>VZTE01005256.1:1838614-1861599 GCA_013397775.1 Eulacestoma nigropectus | reverse complement strand
GGGGGAAGGGAAGGGGAGGGGAAGGGGCACAGCAGAGCTGCCAAATCCCATATGGCACGAGGGAGGCAGCCTGGTACTGCCACCCAGGGCACTGAGGCAGCGGTAGAGCAGGTGACCAGGGGTGACAGTAACCTCATGCCACTTTTATTTTGGGGGAAAAACACCCAATATACCAGGAGGCAGAACTATGGTTCAAGGAAAGCCCAACCTGCTGCTTGAGGCTTTAAAGGAAGTTCAACAGTGTTGCAGTAAAAGGGCTTAATTTTATCCCCCAGCTGTGGTAGGAGCAAAGGCGATTAACTAACAGCAAATCTCTTGAGAAAATAAAGGATTTTTTAGGCCTGAATTTTTGAGAATAATTGTTGATTTATTGATATCCCTTCGAAATAATTATGAATTGTACACAGTACCAGACCTCCACTATCCGATTTCTGGTCACAAGAGAGGAGTGTAGTCAAAGGGAAATGACTCACAGCTGCCTGTGGTTGAAATTAATGAGATATTTATCTGGAAATATTCTTGTCAGTGGCTTTTCCTTGTATTTTGAATCAGGACAACAGTATGGAAAACATCGCCAAGACAGTGGTGTCCTCACTGTGGTGGCTGCAGGGACAGGAGGATCAGCACTGGTAAGTGGAGGATCAGAGGAGTGATGGGGTTCAAGGCCAAGAAACCCCTGTCTGAATGTTCCAGCTCACTTGCTGCAGGAAGCAGCCCATGATAACCCCACAAGTATTTATTGAGGACAGAAGGGAGAAAGGAGATGATGGAGAAAACCAGAAATCAGCTGTGAGACCTTGAGATCGGACTTGTTCTTTTTTTAAAAATTCTTCTTTGCCCATGCCTAGAAAGCCCTTTCACATCCTGCATTATCTTTCCTGTAAGCAGCAGCTCTTCCAGGAGATTTAAATAGACGTGGAAGAGAAATCCTTCCCCTGCCTGCGCCCAGGGTTACCCCACGCGTCATCTTCCCAGAGAGAAACAGCAGTGGCCGTGTGAGCAGAGAGCTGAGCTTTCTGGACTTCTTCAAAGCCTTGCTCTGCCAACCAGATTATTGATCAAGAGGAAACGTCGGCGTTTCAGAAGCTTCCCCAAAAAGGCACGGAGCCTACTCGGCTCCCGTGCGTCACTGGGGATTTTTTTATCCGCGGATTTTCCGGCGTGTTTAACACAGCCGGGTCGTCCAGGAGGGACCCTGGCAGAATCTCCCTGCCGAGTGACTCACACTCGCACATCATGGGAATATGGGTTGACTTCAACATACTGCACTTTTCAACTCTGATTCATGCCACCCCAGGAGAGTAAATAAGGCAACTCCACACACATCTCGGCCGTGACGAGCTGCCTTCCCACTGAAAAGGTGTCAAGGCGAATGACACCGCCAGAGAATGGTGTCACCTATAGCTTAGCCAGCCATTTCCCAAATAGGACAAAATGTCTCTTTGCATGTACGCCACGAGCCCCCTTGCAGTCCGGAGTACCTGCCCTCTTGCACGTTGCAGGAGGTCCTTACTAAACCAAAGATGCTGCGCTAATTCCAGCGAGTTTTTGGCAGGTTTGCTAAAGCCTGGGGACATTTATTAGCAACCTGGGGTTGTCGCTTTTCAGGCAGATCGTTTCTCTGCAGATCACTTCAGAAGGGTGACTCAAAAAAGCAGAGAGCCTCGCTCGTCTGGATGATTCCCAAATTCAGGGTAAGCCAGGTCGCTGCTGCAGAAGGCGTTGCGTGATGTGTTTAGCACCATAGAGACAAAAATCAGGAGCATATTTTTTTAACACGATCTAAATGAGTTATGTATCTGAAATCAGTTGTTTGGGGAAAAACTCCAACTGTCATTACTGGTACCTGAATGGTGGTGAGTCACCAAATTACATCCTTGGGTTAGGGAAACGGGGAGCTGAATAAGTAGATGTCTAGTTGCCTGTTAAGCCAGTGAAGCAATCCAGCTAAAGCACCTCCTGTACCAGTCAGATGATTTCTTCAGTACAATTTCACTCCAATCCTGGCTTGCAGCTTTGCCAAGAAAGCCCAAGGAAAGTGCCCAGGTGCTCCTTACAGCTCCCATTCAGCATCTGCAGGTGGTGGCACCCCCTGCCCTGGGCCAGCTCTGGCAGCTCCCTCCAGCACATGGCTCTGCAAACCCAGTGACTCAGCAGGAATATCTTGGCAGAAATCATCAAAAGAAGGAAGCCTTAGACATCTCCTGATAGCAGATTATGGATTTGTGCTTTTTATTTAGCCTGATCTGTCACTGAGACTGTGTAGCTATCGGTCTGTGCCTGGAGGGAGCTGGATTACAGGTGATTTTTCTGATCGCAGGTTGCTGATGTGAGGAGGTGAATGTGTTCTTAGGCAGGTTAGCCAAACGGAGGGGCAGAAGCTATTGAATAAGCATTAAGTGAATTGGGGGCTTAATTCCCAGTGAATGCCAGCTCCTCCAGTTCTTTTCTCCCTTAGGCTTTAATAAAAACCTCAGTCTTATCCTGAAACCTGCAAGAGAGAAATATCCCCAGCGGCATAATTAGCGCATGCTATGCCACCACTTACAGTGCTGTAATATTGTCTTTCTTTCAAAATAAAGAAAGAAGGAAAGAACCCCCCCTCATTTGATTACATGTTCTGTTCTCTCCTCCAGCCTTGTCAACATGAAGCCCAGAGATTGCCTAATCTGCTCTCGTTATTTAATTACGTGACTGCACTGGCTTCTGGCTGTAACTCATCACGACTGGCACGGCATTCCTGCCCAGCCTCCAGGCACCTCCAGCTCCGGTGGGTATGGGAATTGTGTCCTCACATTCTCTGCCTATCGGGTGTGCGAGTGGTCAGCCAGCACCAGAGTAAGGACGTGGCTTGGATCCAGCTGAGGAGTGAAGTGCTGTGTCCCCAGCACCCGGGCCCGATGTCCCGAGGGGACATCAGCCAAGCCCTTGAGGAGGAGGCAAGTGGAAGCATGGGGTGTCCACACCCTTCCTGGCATGCCCGCTCCCCGGGACTGCCAGCTGGGATTTGTGTGGTGGTGTCCTCCCTGTGCTCTCGGGATTCCTGCCGGCCCCAGGGTGCGCCGGGGCTCGGTCCAGCCGCGGGGCGCTGGCAGCTCCTGGTGGGAGCGGAGCCCCAGCCCTGGCACAAATCCTCCTCTGTCCAGCCAACCTCTCCTGCCCTCAGGGGACAGCTGCATCCTGCTTGTGTCTGGGGGTGGTGCCTTAATCCAGCCACTTAAAAAACCCAGTAAAAAAGTCCTTCTGCTAAAATGCTGCTCTAGGAAGGACAGAGGACCCCAGCTGCGTGGCTCAACAGCACGGATGAGAGTTGAGCTTCAGTGATGTTATACCAGATGAATTTATTCTCTCAGCCTTGGTCAAACTGTCTGCATACCTGGTCCCTAAATCACTGCTTTCATTGTCCTGTTATTTATCTCTCTCCCTCACAGAGCTATTAAAGTCCTGGGCTTAAGGACATAAAATGTGTCTCCAAGACAGAGTCTGTGCCCTCTGCTGTTGACAGTTTCCCCACGTGAGGCCCTCAGCAGCGTAGCTGTGCAGGCCAGAGAAGGAAATAAGGAGAACTTGGTCCCCCCAGCTTGAGCCTCGAGGCACATGGTGCTTTTCTTCCTCTGCCACTTGCAGGGAAATGAGTCACCATCAGGACGGCATCTTCCGCGTGAGGTTGGTGTAGCTCTGGGAGATGGACCCTGGCAGAGTGACGGAGGTTTGATGGCACCTAGAAAGGGCCGCTTCTATCAATAGCTTTGCACAAGCACTTTGGTTCTTTACAGTTTTCATCAGGGGAACAGCTGCAGAGGCACAGGCTCAGGTATTTTCCACCAAGTCTGTCCCCCTTGCCTGTGTCTGAGCAGCTTTGCCTTGGGGGACAGACCTTGTGGGTCTCCTGCACTGAGGCTGAATTCTTCCAGCACCAGGACTGTAACACATATGCTGGGAGACCTTTGGGAAAGAAGAGATTTCAAATGAGATGTAGTGCTTGTGTTTCTTAGCCTTTGAGCATTCCCATCTAAATTCACAGGGTGCTGAAGGATGAGGCGCCTGTTTTCCTCTGTTCTCATTTCATTTTGTTTCCTTTGTTTGGTCCCCATCATAGCAGCTCTTGGGCCCAGGCCCAGCACTTAGCAGCAGTAGCATAGGAATTGATTTCAGCAGAAGCAGACAATTTCCTAAATTATTAATGTTAATAGTGGACAAACCATAGGACACAAGCAAAAATATACAGAACAAAGAGCTGAAGAAAAGCAAGAGGATGGCAGCCGGAACCATCAGGGTGATCAGAGACAGAACAGAGATAGAGAGAGATGTCCTGGGTGACTGGGACCAAGATGGAGCACACACAGAGAAGGTTTTGGGAAAATCCAAAAGCAAAGCAGTGCACCCCTTGGAGAGATTCCCAATTGCTATGGATACAGGCACTGTTATTATCAGGGTTTTATAACAAGCAGCTCACACAGAGAAATTTCTACATGATGAAAGATCTGTGCCCCACAGATCTGTGCCTGTATTAGAAACCTGCTAGGGGGCAGGGGACACTTGTGTTGTCCCCATCCTGTGCCCTGCCTCAGGGATAGTCCCTGAGGTTGCCCAGTCCCCATGGCACAGGGTAGCTCGTTGCCAGCCTGCCTGGCGCGTCCTAGTTGTGTTTCTCAGAACCCCTCTGTGTTTTCAGCTGATTTGCTTTGACATCAGCAGCCGGCAAGAAGTTCTCTGTGTCGGGGTGTGTGGGAGTGCTATGTGACACCTTAATCATGCTAAACAGGAACACACATTCAGATTTCCTCGGCATTTCAAAGAAAAGTGATTTCCTTTGTGCTGCAAAGAAAGAGTTGACTTGATTGCGACTCTCTGTGGAGATCAGCTCTGGTGCCTGTGAATTAGGGTGCCAGGATCTCATTCTGGGAAAAAAAGGAGATAAAATACACCAGGCTTTTGAGCTGCAACTATCAGGGTTAAGTTTCTTGCTCGTAACGGGGGTTCATTTTGAGGAGTCCTGTTTAATTTAATTAGCCTATGTATCATGAAATCAGATTTTGTTCAAAAATTAAAGTTTGTACCCGAAGTATCATATCGTACTGAAATATATATACTGAAATATCATCCTGAATCCCAACTTTGGAAACAGTTATTAGTCGTTTAGCACAGGCATAGGAACCTAATGCAAAGTCCAAATGAGTGATTCACTCGTTAACTTATTTCTCCTCCCCATATGGGTGACAAATATTTAAAATCTCAGTCAAAACTCAACTAGGGATGAATATAAATGAGTACAGATATAAGTGAGCATTTGCTGACCCAGATGAAATGAAATAATGGTAGGGAGGAATCATGAGACACCTGCTAGCACAGGGCCCAGTGAAGAGTGATGGTGACGCAGGGTGGGATTTTGCAGCTGGTGTTATTTGTGATATGTGGCAAGGCCCTTGGGAAGGCTGGATTTGCTGGTGTGTTCATCCTGCTGACAGCCTCACTCGCTCAGCTTTGCTCATCCGGACGCACAGGACTGCTTGGATGCTCAACATGAAAATGCTTTTCATGTTTTGTGATTTAAGAGATAACCTTAAAAACAGTACATTTGGTGAACTACCACTCATGGTAATAAGCAAAACTCCTGTTGGATCTGATAAATGAATTTGAATGATTATGCTCAGTTTAGCACAGCACTATATTCCTGCTGGATATGTTCCCAAAGCATGGGACTGAAATGGGGTACTCCCCAGGAACCCCTGTCAGGGGCACTGAGGTTTGCCATGGCATTCACCAGACATGTGATAATTGTTGCTGCTCAACGGTTTCAGTTTTCAGCACCAAATTAACTGTTGCCTAACCCTATTCACATAGCGTGCAAAAAAAGTAGGTCACTCAAGACAGCAGGTATTGCTCAGCTTGGAAATCCACTTCTGCACGTTCACAGTTCAGCAGCTCCTCTAGAGGAGGGATCACATCCACTGTCACTAGGCTCCTACCCGAGCTGCTGCCTCAGAAGAGCAGTGACATGCACTCCTCTCCCCAGTGTAATGTGAGGGTGCTTTGCCTTTCCCGGGTGGGCTGCTCCAAGGCAGGGAATGTCCCCCTCCATCTTCAGTGGCAATGATCTTCCTGTTTTAATGGAGAGCTAATGATAATCTCATGTTGCTCTCTGAATTGGGGACTGGATTTCCAGTCTCAGACTGGAAAATGACATCTCTGCTCAAGGGGAAGCTGGAAGGAGGATGAATTTCTTTTCCCATGCTTTGGTCTCTTGTTCCTCTGTGATGTTGCAAAAGCCAGGTTCTGCCCAGGAGCAGGATAAGCCCTGCTCCCTGTGGCTTCCAAGGGCTGCAAGGCAGTGTCGAGGGACAGCAGGGTAGTGTCCATGGAGGTGGCCCAGGAGCTGGCTGCTGGTGGAGGAGCACTGCCTGGAAAGCAGGACAACACAGACCAGCAGAAGCAGGGTGGGCTTGTCCTGTGAGCCTCTAAAGAGGAGTTCAGCATTGGTTTGACAACATTGGATGTTCGTCCATGATGAGCTGCTCTTTCCCACGGTGCTCAGGCATTCTCCTCAGGCAGATTAAGGCAGTTTGCATGATCAGTTCTTGGCACCCAACCCCTAATATTTTGTGTTCTGAATCCTGCCTGCCAGGCTGGGGTTACCTGCCCTGGTCACCTACAGGAAAGCAGACCCAGGCAGAACCTTTCTGCAGCTCCCTCACTGCATTGCCACACAGTCCCACACCCAAATGGGTTTCTCTCACCTCATGCTCTTGCTGTATTTAAGTCTCCACATGTTGTGCCTGGCTGCTGGCCTGGATTGCTGGAGGCAGACCTGTGGTGGCACCTTTGGGGCAATTGCAAACAGCAAAGGGTTCTTAGTCCCTCAGCTAAAACGCATCCACTTGCATGGTGGTATGGGTTGGAAGGCAACCGCTGCTCCTTCTCCCTGGATGGAGCAAGGGGCTCTCCCCCATCCATTTGTCAGATCAATGTCATTTTAGAGCTGGGGCGAAGCAGTCACACAGAATTACCTGTGTGAAAATACAGTGCAGGGAATGTTAGCTAAGCTTCACTTAGATCACTGCAGATGTGTTATTTTGGGACACATTCATACTGTGCAGTCCTTATTCAGACGAAACAGCAATTGACGTAATTTTTTCCATAATGTTGCTTTTATTTGAAATCATATCTATACATCTTATACAAATCAAACTAATAATAAGCATTTCCATGTCAGACTCTACTTATGGATTAATTTTGGAATTTAGTTTATAGGCATGATTTGACTTCAGTGAGATTTATGTCCCTAAAAGGACTGCAGCAACAGGGGACAAATGCTAGAAAGTGGCTTTTTGTCTATAATTCAACATATTTGTTTGTGGAACCCTGAACAGTGTTCTAATCTTCCATCTGAAAACTGCCTTGTCACCTCTTGATTTACAGCATTTTCCTTTGCCTTGCTTCTCTGCGACTCAGTATTTCTTACAAGGCAGGTATTGTCAAATCTCTTTTTTGAAACATATAATAACCACCTTTTGTATCGAACAGGCGTATAAATTACTCAGCTTATAAGACAGAACAGAAAATAAGGAGTTGAGTATCTGGCAGAGATGCCGAAGAGTGATGTTATTATAACCTTACTGTGAAAGATTTGCCAACAGAAAGTTACATATCAGTGAGGTAATCAATGACAATATTCTCTTTATTACACCAAATAGCAGGAAAGATTATTGTAGGATATATTTCCAGACAAATCACAACTCTCTTATCGGGATGTTCAGCAGCCATCCTTGTGCATCACAGATGGGATTCATAGCTTAAATAGCCCCCAGGCAATGAAAGACACATGATCATAGGGGTTGCCTGTCAGTGTTACAGATGTATTACTCAGATTTTCTTGGGAATTTTCCCAAGATGTTTGTTTTTAAGTGGGAAATAGTGTTCCTGCAAAATTAATACCTCACAGATTTTCAAATTTTCCTTCATGAAAATTACACCAGGAATGGAGCAGCTATTTCAAGATGGAACGGTCCAGATGAAACCAAATCACAGTGCTTGGCCTGGAGCAGTTTCAAACAACCACCCATCCTTGCCTGAGCTGCCGACAGATGTACGGGATTTATGTTCAGATGCTTTGTCCCTCCAGTTCCTGCAAACAGGCTTGGCTCATCTTCTGGCTGAAGAAAGGCATCCACCCTGGCAGCCAGCAAACACCGTGTCCCTGGGCAAAGAGGTGCAAGGAAGCAGAATGTACCCTTGTAGGAAAAGCTGAAGATTTCGGTTGCAGGGGAAAAGAAGATTATAGGGTCAAGAGGCAGCTTGGAGAAAAGCATCTGTATCAGCCTCTCCATGCCCTGCCTCTCACTCGAACTGCTCAGCCCTCTTCAAGCCTCCGAATCAAGTGGCCTGTGCAAGACACGGAACAGAACCCCAAAGCATTATCTCCCCAGCTCCGTCCTTGGTGCCTGACTGTATCCCAAAGCAACCCTATTACCCAGGGAATGGTAGGAACGGCCAGCCCTCCCCTAAACATCACCTGCAGCACCCGATCAATAACGAGCACCATTACCGTCAGCGCTTTCTGCTTGATTTATCGGTGCTTGTAAACATCAGCTGACTTTGGATGGAGCCTTAGGATCAACCTGGCTCAACTGGAAGAAAAAAGAGCTAAAAGCCCTTGGTCGCCGTTTATTCGCGGCACGGCTTCACCTCATGGCGACTGCACGGCAGAGCCGTGGTTTGGCCTCGCAGGCGAGGAGTGACAGCGCTTCCTTCGCTGAGTGCCACCAAATCAAACAGACTTAGGTGGGACTCTGGAAATCAGAGTCAGGTGCCGAAATCTCGGTGCTGAGCTTTTTCTTCTTAAGGCATGAGAGTCGCACACAGAGGCTTTGGCTGCTCTGTATCCTTTCCCCTCTCTGCATCATAGGTGGGTGAGTATCCTGGAATCAGGCTGGAAAAGCCCTCTAAGATCCTCGAGTCCAAGCACAGCCCAGCACTGCCAAAGCCACCACTGAACCACGTCCCCAAGAGCCACATCTACACGTCTTGTAAATCCCTCCAGGGGTGGTGACTCCGTCGCAAAAGTTTACGAGTGTTATGACCTCCATAGAGACTTATTTATCGTCTGATTCTCCGGACACAGGTTCCTCACAGGCTCCGTGGGATGTCCAGCTCCGATTGCAGGAGTCCCTGCGGTTGCCGAGGCAGGGGCCAGGGTGGTCGGGACACCCGGGGACCGCTCCGCGATGTCCCCGCAGAGCCCGCACACGGCTCCCGTTCCGCAATCTCTGCTGCCCTCGCATGGCACGTCTAGGAAAGGAAATGAGTCTGGTTTGGGCACATTCGGGTTTGAACAGGACATGTGCCATCAGTGACCGCCACTGCCGGCTCGCAGGCAGCTTGGCAAGTGCTGATGGTCATGACCCTTTCTGCAGTAATAACGCTGAAGATTGATCGTCGCTGGACTTTGTCACACTCAAAGCCGTGTTCAATAATAAATCTTGAGCTTCTCTAGGAACGGTCTTGAAATACAGACCTAATAAGCCAACCCATCAATCTGCATGTGTCCAGGCAGGGAGTCCTTGTCTGCTCTTTGGTAAGCGGTTTTTTTCTTTATAATGCCATTTTGTTCTTCACTAATGCTCTCCATCCAAGGTTATCAGGAAGCTAATCAGCTAGACTTCCCAAGAGCAAATCATTACCTAGGAAAATATTACTCATCCTGAAGACCAAACAGAGCCTTGAGCCCTGCCTTGAATAGGTATTAAAGAAGGCTGTTCCAACCTGATGGTAGGAATAAAAATTTCTTTTGCATTAGGATCTTCTTCCTGCTGTTACTAGAAAGCATTTTATTTTATAAAAGTATCAATTTATAGATCTAGCTGTCAAGAAAGTCTGAATAGAGTCTGTTTCTCAGCTATGAGAAACTCTGGTGCTCTGAGTTTCTCATAGGACAGTATCTCACACCCATTTCTAGCTATAAATTTGTAGACCTTTGCTTTCATTTTTTTTCAGCTGAATTTTAATACAAGACTGTTCTTACTGTTCACTGCCTGTGGTCAAATCCCATGGTAATATCTGCAGTGTGATGCACACCTGTGTGCCTGCTCTCGTAGCAGTTACCAAACCCCAAGAAAGCTCGTTTTACAAGGGGCAGTAACGTACAGCACACAGAGGACTGAACGTGCTGTCCCATGGGATGTGTGCCATATGCAAATATGGGTCACATGTGCAAGAGCAGATTTGAGAAGATAAGCTGCTAAACTGGCCTATCTCTGGGAGAAAGTCAGGCTGGCAGACTGAAACAGCTGAGCTAATAGCTAAACTGATCTTTAATCCATCTTTGCTGTAAGCTATCTAGAAAGAGATCACTAGGCACTAAGTAGCCTGTGTGGATGAGGTAAATGATAAAACCTGAGAAAAATCACTGGGAAACTGGGAAAGTCAAAATTTTGAAACATCAAAACTACTGGAATGACAGAGCTGTACCCAGTGCAAGGCAGATGGCTGTTGGGATGTCTGGAGGTGACTTTGCTGATGCAGTTAGATTTAGTTGCTCACTTATGCGTCCCCTTTGAAAGAGACCAGTCAAGAAGAGCCTGTGGGTGTGCAGCATGAAGAGAGGCACTTAGGAGCCAAGCTTGATTCTGCTGAGCAACATTTCTTCTAAATGAATCACGAGCAGAAAGTCTGCTAATACAGGATGTAGGCAGTGAGTGGCATCGTGGTATCACAGAAGAAGCAGCAGAGCAACAAACTAAGAGGATTAGACACAGCAGAGGGACAGATAAGAGGTTGAGGAGGGGTAATTCTCAGGATGGGGATCCTACCTGTGTTTGGTGCTCTGTTCATGTGCCCACACGTGATAAGTTTTATACACTGTAGCTTATGGAAATTAGTACCATTGGCCAGTGAATCTTGTGTTGCTCCTTCATCTCTGCCCTGCAGCTGCCAGGGATAAGGAAAGCAGGCATCTCTCCTCTCCCCCTGTGGACTGATGTGCCTTCTGCATGGCTTGTAGAAAAGCACTGCACAAGCAACAGCTCTTGGTGACAGAAACACCTGGTATGTTTGGACTCACTGAACCATCACTGGTTTATCATTAAAAGGGAGGATGGCATAAATGGTCCTAGAAGAACGCACACAAATCCTGGCATGAATAACAAAGCAAGTGCCACAGTAGCGTGGATGATATTTTAACATCCTGGGAAAGGAGAATTTTAGGAATCTGAATCATGCAAAGATGCTCGCTGGTGTTTCTGGATCACTGGCTTGGAACCACAGCAGCCAGGAGCTCCTCGAAGGTTTGCTGAGGGCTTCAGGCAGGAGGAATGGAACTGTAACTGGAGCAGGTTTCCTGGCTGAGGCTCACAGTCCACACACCATAGCCTTCCAGACAGAGGAAATGTAGTAGAAGGGACATATAAATGTGATGTGACATATATGAATAGGAATATTACTTTGGCAGTCTCCTTCTGTCTTATATTCTCAGTGGCAGCTCCTATTAATCATCAGCTCTGTTATATTATCTGTAAGTACAGGATAGGGCCAGTATTGTTTTAAAATTCATTTTATCATGCTAATTCCAAACCTCAGTGCTGTAATACTGACTTTCTTTTTATTAGATTATCCTTTGCCTTTGGGAAAGGGATATAGAAGGTGTTAAAGTTGCCATCAATAACTGATGCTTTAAAATATATTTCTTTTTTGTCAAAATGACTGTATCATATGGTAGCTGAAAAATAGAGGTATCAATAAATAGGGTAGGTATATTGGCCTCAGAATTACAATTTTTTTTTTTCAGTGTTACACTCATGCAGATTTAGTTTCTAAGTACAGCAAGATAACTTTTGATAGCACAGGTTTCATCTGTAGTAAAACAATGGCAATGCTAGCTGTAGTGATAATGCTGCATTAGTGGTGGAGCCTTGCTGATAAATAGTGTACCACAAATACTGCATCCAAATACTGCACCACAAACACTGCCTCCTGTACTCCTGCTCCAGGATGCCAGCAAAGTGAAACATCCTCCTCTCCATTTTGCAGTTGGGGAAACTGAGGCACAGAGTGACTTGCCCGAAGTCCCCAAGGAGCAGTTGCAGGGCAGGGGAGAGCAGAGCGCAGCTGCGGCTGCGATCTCAGCAGAAGCGTGTCCTGCCATGCAAATCCCGTGCTGTGCAGACCAGCTGCTCCCATGCAGGGACTCTGGTGAGGGACTGGGAAGCTCCCATTGCAATGAGATGTTCTGATCCCGTGAAAAAGGTTCAGTCTTTTGGAGTGCTGCTGCTCTCTCGGGATGCCTGTGCAGTGCTTTCTGCAGAAAGTTGTCCCTGTCCCCTTTGCGACATCAACCTCCACCATATTTGCTGTCCAAACAATTTGAGGGCAAACAAGGAAGGAAAACGAACAGCCAGCTGCTTTCCATTGAGTTCACGGGTTTCTCCTGGATACTTTGCAAGAGTTTTGTTTAGCAAAATCTGGGCTTAGCTTCTGCCTGTAGTGATGTGAACAAGCAAAGGAGCCAAGACTGCTCTCATGTAAGTGCAAGTGGCCCGACTGTGGTCACACATCAGCAGCTCAGGTGGTGGGGTTTGAGATGTGACCTGGTGCTACAAAACCACAGCACAGCCTCAGTGATGTCCTTCAGTTTATTCTTCACTTTGTTCTCAAGGGCCTCCAACAACCCCTGCAGAAATAAAGAGAGTCTCTGTTCTGTGTTTGGGATTTTAGGGTATTTTTTGGAACAAATCGTTGCAAATCAGCTGCTAAAAATGTGTCTGTCATTTCTTTAAGAAGGCATTTCCTGTAAAATCAGCTGGGATTGTCACCCTGCCTGAGCTCTCTTCTCCTCTGCAGTAACCCAGCACTTCGGTACAAGAAGTATGTCCATTGCTTCCTTGTTTTTTCTCAACTGAAACATATTCAGAAAGACTGCTGGTCTCCTTCAGTCAGAGGGAAGACTAATTTCAAAACATCTTTATTATGCTGGTAGAACCAGCCTATCCCTCAAACATTCATCTTTCTTTTTAACAGTAAAAACGAAAAGGAGGTAGTGTTGAACCAGCGTGGTGCAGGGGGCTCCAGGAACACTGAGGAGCAACTGCAGCTTTTTTTTTCTCTTCAGCTGATCCAAATTTTTATGCAGAGCCTGATTTTCGATAGAGTGCTTAAAAACCATTTTTGAACAAGCCTGGGAAGGCAGCAAACTTGTTCTCAGCACACACATAAATAAAACCATGATGTCTGAAGGTCTAAAAAATATCTGTAAAACATGTCAGCAAGAAATAGCATTTCCAAGGCAGCTCTGCTCTCAACTTTGATGCTTGAATATTTCAACAGAAATTATTAGTGTGGATTTTTTTTTTATCATCATGGAGGTTTTCAAAAAACTTGGTGATTCTTTCCCTGTTTGCAAAATGCTTTTTTTTTTTCAGTGAATCATTGACAAATTTCTTACTCTATTTTCTTTTCTTTTTTTTTTTTTTTGTCATATCAACTGAGATATATCTTAATGTATTTTAAGTTGTTCGTAGGTGTCTTGGCACAACAGATTTTTCCTTTTCTCTTTGTCATCACAGGAATCAGTCATTTGCTGGCTGGTTGGATTTTTCATTACTGAATTTCAAAACACACAGTGCTTTGCTTAATTACAGAGTCTCTATTTTCAGCTCCCTCATCAGAAGGTAAATGTAACTGTGTAACATGCAGATTGAATTCCAGGTATTTCAGCCAACTTTCCTGTTCAAGGACTACTCTTGTGAGCTTCTGAGTGGTTCTGTTGCATTAATTTTCCATGCCCATTTACAGCAATAAAGATTATCAGCTTGTTTACTGCTAATAAGTAACGACCATGAAAGGCCAAATTAAAAGCAGTTTTGTAACTTAAAGAGATATACCTCCAGCTGATCCTATTTCTTCCATTACTTGCAATATTCACAGTGTTACTTTTGGATTTGTGTTTTCAGATTTCTTTCTTATCTACGTGGGCTGAGCTGGGGCAGAGATGGCAAGAGGCAGACGAGGATAGCAGAAGCCAGGCCTGCCTGCAAGTGCTGGATGAAGATGTGTGTGAAACTTCAGCTTGAAACCAATTATGCCTCAGCTCTTCACCTGTGGGAATAGAGTTAATAATCTCTCATTGTCTTCCTGTCCTCCTTCTGCTGTTATCTATGCTGCAATCCAAAGGAGCACTGGTTTTAGCTGTTTTGCATTTCTGTAATAACTGTGGCCACAGATGCAAAGTATTACACTTAAAGTGACATTCTTCAGAGTGAAACATGATGTTGATACCTCAGCTAGCTGTAAGTGAACTCAAACTTTGCATTTTTTAGCCAAAAAAAAGTTTTCTTGTATGCTTTTGCTCTCTGAAAGAACCACAAACCAAAAATGCCTGTCTTTTAAATTCTCGGTCCCACACTTCCTGACTGACCCAGTATGAACCACTGCTGCTCTGCACACATTATTTCCTCTCTTTGAAAAAAAAAGAAGAAAAAGAAAAATAGCCACAGTCTGGCAGTACCTTACTTTTCCACTGACCTTATCTCTCATCTTTTGGGGGTAGCAGGCTGCTCCTCACAAGAAGGAGCTAAAAGCAGAGCAGGGCAGAGGCGGATGTGGGGTTGGAGACATCGCCTTCTCCAGCCCTGTATTTTCTGATTCTGTGGGCTGATCTCCTACCTGACATCAAAGAACCTCACTTGTGTCCACTGTAGTAGGAGGCTGGAAACATTTTGTTTTATTCTTTCTGTAGTATCAAGGATGTTCTTTTGCTGCCTTTTTTGTCTGGCAATTTTCTTAGCAAAATATCTCCTTGCTGCAGCACTGCTGCTATTGCACTGCCCGGTGCTAGAGCCTGGCTGTTGTCACACTGCAGCAATCACCAGAAAGCAACTTTAGCCCTTGTCTTAGCTGTGTAACTGAGGCTTTCCTGCCACAGCAGTAGCCAAGGTCTCCTCAGCCCGCTGAAGACGCCTTTTCATCAAGGCAGCAGCTCTGTGTGTTCCCTCCATCTACGCTGCCAAACCAGGGGAAAGCTGCTGACTGGCACTTACTGGGAGCAGGATTTTCTTATTTTTCCTTAGAGGTCCTATAAGGAACCTCTTCTCCAGCTATATTTCTGCATGATTTTTTATTTTTAGTTTTCTGTGTTTTCTTTTTGGTCAAATAGTGTCATGTTTTGTTTTGTTTTCATAAAATATCTCAAAAAATGAACTCTGTTTTCCTGTATTAAAACTCTGTTTTGATATAAATATTTGTATTGCTTTTCAATCTGTTAAAATTACATTTATTTCTTAATAGATTTAGCTACAGATCTAATTATAAATTCTGATTATTATTTGCATAGAAATCAATTGGAAATTGGTATTATTCAGCTTCAACGTACTCACTATTTTTAAAATAAAAAAAATTAAATGAGTGCCAATTATCAGTTGTTAACAAAGTGAACCTTCTCTTAATCTTAATATCCTCCAGAATAACAAACCAGGAGTTCTATTCTGGTCTAACTTTTAAATCCTTGGTTCCATGCTTAAGCCATTTTTTTCCTGACAGCACGTGGCCAGACACAAGCTGAATGTTTGCATATATATTATAAATGCATATCTCAAAACAGACATGAGTTTTTTCAATTCTCAGGGTTTTGATTTTTTTTCTTCCTAAGGATTAAAGATATTTGACATTTTCCTAAAAGCTCCATGAGCAGAGTCCCTGAGACTCTTAGTGTTTGTCAAAAAAGTAAATTATAAACCCCTTGGATGCGGAAAAAACTTAAAGCAGGAAGAAAGGGCATCCCAAAGGTTTAGAAACCAGAAAGCAAAGAATTCAAAATTTGCCTAAGACAAGCAGAAACTCACAATTGTTGGTTGGTCTCGGGTGGGGGCATTATTGACACATTACCATGTTATTGAAGTGTGATGCAAGTGAGACAGTGTGCAAAGGGCTCAGCCCATGTGGGTGCTAGAAGCTGAGAGAGTCCTGCTGGCTGGAAGGAACGTATTTTAGAGTTAGTGTTCCACTTTCTTTCTCAGGACTCCATTTTTTTTATTTTTCCCCTGCTAGAAGCAGCCATAACAAAATCTGTCCTTGTGAAGAAGTGAGTGGCATGAAAGGTGACAACTTTTTTTTCTTTTAAATTTTAAATTAGCTAAAAGGCCCAGGCTGTTGAAAACTTGATTAGAGATTTTGTATGCTTAAGGAGTCTTAACAGTGTGCTTTTACCCAGGTGGAATCAGAGTACAAAGAGGAAGAAACCTCCGTTTGACACTGCCTCACTAATCTCAGCAGTGTATCACTCATTATTCTGCACAGGATTAAAGGTAAGCTCTGTATTGCTGCCTTTGAGGCTCAGCAGGGCAGTTATCCTTTGCAAAAATGGGGTTAAATAATCCCCCATGTATGGCAAAAAGGTTCTGGAGAGAACACAGTTGGGTTTAAATTACCCGGCAGAGCCTTCAGTGTTCCAGCCTTTGTCTTCTAGTCTGTAAAATATTCTGTAGCTTAGCTCCAGGGTAAAAGGAGTTTCTTAATAATAAAGGAATATTAAAAAGCTTTTTTTTTTTGAAAGAGGGGGTGGTATTTGAAAATCACTAGTCCAGTTTGAGAAGAAAAGAGGAAACAATTTGTGTGTGTGTGTGAGTGACATTTTTCTAATCATTACAAGCACACACAAGTCCTGTATGCTCAGTTGAAGTTAACCAAGCTACTGTTAATTGGAGATCAGGCCAAATAAGCACTTGTAAATTCACATTGCTAAATTCTTTATTCTAGACATTGTCTCCTATTAAGTAAGGAGCATGTTAGAAATTTTCCATGGAAAGAAAGTTGGTTGTTTTTTGTAGTTTTTTTTTTTCTCTGCAGACTTCAAATTTTGTGTTTCTTTTTAAAACATCTCATAGAGTCTCTAAGTTCAGATTTGCAGTCAAATGTTAGTGATTGAGAGGTGTTGGTAGCTGGTGTTTACAAACATATTGTGAAGTTTCAGAATTTTGCATAAATATAATCTGTTTGGAGAGGTGAAAGGATTTTTTAAAATATGATAAGTGAAATAATAGGATTCTACCTATATTCATATTTATACAAACACACATGTATGTGAGATCAGCAACCATATGGAGTTATCTGCCTGAATTTCTGAAAAATGGTCCTTTGCTCTTCTAAACTGAGGCTCTTCTGAAGCTGCAAAGGTAAATTTGCTCCCTGGCATACTCAGAAGTCTCTTAGTACAGATCATGGGTGTAGATCACCCCATACCAGCGCCTACCTCGATCTGTGGGCACACAGGATCTCTAACACTGCACGTTGAAAAGATGCTTATCACAAAAAGCAGAACAGAAGGTTTTGACCCTTTAACGTGGCTCACTCAGATGTGACTACAGTGCAGAAAGATAACAGCAGTTGCAATAACGATTTGCATTCTATACAAATACGCTGATCCTGGAGATATAACCAGATGGATGCTTTTCCAAGGCACAGGCATCTGGAAGGTGTATTCCTGAAGAGTATCTCTCATTCTATTGCTATTCAGAAATATCATTCAAGTTTATCATTAATTTTTCAATCATGTTCTGACTTTAGTGAGATTTTGACATGTGTTTTTACATGATTACATGCTTATCTGCATTAGGACCATTGTGCTCTCGCAATCCCCAGAGAATTCTTGTGCTTTGATTAACTAGAAGGCTTTTCTAAACTTTTCTGATGTAGCATGTGTCAGATTAAAGCTGATCTATGCGTGAGCGAGCACAGATGCAAGGAACTTCTCCTCCCTTCCTGTGTGCCCTGAAGGAAGGCCTTGCACGGTAATAAATCCCTGCAATCAGCCATGTAGAAAGTAGAGAAAGACCTGGGCTATCTCTGTTTTATGATCCCAGAAAAGCTTCCACCAGCAGTAGCAAAATCAATGTTAAGAAGAGTTCAGCAGAATGGGAGGGAAAAAGGAAAAGGACCGTGGAGAGAAGCCTTGGTGTGTGTTCTCACACTGTGAAACACCCCTGTGGCTCTCTGGGACAGGCTCAGAGCAGTGGCTGAAGGCTCGAGTTCAGCCCTACTCATTTTGCCCAGCCTGCCCAAAGACCCCTTTCCTGAACCTCTCCAGGCTTTCAGGGATAACAAGTGAGAGCGGGAGGCTAAAGCGGATGGTAACAGAGCCTTTTCTCTCCTCAACTCACCCATGGTGCTACTCTGTAGTGGGAAAGAAATGAAAGGCTGAAAGTTACCTGGGGGGGAGAGCTGGACTCTTTCTTGCTGAGTGACAACTCACTTCATTCAAAACTATTGTCAAATGCTGTTTTTTCCCAGTCCTTCCCACTCAAATTCACATTATTTTTATGAAAGATTTTTATGTAATTGGCTTAAAAAGCACAGAAAAAAAATTTCCTCTGGTTCCCTGCAGAGCCTTCTGCAGTTTTCCTTTTCTGCTGAGGCCTTGCAACGTTGGTATCAACTCACTGTTGATAGTACTGGTAATGAGCTGCTGGCATTTTATCACTGTGGATGTAGTGACTGTAATATTTAACTCTTCATCTGAAGGGGGGATTGCAAGCCCTTTAAACTTACTGGTGTTTTTTTGTAGCCAAAGCTGGCTCAAGATGCTGCGTAAATAACTTGTTAGTGTGTGTACAAAAAAAATGCACTTTGACACTTATTTCAAATATTTTCACATGTATTTTTTAAAAGGTTTTTATTGAGCATCCCAAACCACACAGCAGAGTTTTCACTCGACTGAAACTTTTGAAAACATAACTCTGATAAATAAAAAGGTTTCTTCTGGCACAGTGAGCTTTGCTATGAGGAAATGCCATTCCAAAGTCAGAACATTAGGATAAAACCTGAAAGCCATGTTCTTTCTGCCCAAGGCATGTAACTTCTGTGAGATCTTTGGCAAACCTCCTCACTCTCTGGGCCTGTTGCCTTTGAAAATGTGATATAAAGATTTTCATTCTTTTTTAAAAATTGTTTTGACATCTACAAATGCAAATTGTTACAGAAATTGTAAGGGACAGCACTGTATTTTGTGTATGAGGCCAGTGGGCAGTAACTCCCCAGAATATTTTTTAAATGCAGATCTTGCAAATAACAAGAGACAGGGTGACTGAACTGAGGAGCAGCTCAACATTTGAGGACTCAGACAAACATTTCAGCAGGCAGCAGGCCAGCCACTTACAAATACAACCTCCCTTGCTTCATGTCAGCTTCTCTGCTAGTGACCTTAGTAGTTCACTTTAAGTCAATATTTACTTTAAATATTATGATTAAGTGACAATAATTTACCAAGATTAAAATGCAGTGCTGATAAGAATGGAGCCAAGTACACACTAGAACACTTTCTACAAGGGATTCTCTTCAAGAAGCCTGAGCTCTCTCATGCTGAGAAGATGTGCTGGGAGTGTTGGACCTGTCACACTGTGTGATGAAGGTGGATCCCCTGTAAAATTCCCCTTGAGCTGTGCTGCTACAGCTGGACATTGTTCTCGAAGATCAGCTTCATGCTACAGAGGCCCTAAACTGAAGATGATCACTAACACCTGATCAAGGCTCCCCAGAGTAGCTGAAGCTATGGCCATGAGGAGCTGTGGTGGCACAGGACTGCTCTGCCAGTGACAACAGTCACTGGGAGGGACGTCCTTCCCCTCTTGCCTCCAGACTGCGGCAGTCGTTGCCACCTCACCCCTGAGGCAGTATGTGAGCTCTCTTGACATCTTTAAAATCAGCTTGAGTCCTGCAGATGAAAAGTTCATAAAGGCAAAGCTTGAAAATTAGGTTCTCTTTATGAAACGTCTGGTCAATAAGTTTTGCAGCTCTAACCAGAAAATGTAGCTGAGCTAACATCCTGCTAAGGAGTGCAGATACAGTGGTGGTTAATAAATCCTTCGGCTAAAAAATGTCTGTGACAGACTCTCAAATATTTGTTCCTCCTGCCTGATGACTCTTTAACATTTCTTACAATTGATGGGATAAAGCTTTTCAACTTCTGTCTTCTACACAAAAGCTGTATTTTCTTTGCAGCTCCTGTGAGGAAGTGGCACCAGTTTTGTGACCATTATTTATTATATCCACGAGGCTGCCTAGCCAGTCCTGTGCTTCTCTTTCGTGCCTTGCTTTATTCTTCAGGGGAAGCAATCAATGCTTCATTACCAAATAGAAGACAAGGTTGAACTTTTCAATGCTTTAATTAAGAAAGTGTCAGTGTGAACACTATAAATTCCCTTTCTGAGGGATTTATGACCAAAATGTAAAACTATACTCCCAGCTGAAAAACTCACTTTTCAGATCTTATAGTATGAATTGTGATTTTTTTTTTAACAATTCAAGGAGCCTTTTGAAATTATAAGAAGAAAGTTTAACGGAAAAAAAAAAGAATAAAGGAAGGAAAATTTTATTCTAGTGGTTAACCTTCTCCTTTTTAAACACACAGGCTTTGCTGGGGCAGATTCTTCAACTCAGTGAACTAATTTTCCCACACCTCTCCTCAGCATACACCTACAGGCTTTGTTTCTACAAAAAAAAAAAGGACTGAAGATGTCACTTGATAATTATCTGTGACTATGAGATCCATACTCCTTACAGGAAATTCTGTTTGCCTGGAAGTTCTCACTTTTGAGGTCTGGAAGTTGGACAGCAGAGCTGCTGAGTCTGATAACTCAAATCTGTTGTGATTGTGAGGATGTCTGAGCACTCTTATTTCTGGTCTAGCAAATGTGCTGAATAATAGCTGGTGTTTCTAAGAGTTACTCTTTTATTGGTTTGGTTTTAAGGATTGCTTACTCCATCTGAGATTTTGGTACATCCAGCAATTTACAGGATTCAAAGTTATGATCCCCACTGCAGCAATGATTTTCTCCAATATACATATTTTCTCTGGCTATATAATGACTCTTCAGCTTTAAGAAGTCAGGTAAGTCTAAGGTCATGCAAGAAATGTTGGGAATTGGTAGCTTTTATTTGTCCTTCCAAAACACCACTGAGGCACAACCACAAGCATATCCAGACCAAAGGTTTTTTTTTGCAGCAGTGTTTAACTACTCGGAATACCATAAAGATGAACAACGCCGTGCCTGTGTGGCTTCTGTGTTGTTCAAGGGTGGTTCCTGTGCTGAAGCTGTGCCATATGACTGGTGAGGAGACTGCTGGTACCTGGCCAAGCGAAGCAGAACCAGGAGGGGCTGCTGGGGCTGTTATTTGCTGGAACCTGGATTCACTGTCAATGGACCCAGATGACTTCTGAATCTGACAACTGGCATTAAGAGAATACTGTCATCTCCTGCTTGTAAAATATGTAAAATGCCCAGGATCACCTGCACCCTTCAGCTCTCCGTGGTGTGAATGGATGTTTGGGTATTAGCTTCTGCACCTGGGGAAATTGGCTGCTTGGCTCTTGCTTTTTGTCACTGTTCATATAATTTCAAAGGCAGCTTCAACATGAAACATTGAAGACTTAAAGATGAAGAGCTAAAAATAATGTATGGGAGAGACAGTGTGGTGTGATTAATACATATTCTCCTATTCTCATTCATTTACTACCCTGGCTTCTGTAAGATGTGAATTTGTAACTGAGTCACATGTTATAAAGAGAGAAACTTTTCCCAGGTTAGACATCTGGAAAAATGTGAAAAGTCTTCACAAAATAGCAAACTATGATAAGATTGCAATGATCATCTTTTTGTTTTGCATTTAAAATGAACTACACCTTTCCCAGGTATTGGATTTCAGGCTTTTCTTCCTTTTGTGGTGGTATATTTTGCATGTGTTCTTTTGTTCTGATAAGTCATACTTATTTGAAACTCTTTAGTACTTTTGACCACGATAAAGGCTTGTTAGTTTGCTTTTGGGAAGAGTTTCCCAAATTGCTCCTACAGAAGAGCTGAATACAATTGACATTTTCTTCTCCTTCTGTGTAGCTAGGTAATACTGCTGGTGGCGTTTGGTGCAGAACCCCATTGCAGGTATCATTTTGTTTCAGTAGTTTCTGCATGTATAGGGTGAAAGTATCAAGCAGTGTTTGACTACTGTTCAACCATTTATAATGCTGACTGAAATTATGGAAAACTATTTTTCCTCTCAATAGAGTAGACTAGCCTGTTAAAAGACCTGTGCTTTTCACTCCCTTGTGCCAGCCACCAGTGTTGGAAGGAGGGGAGACGAAGAATTATCTCCATGAGACTTAACATCAGTGTTTGGGAGTCAGCATTTGGAACATAGGACCTGCCATTGTAACATGGCATAGCCCTTGCAGAAGTGGCCAAGAGCTTCCCTGCAAATGCTGTGGCATCGCTAGCTTTGGTTTCCAGGCATTTGTTTTGGTGTCTGCTGAACTGCCATGACTTGTTCCTGTGATGACCTTGTCATCCTGCCTTATGGGTGTAGGAATTTCCCCCAGCTTTATCAAATTGGTCTGCGGCAAGACTAATACCTCAAATTGAATGTAACAGGGCTTGACCTGCAAGCAGGATGCCATGTCCTAACACTACTCTTCTGAATCCCAATCTAGGAAATACTTTCAGCGTTGCCACTCCTAAACCGAGGTGCGATACAATCGTAGCGGATCACTTGGAGTCAGTTTTCACAAGGTAACTTCAGGGACAGTGAAGTTGTAGTGCCTTTTCCTAAGGCTCAATCACCCTCCTCAGACGAGGAGAACATCAACTCCGAGCGGCGGGACAGCCCGCCCTGGCAGAGGGGACACCGCGCCTCAGGGGGCGGCTGTGGGGACGGCGCCCTGCGGGGACAGCGGCAGCCGGGAGCTCGCCTCGACAGCAGCCCGGGGGGAGGCGGAGGGACGGGGCGAGGAATCCCGAGGAGTCCCGGCCCCGCTTCGGCTCTGAGGGGGGCGCGGGAGGGCAGGGCCGGTGCCCCGGGCTGAGGGGAGCCCGCGCCATGGGCGCCCGGGGTGGCCGCGGGGTCACGTAGCGCCGCCCCTTCCCGCTGACGGCAGAAGCGGAGCTCCGAGAGGCGCCGCGGGAGCAGCGGGACGGGAGCGGCAGCGCCGGCACTGCCCCGCCGGCACTGCGCCG
>VZTE01005256.1:1774177-1838524 GCA_013397775.1 Eulacestoma nigropectus | reverse complement strand
GCCCGCGGCGGGGAGGGGCGGCTCGGCGGTAGCAGCAGGTGCCGCGGGGCTGGGGCGGGGCGGCGAGTCCCGCGTGAGGGAGGCTCTGGGGAGGGCAGGCGGGGGATGCGCGGGGTGCGGGAGAGGGTCAGGGTGCAGCGAGGGGTCAGGGACAGCCGTGCCAGGGGGCGGTGGGCACTTAGGCTGGACGGGACAGCGGGCAGCCTGAAGTGGCCGTGCCACTCCACACCTTGCGTCTGGCCGGGCCCCGCCGCAGCCCAGCCTGACGGAGAAGAAGGAAGGAAACCTTGGCAGTGTGGCGAGTGCCTGACAGCAGCGCGGCCCTGCCCGGGCTGAGGGCCCGGCCTGGCCGGGGCAGGTGGGCACCGTCTTGCGGCGGTTCCGCTCCCCTGCTCGCCCCGCCAGGCTGCAGCGCTCTGCGGGCAGCACCTGCATCGCAAGGGCCGTGCATCGATTGTTGTCAGTTATTAGTGCTGTGGTACTGCGCTGGTGTCACTGGTGGATGTCCATCTGGTGACGTGATGTCCTAAATCCAAAGGCAGAGCTCAGGGCAGAGGATGTAACAACTCCTTTGCAATGCCTAGAGCACATGGGAAAATTTAGAAATTGGCTGGAGTCAAAGTTTGGATTGCGGCTTCTTGGTTAACTTTCTGTGGAAAGCACCTGCTGTGTCATATGGGTGAAATTATAACAGACTATGGATTCATCAGTGGTTATCCCAGATATTCTTTGCTAGCTTGTACATTTGTAGCTTGCCTGTTCTACAGTTTTTCCTGTGTTATCACTAAGAGAATTATGAGCTGTACACTGATCTTCTGCTACAAAGGGTTTGTGTGTGAAAGTCTGAAATAAAACTAAATAGACCAGATAGATTAAATACAATTTATTTTTTTTTCCTGTCCATGTTCACTTGGTTACTTGCAGTGTGTCTTTTAGACTTTTTAGTCCAAAACAGTCAGGCTTTTCAATTAAAACCTATCAGAACAGGTCTTACACAAACAGTAACAAGTGATTCAAGTTCTGCATATGGTACAGGACACCAAAATTTAGCTCCTGTAATTCCTACAGTCAAAGGGAAAGAGTCATGTCTGTGTCTAAGCTAGAGCTTGTGGCATGTTTTGATGATTATTAACTCACTTGCTGAGTCCTGTAAGTGATGCTGGATCTTTCTGACTTGGGCTTAAGTAATTTTTCATCAGAAGAGCAGTGATGCTTTTGTTACACACAGTATCTTGTAGTTCACACTCTGCTGGATTAGAGGTATCCAGGTAATGGGGTGATGAAGGTCATCACAGAATTCTGCTGCATGAGTGGGTAGAAAGATTGTTAATTCAAATAGCTGTGTAGTGATGGGTGTAAGGAAGGCTGAGGGGCACCTGTGGGTGAGTGTAAGACAACTCCTAATGTTTGAAGGTCTAATGCCAAGGGCTTCTGTTAGTTTTTTTACTATTAGGCAGCTCTCTGTGGTGTTACTCTTAAACTAAAGCAGGTAGCCAAAACAGTCTGGGAATGGTCAGTTAGGTTGATCAAATATTGCAATATTCTTTCCACCTTAAGTCAAAAACTTGGCATATGACTTAGGGGTTAAGTTAGATTGAATCCACCGTTTTCTCTGGTTTTGGGACAAAGAGCTCTTTTAAAAGGGGAAGTCCAGTGTATTATATTCAGCAGGAACTGTTTAAGAAGCCACCTCTGAGAGGCAGTTCCTTTGTACTAAGGGACTTACCTCTCAAAAAACCTGCTGCATTGCCTTTTATTAAACAGCTGTATTTATAAACTTATTTTCTTGTTGTTCTAAATCATATTTCATTTAACAGCCATACCTTGTAGTGTAAAAAGCTGAGCTGATGTATATTTTATCACCTCTTGAAAAACTATACTCATTTAAAAGTTCAGGTTTTTATTGTTCAGTGTAGTGTTGCTCAAATGCTAAACCTTGTCCCAAATCACATATTTGTTTTATTATGATTCTTAATGAAAAGAGCAAAGTGAGAAGACAAGGTTTCTATTTTTTTTGGTCAGAAAACGCTGTTCAAAGATTTTAATTTAATTTTTTTTTCTCTCATTTCTTGTTATTACAAATCGTTGTAGCAAGACAAGATGACCATGGCTGTCTTTTTAGGTGCAAGCCTGTCATAATTTAAATGATTATCTGATTATCTCCAGGTAGTCTAAAAGGATCAGTTACGTTATGGCTAAAAAAAAAAAAGAAAAAAAATCTGCCATTACTTACGATACTTCAGAGTTGTTCAGTCCCTCCCAGTTGTGGGATTGGGGTACGTGTATTTTTTCAGTAATATAAGGAAAGAATACTCCATTTTCTTATTACTGTAACAAGCCGATATAAAACATCAAATAACATGTATAATGTTTTGCAAACCATGGAGTGAGATGGTTCTTGCTGTAGAGCACTTCAGGCTCACAGTGGGCAGTGCAGAAGAGGCCACCCTGAAGGTAAGAAGGGACTGTTGCAGCTTCTCTGTTAACTTTCAAAAAAAAGTGTTTATTTACGTGGTAGAATTCAAAAAGGGATTGGAAAGATTGCACCGGACAGCTTCAAAGTCAGAGAGATTGCCCCTAAAGCAGCTGGTGATATGATGTTAAAAGGCAGTTTAGTGACATTAATGAGAGGGAGCAGCAAAGAACAGTCAGGAGACAGTGACACGGGATGAGGAGGCGAGGGCTGGCAGAAGTTACAAAGGGGAAGCGAGAAGTGCCACGGTCGAATTAGCCATGAGCACGGAAACTGAAACTGCTTGTGATGGAGAGCAGTGGTCTGAGGAGAGAGGAAGAGAAGCAGAGGAGACGCCGTGGCTGGTGCCTGCATGCACAGAGCTTTAAACCTGTCCTGCTCAGGGATGAGGTTAAGGGGGATGGCTGAGAGCTGTGTGGCAGCGACCTGTGCGACAATGATAATCATTCTTGGATGAAAGAGCAGGTTGCAGAGCATTCTGTTTGTAAATAATCTCACTGAGGAGTAATCAGGCTCGTAATTAGCTGTTTGATGCAGTGATGTGGGAGACCAGAGAGCACAGAAATTTGCTAATATTTGTGAGAGCTTCTCTGTACGCATCCCTCTTTTGGCTGTTTTGTGCCAAGGTGTGCCCCAAGTGTATGCACACAGATATCTGCCACCCAACATGTGGGTAAGAAAAAGTAGGCTGTGCAGGAGAACCAGAGCCATGAAGTTTTAAAAGTGCACAAACTGAGACTTTTTAGATGTAGTCAGCACTTCAGTGTTGGTATTACTCATGGTTTCCCCTCATTACAGTTCTCAAAAGGACAGTTACCTGGTTCACATCCTCATGTAGGTCTCATCCAGGTTTAAATTCTAATACAGTGCAAGAGTTGACACAAGCTGATGTTGCTGGAACTGCCCTCTGTGAAGGCTGTTTGTACCTTCTTTCAGAATAAACCAGCAAGGGTCAATGTTGGCCATGTGCCTGCCTTGCATTTGCATGGGCAGGAGTCTCTGTTAGATATCTAACTACATGAATGTGATCTTTAAAAAAATGAAAATGCTGTTTTAAATACTGAATTTTCTCTCTTTTCTTTCTTATATTTTTTCTCTTCAGGACACTGAAGACCATAGAAGTTTGATTAAAAAGAAAAAATGCCCAGAAAGAATATAGACTATGGAGTGCTGCCTGAGTATGAGAAGAGCCAGATCAAAAGGACCTTGGAATTGGGAACTGTTATGACAATATTCAGTCTTAAGAAGAGCAGCCCAGAAAGGAGGACTATTCAAGTCATAATGGAAACCAGGCAGGTAGCATGGAGCAAGACAGCTGACAAGATTGAAGGTTTCTGTGAGTATTTGCAACGTGTACCTGAACTTGGAGTTACTAATAAATTGATGTACTTGTCAAATATTAATTTAACAAGCCTTTGTTAACATTATGAAGCTTTTGGCTGAAAGAGTTTGGTAATTTGCTGAGAATATTTTGAATTGTTGTGATGTTGATGAATAATCTTCCGCAGCTCATTATTTAAGTATCTAACATTACTTAAATATGATTAACATGCCTTTTATCCTTAGCCTTGTCCTCAAAGTTTTCATCTTTGAATATGATGGTGTTTGTGTTCTCTGAATTGACAGACTGTTTTCCATCATTATGTCTTATAAATTCAAGTGAGTAATTATTCTTTACCACTTCTCTCTCCAAAGAGAAAGAAGGACCAACCAAACACCTTCAAATACAGGGAAACTGAATTCACATTTTGGTATTCTTGGGCAGTTTGCTGTCTCATGGCAGAAATCATTATTTAGGACCATTATTGGAAAGTACCAATGACTTAGGAGGATGAAGCTGTGAGATATGAGGTGGTTTCAAGGCCCTGAGTTGGTATTGTCTCTTTAGTTGATACTGGAGCTGACTAAACGCACTATTTATAACAAGGTCAGGAAATAGAAGGGGAGTGTAAGGCCAGATAGGGCTGCAAAAACTAGAATAGAAGAATAAAGTGAGACTAATCCTCAGTTCTTACGAACACGACTGGTGCCAAGAAAGCTCAGCCTGGGCTTTCTGTGATTTGTGCAGCTCAGGGTGGTGTAATGTAATTGCAGTGCTTGCATATGACTAAATGGTAACTTTTAAAAAATTAATGTGAGCATGATTTTACTCTACAGCTGCTAAGTAGTGTTTGTCCTCAATAAAGGAATGGAATAGTTTGTCTGAAATGCCAGAATCATTTATTGATCTGTTGAGGTGTGGATTTCTAGAAGGTTTTGGTTTTCTTGATAAATACATGGTAAGTTAAACACCCATTGGTCTGTAAGGCTGCAAAGACAGGCACTGAGAATTTGCATGATTTTCGGATTGTCTGAGCAGTTTTTCTTCATGCTCCTGACTTACAGGTATTAAATCTCTGCTTCTGTTTCAATTGGTTCCTGTCTCATTCCTTCTGGAGACTGGGTCTGCAACTGGAAATGCAATATAGTAGAAAAAAAGGCTGGTTGTCTGGGAGGATGTTTTTATCATTGGTGGTGAACATATGGTCATATTCAAGTATTCTGGGAAAAAGCAAACAGGTCTGGACACCCTAATTAACAGGTACTCTGGATCACAATCTTTCATTGTCCTAGTTTCTTATATGACAAATGAGGGTAATTATCCTTTTCTATAATGATGTGTGTGAATGCAAGTACAAGTGCATTGCTGGTACTGTGCCAAAAAAGAAGTCCTTAGAGGGCATGTAGAATTCAGTTATGAGAGCAGTGCTTGAATATTGTTTAGCAAATAAAGCCTGGGGTTTACACACAGAGCAATAGGATTAAAACGTATCAGAAAATGACCACCCAGTGGGGGAAGGAGACCTCAGAGTCCTCTGGCCAAACCAGTCTCTGACCATATAGTTGAAGTCTTGTAGCCATTTGCCCAGAGGGTACAAATTTAAAGCTGAACAGACTGTGCATTCCAGATGTTGGGGTCAGCTTTTTCAGTCCTGTCTTGTAATCACCTTTTATCAAAGCTTCCTGGGGAGTGGTGTGTGTTTGTGGTAATAAATTAACTAGTTTGCTCTATGCATGGATCTTAATGCTTTTAAAAGGAGGTGAATATTGTAATTTGACTCTTAAACCTGGATGATCCAGCAGGGTAATGACTTGGCTTCCAGATCCCCAGGCAGTCATTGCTAGAACAGGGAATATTGCTCCAGACCTGTGAGTTACCCAAAAGCCATCTGCCTCTCCACAAAAATGGTAGTACTGTAGCATTTTTTTAAATTGAGCAACACTTCGGTGACATGTGTAACAATGGGAACTTTAGGTCTAAAAATATATCCTAGTCTAAAGCACAAATACGCAAAATATTGTTTTATTGTCTTAAAAAGCAACGAATCTGCTCCAACAAGCTGTAATTTGCAGGTATTGTTCCAGAACATGATGTGAACAGTTGTTCCAATTCACCATGAACTGTATCTGGTCTACTAGAAATTAAAGTCGCTGCAGTTTTAACTTGCTGACAGTGTGTTTGCTGAAGAGGAAGGAAGTATTTTATTTAGTTAGTTAGTTATTTGTGTGTTGCTCTTGCTTCTTTTGACTGAGACTCAGGCTTTCTTTTTGCTTGAAAAGTGGAAAAATGATGGATTTGAAGCTTTCCTATTTGATAATTGAATGGAGTAGCCTCTTGAATATGGATATGTATATGAATGACCCCAAATATATGCTGGTGGATTGTGTTGACTTTGTAACAAATAAAACCCACATTTTTGTTCTTTGATTTTTTTTTTTTTTTAAGTGGTTGAGGGCAGAGAATTATCATCTCAAGTATTATAATATATTAATACACTTAAGCTTTACAAAAACTTAAATTCATGATGTGATCTTAATGGTTGCCGTTTGCGTGTGTGTCAGTCCAAAAAGAATTAATATTCAGTACGGGTGGGAAAGTTAAGATGGTTTCCTGTTCCGTGTGTGCTATTTTAACTCAAGTTTGGCGACTGCTCTTTACAGAAGGCAGAAAACTCAACGTTTGCATCTGCTATGGATTTGTGGTTCTAAATCAGATAGTGAAGAGAGTTCTTTAACTTTGGGACACAAAAAGAGGCTGCTAATAGATAGTGAAGATGGAGTCCAACTTTTATACTTTATTTTAATACTCTCCCTTTGGAGATCAAGGAAAAAAAGTTTGTTTTTTTTCTCTCCCTAACTGCCCTGTATAGTGTTGGGAATTTTGGATGTCATAGTGCTGATTTTCTTGCTGATGGACTGTAAATGTTTGAAGAACACTCAAATTCCTTTAAGCCAGAGTTGATTATATTTATTACAACGACCTTCTTCAAGTTTGGTTAATATTTTGGAAGTGATTTAAGTTAAACCTCACAATAACAAAAAGGCAGCTACTCTTATTCTGGAATAAATTGACCCGGGCAAGGGAGAGATGTAGGATTAGCTGTTCTTGTATAAATATTTACACAACCCCATGGGCCCAAAAGTGGCACTCCTGTGTCTTTTAAATTGCATTGCTCATGAAAAGGTCAGTTTTGTTAAAAACGTGCCAGCATTTCTGTTTAGAATAGAGTGAAAAAGTTGCTAAAATTAGGGCTATTTCCTGCTCAGTGCAGATGTGTTTCTCTGGATGAGAAACTTCAGAAAAATCTTTCTAGATCCAGGTCTTTGGTGTGGTAAGAAGTGAGGATTTACAAAAGGTAGGAAATCTGATATAAACAATCTCTGTCTTCATTGTGTGGTTCAGATCACACAGTGTCCAAATACTGAAGATTTTACATTGACCTTCTGAAAGACTTGTGTTGCCATATACAAAAGGAATTTCTAACGAAAAGGAACTGGAGACAAACCTCTGTATTTTCCCCTAAATGAAAGAACACAGGTTGGTTGTGTCCTTTAGAGAAGGATATGCTAACAGTAGGTCAAGAGGCACTGTAATTCTGACTGTATGTGAAATAAGTTTGAGGAGATGTTTTCACAGCCTAGCATTAAGCAGTTAAATTCCAAGCTTAGTCTCACCTGTCTACCCAAATAGGCATTTGAGAGAATGAACTGATTTTTGCTTAAGAGAAGGAAAGTTTGGCTTCCTTGTACAGAGAGATTTGATTTGCTTGTTTAATTTGTAATGGGCCCTTTTCTTGCAGAAACGAATCCATGCATACTGGGCAGATAATTGTGAAGCTGTGACTTGCCAGCATGATCTGCTGCAGTGTGTTGCCTCCTTATGGTTCTGCTGTGGATTTTTATTGTGTTTAACCTTTACAGCTGTGCATGGGTCTGGGTGAGGGCCCTTGGGTCACACACACCCGGGGCTGGTTCTCCCCACTTCAGACTGTCCCAGGCTGGCCACACTGTGGGGCTGTGTTGTACCCACTGGGACAGCAGCGACAGGCAGAGGGGAAGGAAGAGGTGGCCAGAGGTGGGCAGGATTTGCCAGGACTCTGCTAAGACGCACGTCTGTGTGGCTGACACCTGGGGTTTGCTGTCTGAGAGGACATTCCAGAACTCCCAAATAAGGCCTCCCAGACTGTGGTATAGCATTTATATGCACATGAATAAATTAGGGCCCAAAGTTATGATACTTAAGCTTGTAGAGCGAGCAGGTGGCGAGGTGTAAATCTCCAGGAAGCTGATCCGTTATGGATAGTTCATTCTTTCTCAGATGCAAAGTGCTTTCAGGACAATTATTAAGGGAAAGTTCACGGTGACCAGAGTTGGATTAGTCACTGGAAAATGTGTGAGTTTCTGCATAATCTTCCAAGAATCCCTAGAGTGAAGAGATGATTCACAGCCAGGAGAATTTATACTCTCAGAAATCTGTGGTGCCGTCATTGAATGTGCAAGTGTGTGATTCTCTGTAATGCAAGCATGCTCATTTCAAGGAAGGTTCTGTTTGAGGACAGAAGATGATTTCTCTGTTTTTGAATACCTAGGAATTTTATTTTTTTTTTCACATGAAGATGTGACCTGTTTTTGTAAAATGAAATAAACCATATTTGAATCCCTTAATTTTTGGAAAAGAAAGATCACCTGCTTTTTTCATTTTTTATTTATTGCAAAAGACTCCAGAGTAAAAATAACTAGTGACAATTTAGTTGTGCAAGCTCATAACAAGAAACAGGTTTAAAGCATCAGAGGACCATGTTTAGAAAAAGTTACATAATATATCAGCTGTGAAACTGCTCTTTCTGTATGCAGACTGAGAGGTCAGGGTGTAGGTAAGGTTGAAAGAGAAAAGGAAGAGATATGTTAGTATTAATTTATTCTGAAAACTTTCTCAGAGGATGAAGTACCTGGGTTGGGGAGTGGCAGAGGTGCAGACCTTGTGTCGATGCAATTGCAAAATTATGAAGCAGAGGGATAAAGGCTTTACTTAAATTGAAGCTTTTGATGCTCGTGACACACCACAGTACAACAATAGTAGCCATTTCTATTTTCTGCAGCCCAGACCTTCATTAATGCAATAAGACTATCTTGCATCTTTTTTTATTTATAACAGAAACCTGTGTTTGACAATGCATAACATGTTATTTTAGTATTAATGTGAACTGCTCGTTTCACATTGTCTCACTTCTCTAGTTTTATGTAATATTTTCCCAGACTTGGTAGAACAAAATGACCACTTACTAAATACATTTGCCATCTCAAAGTCATTTAGCATTACTGATTTTTCATTTCATCTACAGAAAATAGTTATCAAGTGTTAAGTTCACTTGAGATTTTCTTTCCTGCTGAAAGAAAGAGGTTTTACAGAATTTGTCCTCTAGAACATGATTAGAAAACGCAAACATAAAACGAAGTTGAATTTTCATGTTTCACAGGTACGTTAAGAAAGGGAGTGTGGAAACTAAAAACAGACTTAGTAAATTCATGTTAAAAGTAGAATTAGAACCTGTGAGATCTGCTCTGTTTTTTCTCAGTCTGTAAGATTGCCCTGTGCTTTCAGACTGTGTTACACTGCCAAGCAGGAATCACTAGTTTCTGCCAAATGTTGCACCTGGATATTTAATGTCCAAAGCTCGTTATAGAAGCAGTGCATCTGTAATAGGTTCATGTAGGTAACAGCACCAGATCAGGCTAATTCAATTGACAGGATGAAGGGAAATGCAGGGATCTGTAATTTAATGTAATGGCAACCTTCTGTGTGTTGCCACAGGCAGTGCTGTTCTACCTAACAAGGTTTGGGGTTTTTTATCTTTGTTGTTTTATTTTGTGAATTTTATCCAGCAGCATCTTTGCCTTGAAATTAAATTTTGATAACTTTGCTTTTAAAATCTTTGCTAAAATGACCTGCCAAAGAGAGCAAATTTTGATGCTGTGCATCCTTTTGGCTGATACAGTGGGGAACTTCAAAAACTAACACCTAAGGGAGTGTTCATGCATGTGGCTCACATTCTTAAGCATTGATTTTTTTTTCTATGTGTTGAACAGCTGAGTCATTTAGTTAATAGAATTGTTAATGTCAACGTAAATTTCTGCTGTGGTGGAAAACGTACTTTTTTTTCCCATTGGAGAAGATGATATAAACATTTACAGACCTGTACCTCTCTGGGAGAAGTGATGAGCGTCTACATATTCTGCTGAGGAATGTGAAATGAGTGCTTCATTTGGCTTGAATATTAGACTTGATCTTGCTGATTTCTAGTAGTGACCTTTGTTTTCCTTACTGCTAGCAGAATTTCTTTGTCTGAATTTCCTTACTGTTTCAGACTTAAGTAATAAATAAACGCACATTGAAAACCCAGAGTCTCTTATTCTGTCATTTGCTTTCTGTATTCTGAATCTGTTAAAGAACAGTTATGTCATTGCAAAAGTGAATCCATTTCTTGCTCTTTGTGGGGTAGCTTCACAAAGGAACATTAAAATTCACTTTTTTTTTTCATATTTTGAAATGGCTGTATTTCAGTTGTTAGCCAGGGGATCTTTGTGTAAGTCTTCAGCTGAGTACATGGAGCTTGGTTTCTGTGGTCAAATGAAAAAATGAACATGTGTAGCCTCTAGCTCTTTTCAAATAATGTCTTCCCTTTAGCAGCTCAGTTCTGCAATGTCTGATGCTAACTTACAATGACCAGACTTCCTGTCATGGCCAGCCAGTGAAATGGGGTTGGAATGAACTGCACAGACCTGAGCACCCCTAAACTGGTTGATCAAAGTGAGTGTGAGATGTAGGTACTCCATCCTTTCTCCAAAGTCAGATTTGTAGGCCAGCATTTTTGTTTTGCTTTGTTGCATGGAGCAGAATGTAAACTTTTATGGGCACATACGTAAATTTTGCCCTATTCTTATGTCATTTTGTGGAGGTGCCCTTTAATATGAAAACAGTAGCCAGGTGTACAGCCCTTTGAATTCAGAGCTCAAACTGGGAAGCACTGTAACATGGTGCTCTACTGAGCAATCCAGTGAGAAGTCAGGAATTTAGTAGTAATTTGTTGTTGCTGTACATGACAGCTCTGTGTGACCTGATTACGTAAAACCCTGTGGGTACACTTCTCTAAACCTGATGTCAGTCACTCAGCTAAATCCCCAGAGGACCCCTTGGAAAGGTGGTCATGGATGCTTTCTCAAGGTGCACCACACGGTTTCTCATGTTTCATCCTTGTAACTGTGTTTTCAGAAGTTTTGTGGCTTATCTGTAATGACTTCCTTGGGCTGCTGAATGTCTCAGTAAACATCTCTGTTTATATGAGCTGAATGACTTTCCCTACCACATCTGGACTGCCATGCTCCAGGACACTTCTGCTTTCTTGTGGCTTTGTCCTCCGAGAGAAGCCTCACCTTGTTCCCTCTAGAGTCACACGTGATTTGTGTTTCATTGCTGCTCTGAATAAAAGAGGCTGTTAAAACACACCTTGTGTAGTTAATATTTAATTCTGCAGAAGTGAGAGCAGAGCCATTGTCCTCACTAACCACCATGAAGTACATTTGCAAGAGGCTACTAAAGGCTTTCTTCATTCACTGGGCACTTGCACACAGCCTCTGTTGCAGTGGGCAGTTTCTGCCTTTCTGAAATGAAACCTACTTTGGAATATTTTGTAATACAAATTGTTGGAAAAAAAAAAAAATCTGAGTGTGGAATGTTGCTATACATATATACACATGGAAATGCAATTATATTCATAGACAGAATGGCCACCCCATGTCCTGGTGCACACAACTTGGGTAATCAGAGTCCCTTATTTTCTTCTTCCAAACATTGCCAGTAGTTTCCCTTAAGCCTTCTTGAGACTTACTGAAATAATGCTCACAGCACGATTTCTGACTCTGTAAGCCTCCTCTGAATCTTTCTGTAGGCTTTTTCTTTTCCTTCATTAAGTATATGACTGAGCTCTGATCCGAGCACCATTTGTGGCCACAGACACTGAAAGACTCCTGGGGAATTAGGGCTTTGAATCAGGAATGTTATCTTACAGAACTCTGTAGTCCATAATGACAGTCAGGTAAACTACTACACTGTTAAACTTTTCTATCAAGGCTACCTTAAGAGGTTGACAGCCTCTATGGTTTTTATGACTCATGCATTTATATACAATCAGCCTGATGTTCCAGCTTAACATTCATTACCTGTCTTGATCAAAGATGTTCTTGCAAACTTGCTTTCCTCCAGTGAACTTAGATGGGCACTTCCATCTCACAGAAGGTTCTCTGCTGCTGGCATTGGCTGGTTTTCAACAGGGTCTGTTCCCTAACCCACCTGTCTGTTCAGGTGGTGAGTGGTTGTGTTCCCACCCAGGGGTGGGTGGTGGGTGACCATGTGGCAGACAGAGCCAGAACTTCTCCCTTTAAATAGCAGTGCTGGTGGTTCTCTCCTGGAATGAGGAGTACAGTGTTGTATATAACAGTGTAATGCTTGTTTTGCAGTTCTCCTCTTGATATCGTTTTCTACCTTTGGTTATCTTGTGTCACGTCTTCCACTCAGCTTGCACCAGCACCTGCTGTAGTGAAACACAGGTTCTGTTTTACCCTCTACCTCCAAGTGTGACTGAAGGAAATGTAACAGGAATTTGTACCTGCAAGTGTGTGACTGAACATGATCACTGCTGCCAGGTTATTTGAATGGAGGTCAGTGGAGATGTTGAGGATCAAAAGTTCATTGTTAAGTTCATGGCAACAGAGAGCTCTGGCAGGTGCCCTGGAAGGCACTGAGCAATTAATCTGCGCAGTCTTAGGAAAGTATCTGTGTAGTAGTGTAATGATCCATTGAATTCACTGATCTGCCAAACAACACACAGCAGCAGGAGCTGAAGTTGGCAGCTTCAGGCTCTGAACTGCCTCGAATGCACATCCAGATAAGGGCCTGAGGCAGGATGGTAACTGAAGGTGCCTTGGAGTCTGGTCTCCTTAAACGGTCACTTGAGGGAGTTGTCAGAATCAGTCCATGACTGATGAGGCTGCTAAGGAGATCCTTTCAACCTGGGGAAATAATCACATAAAGGAATGGATGAAATGTAAGCTAATTGTGGGTTTTAGTGTGGCACTAGACTTCTATAAACTGTTTGGCTGGGGACTGGCTGTGCTGGGGGAGCGCTCTCCTTGTCTTGCTGAATGTGAGTCAATTTCTCTACAGGGCATACTTTGATTCATGTTTCCTTGGGAAATGTTTTAATCTTCTTTCACCTTTCTTGTGGAAATTGCACCTGCAAGTGTATTGGATTTGATTTGACTCTGTGAGGTGCATCTGTCCAGGTCTGTGGGTTTTTTTGGGTGTATCAGGCCCCAGGAATATGTCTGTGAAGCCAGGGCAGGATATGGCTCTGCAATTTGCATATGGGATTGAGAAGGAGGAAAGCTCCACTACTTCAAGGCAGTACAAAGATAGTGTCTGAGGTGCTGTGCCTATGTTCTGGCATAGGTATGAAATTACATTTTAATTGTTCAGTGACAGATTGTGCTATAAAAAGTTCACAGTAGCTGTGTAACAGCTAATTCGGTACAGCTGATCTACTAATCTGAGTTTGAAACATGTTGCAGCTTTTCCTGGCCTGCTCCTTTCTCGGTATGGTTGGATTCAGCCGTTCTGGAGTTAGTGGGCATCACGTGGAGGGTGCCAGGTGACTCCAGACTGCCTGTGGAGGACACAGAGCTTAGAGCAAGACCAGAATTAATGCTTGATGTTCATATTTCTCTTTTCTCCCAATCCTCTACATTGGCTTTCCTTTCAATAATATAGAGTAACGTATCCTAACCAACACTATGGAATGTCATTAAAATACATACAGGTAGTTTCCATTCATTTTCTGAAACTATAATATGTATTATATCTTTATTTCTGTAAAAATATAAAGAATGTTTAATAAAACTTGTGTTTTGTACCTGTTACATTTATTTTCTAAACAAATGTAATGATGTCTTCTCCAGATTTTGTAGGTTGTATAGAATACGTTGCCTGAAAAGAAGAGGGATGTTAAATTTTGATTTTGAGTTTAATATAAATATTTCTTTCTCCTCTCATCCAATTTTGTTCTCTTGCTGAACCATTCCTCTTTTTACTGAATGTTTAGCAGTTAGGGTATAGTGAAACTCTTTCTGAAAAACCAGTTGGGGAAGCAATAATATGTCTGTGCATACAAAAATCCTTGTGCCTCTATATATATACAAATAGGTTCATGCAGGAGAAGGGGATGGTGGGGTTGAAAGGCTGGAATGCAAGGAGAAGGGCTGTAGCGAGTGTGTGTAACTGAGGGGAGACATTGGGTAAGTTTGTGTGCTTATTTCAGAGGTCAGTGTGAGGTAAGAGCCCCTGGAAATGACAACAGTAGTGCAGGTTGTGAAATCTTTTATCGCTGCTTGTAGTTTGTACTTTGAGAGGGCCTTTTGTTGTGTTGTTCATGTGTGTGGATTTATAGGAGTCTGAAAGGAAACGTGTGATTCACTTTGAAGTTAAAACTGTGTTTTTCAGCAGGGATTTGTTGGGTGAAGGGAAAGCAGAAGACGTGTCTGGGGTTGCACTTGCCAATGGCTAGAATGAACCAGTCTGGTGTGCAGTCCCATGCCATTTACTGCAGCCATGCAACCTCCTCCCCTCTCTATTTGGGTACTTTATATCTCTGCATCCTGATTCTTCTCTGCTGATATTAATGTAAATTGGTGGGTTAAGATCAACTTTTTCAGATGGTGACATTTAGAATAGTAATTTCGATACATCTTTAGGGATCTAAGTGAGACTCTGAATGGTAAGGGGATCAGAGTAATTATTAAGAGCTTTTGGTTCCTGGTCATTTATAGGCACAATGTGAATTTATTTTAGTAGTTTGCATCTAAATTTAGGGGCCTTGACCAATCTGATATGCAGATCTTAGGAGATGTTTTCATGGTTTGAGAGGGAGGCTGAGACATTAAAATCTCTGCCTTGAGAGTAATGCTGCTTCGAAGAATTAATTTAAGAAAGAATTTTGATTGGTATCCTATGATTAGTTCAAGTTAACCTTTGAGGTCTCATTTTCACAGTGTAAGTTGTTTAATGACTGTGAGAAAGAAGTGTCTGGTGGAAGTTTGGCCTGGGATACTTTGCAGCGAATAAGAAGTTCCAAGATGAATTAATGTTTCATTATCAGGATTTTGTTGATGAACTTCCTTGCTTGTCTGTCCATACTGGCATCATAGAAATGCAGCATTACACAGGTGGAAGCTTTACCATTGTTCAGCTCACCCCCCGCTGGCAGCAGAGCTGCTGTTTCCTTATGTTATTAATGGTCTTCTGTCACTGATGAGGTGCTCATTTAAAACAGGGCGTTTATATTGTGGCATTCTTAAATGCAGGAACAGAAACCCTCAGCTGTTCTCCTTGGATCTTGCTAGGTCTGGCAAACACATTTCAAGAGCAGCCATGAAATGTTTTTCTTCACTCTTCATCCTGTAGCTCATAAGTCAGGACTGTCCAGAAGTGGAAAGAGCTGTTTATTTCTCTGGTCCACAGGCAGAGCAAAACCACTTCCTCAGTTTTCTAATAAGTATCTTATCTTGAGAGCACACATATTTCTATTTCAGTGCTGTCTCACTCCTCTTCTGCAGGCGCTGTAGCAAGGGTTTGAAAAAAGGGAGCTGCCTTGGGAAAGTGTGTGCTTGTGCGGCGTTCCCATTCTGCTGTGCTCCCGTGCGTACCTGTGTTCTCTGGAGAGCAGCGAGGTGAAAGTGATACAACAAGTTATGTTAAATAACACAGATCTCTCTGGAGCTGGCCATGAGAAAACTCACATTTTAATTATTAAGCTCGATTTTCTCTTTATATTCCTACTTCAGATATTTTTCTGGAAAGTACCGGTGACTGTACTAGCTGACAGGGTTAGCTGGCTATCTAAGATATATGTAACTTTTAGGTAGGTAAGGTAGAATTGTATCTTTTCTTTTTTTTTCTAAACAGTTCTCATGGCAATTGGAAATTACTTGCTTGGACTTAATGCCATTTGTGAAATCACATTTTCTGTGGCCCAAAGGGCCATGTGTATGCACACTGTCCATGGATAATCGATGATAGTGAAATAATAAAAATATGACAGGTTATTTTCCTTCTTCTGGTCCTTTTCTACTCTTGTCTGTTACTATTTACTTGTGGATTTATGGATTGCAAGCTGGTGCAATTTGCATTTCTTGTGCAATACAGATCTGCAAGTTTAAATATATATATATATATATATATATATATATATTTTATATGTGTGTGCATACTTTGAGTTATCCATCTTACCATTTCAGGCTCTGCACTTATACTGACTGAATGTTGTTTCCTTTCAGTGGATTTGATGGAAATAAAAGAAATTCGCCCAGGAAAGAATTCAAAGGACTTTGAACGCTGCAAAGCAAGGCACAGAGAAGAACACTGCTTTACTATTTTTTATGGTACCCAGTTTGTCCTCAACACCTTAAGTTTAGCAGGTACTTTTATCTTCTTTCTTTCTTCTTTAAAGCTACCGATTGAACAAGTCAAATGCATTGATGGAACAGGAATGCACAGAATACTGTGGTTTTAACTTCTGCAGTTCAGGAGTGCACCAGATGCTTAAAATCTGGAGACAGACGTTTTAGTCAGCCCTTCCTGTCAGTGACCTGCTGCATTTGGAATGTTTCAATTTCAAATGATGTGTTGTGTGAGTGTCGTTTCTGATCTTTTCTAGCAAGGTAGACTTCTGCTGGGTTAAATATCTCTAGTAAGGTTTTCAGCACTGAAGAGCAGAGGTGACATTGCCCTCTTTAAAGACAGCTATTCACTGTGGCCACAATATTGTCCTGACATTTTCAGTCTGGCCAGAATGATTTTGGAAACAATAGTCATAAAAAGTTAGATTGCAGCTGTATCACAGAAATTTCCCTATCACCTGTGAGCAACTGCAGACTAATTTGGAAAAATTAAGTTCTAGTTTGGGTTATTTGTGTGCATGTCACCTGGTAATACTAAACCTCTTCTAAATAAGTACTAAGGGACCATAAATAAAATTGGAAGGTGATAAATTGAAAATTAAGAAGTCTGTGTGAAACAAAGGGAATTTGTATCCTGTACCTATAGAATGGGTTGGGGCACTTTTTATTTCAGGCAAGATTATCCACGGTCACAAACCCAAAGATTTTGAAATGAAAAGGGATATCAATTCTTCCAGTATAGGCTGAATACAGTTTCTAACTAGTGGGATTTACAAAGAGATTTCTTTTCTAAAAAGTTTGTAATGATACTGGTTTAGAACCATACAGACAATTTACTTGGAGTCATAGTTCTCTCTGACCCGAGCAGGAACATGCTTACCCATTTAAACTATTAACTTAATTGGAAAATCTTAATGTGAGAAAAGGGGAGTGCTTTGTAAGTGTTTTAATGCTGACAGCTTTTATTTTTTTATTATTTATGGAATGAATTTCTTATAGATTGTAGTATTAGAAGACAAATTCTTTGCCGTCGGATGCTTTCGAAATGAAAGACTGCTTGTGACTAATCCATTCCTAGAGGTTTTTAACTTTAAATAAGTTTTACCATTGTTGACTGAAGTCTGTGAAAATTTTAAGTGACTGTGCTTATGTGCAGCTGTGCCAGGGACTTTAGCTTCATTTCCTCTAACAGCCCCCCCAGTCCCTCCCCCATGGCACTTCTCAAAATAGGCCTTTGCCAGTACTTTGAAAACACTTGGTACCATGAGATATTGCTGTAATGCTGAACTGCAGAACAACATGATGTAACTTTCAATTACAGGGGAAATCCTTTTCCTTGTTGAAAGGCTTTGTCGTGGGTTTTTAAAACAATATAAAAGAATTGTTACTTGAAGGGAATGGTAGCTATCATAAAGGGCAGAATTGTCTTGGGAGAAGAATTGGTTTGGCAGTGGCAGTGGGTGTTCTTTCCGAAATGGTAACTAATTGAAAAGCATTTCCATGTGGAGCTGAGGCTGGGCTCCAGCTTCATCTCTGGGGGATAAAACATTGTTTGAAAGTATGTTTAAATAAAATGTAATCTTCACCTTTTGAGAAATAGGTTTGCTTTGAAGGCTGTTAAAAGATTTCAGCTCCATTGTAAAAATAATTTTTCAGAGCTGGTTTAATTGAAGAATGCCTTCATGCAATTTCAGAGCCAGCCTGCTAAATCAAGTGGACTTTGCCCAGCTGAGGGCTTTAATGGCCGCATCTCATGCAAGGCTCTTTCAGCTTAGCTGGTATTTCCTAGGGAAAGCTGTGCCCAGCAGGCAGTTCCTCATCTTGCTGCTGTTGGGTTGAAGAATCACCAAATGCAATCATTGATAAATGATGGGAAAGACTCTTCTGGTTTGGGAAATGGAAAGGCAAACTAAATTTTAAACAAAACAAGGCAGTGATACACTAATTTGCAGGGTTGGGAGGAAGATGTACCTGGCTTCTAGCTAAGCCACGTATGGAATTTTAGACCTTTTTTTAACTTGTATTAAAATGTTCTATATAAGCTACACCAGTTTTGTACATTGCTCCCTTTCTGTTCCTCTTGCCTCAGTTTAGTCTGGAACAATCTGTGTTTAGAGGCATGATTAAGATATATAGGAGGTGATTATGTCAAAAGCCAATATATTGCAATTTTGTTGTAGGTTGCTGGGAATATAATGAACCAGCTTTGTGCTGCAGCAATACTGAGTTCTTTTGCCTATGCACTTGAAGTTGCTCTGATCTAGGCTCTGGACTTCTGCCACTTTGGAGACAGATGATAAGAAAATGAATTTTGATTTTGTTACTACAGGAACTCAGCAATAGTGTTATAGTGTTTTTGCTGAAATATTGAAACTTTCCTGCTCTGATAAGCAGTCTTGTAAAATGAGGTATTTTTTTGTCAGAGCTTACCTACCCCCAAAGTTATGCTGTTTTTTATTAGTTTTATTAGTAGCAACATGAAGCTATGCAATGAGATTTAACAAAGAGCAAGGTTAGTCAGCAGCTTTGTATACTAGAGTTTATGTAAAAAAGTTCTGTCTTGATTTTGTGTTGATTTTGTTTTGATGTTTACCATAGTATATTATTTTTTTCAGCTGACTCTAAAGATGATACTGATAAATGGTTGTGTGGCTTGAATATCTTGTATCAAGAGGTCATGAGTGCTCCCACACCTGCGATCACAGAGAGGTATGTGGACTTATTTTCACTTTGTGAGACTGGCGACTTCTTGGGAATTGAAACTGGAAAATCTGAATGAAATTTTAAAGGTGTAACAAGTAGTGCTTGCCAGTTACACTAAGAACACTCTCCAGTTAGTGTATGACACTGAAAGCTCATATGGAAATTCTCAATGTCTGTTTTGCTACATACGTGCTCTGGAGTCACACTCTGCTTCATACACTGAAGTGAACTTGCAATTCACCTTGTACTGTGCACCCAAAACAAAATCTCTTCATGAGATCACAAGAACACCTGGTGTTTGTGTGTTGGCTTCTTGGAAAATTCAAATGTCAGCCATATGAAGGTGAAACTGCACCCTTATCCTTCAGAGGAGGTTGCACGTGAAACTGTTCAGGCTCAGTTTGCCAGTTCTTTTGACAAGGTTTCAGTGATGTCTCCATACCCCATTGCTTTTCATCACTGCTGGCATTTTTGTTTGTGGCCACTGCTGTTACCTGTTGTGAGGATATGCTCTGCCCTCGCTTGCTCCCTGACCAGACTGTGCCTTTGACACTGATGTTGTCAGACAAGAGTAATTCCTGTTGAGGCTGAAGATCAGCTTAGCAATGCATTCATCCTTTAGATCAAAATTGTGTATATATATACATATACTGCAAGTAATAGTATTTTACTGTGCATCTGAAACTGACATGCACTGTAATGAGGATTTTCTTTAAAATTCTCTAAATTCCTTTCCCTTCCCTCTAGTTTTTAATTTTTATGCATCTAACAGGTATTTGAACCAGCAGCTCAAAGATAAATCTGGCAGAAATCATTGACTTTATGGAGTTACTCCAGTTTAGATTAGCTGAAGTTTTGGCTCACTTTATCCTCTTAAATTTTTACAGCTTCTGGTTACTCATTCTTTTCTGTCCTGCCCACCCTTCCCCTTCCTGTGTTGTTTATGTGACTTTAAAATGCAGCAGAAAAGTACATATTTACAAATGTGGTTGAAAAAACTGGCTGGATCCTTAGATGCTGCACTGGAAATGTTTTTGCTTTACTAAAAGAGATGCATCTTAAGACTTTTAAGTACTTCTATTGAGTTTTGTCTATGGATTTTGAAATTTCATTGGCTGTAGATTCTTTATAATTCTTTGATTTATTTCTTTTTTCTCCCTCCTTTCCACAAGCTGGCTGAGAAAGCAGATCTATTCTGTTGATCAAACTAGAAAAAATAGGTAAGAAGCTCTGTCTTTTTTCAGATGTTTTTAGTAAACTTTTGTTTCAGATTCTAACATGGAATGAAAAGAAATAAAGAATTCATTGTCCAAAATGTGGAATATGAGACCCCTGAAAATGGCATTTGCCCTCGCTTTTGCTAGGCACTCACTCAGGTTTATGTACGTGATATAATGAGGAAACAAATAATGAAAACGAAGTATTTTAAATTTTAGCCTAGAATTACATTGCCGAAATGAGTGAGCAGTGTGTTACTGTAGAGATTGAGCTCAGCTGTGCAGGTACATCAGGTTGCTTGCTTTGTAGAGGCCTTTGCCCTTTCACAGCCGAGTAGGAGCTGCTTGGACTGTACAACCTGCTGTGAGCTCTCCTGTGCAGCTGTGCCAGCAGGGCTTCCTTCATTGCTGGGCTGTGTTTGCATTGGCATGACCAGGCTCTAACACAGACAGACCAGAACCAGCAACTGGCCTGGCCACAGGTTTCTCTCTGCCAGGTGTTTGAACAGACCAAAGCCAAAGAATCACCTCCAACTTGGTGCTTCTCCTGTGAAAGAAGTCCCATGGGTTATAGCTCCCAGTGTGATGTGTGGATTTATGTGTTTGAGTTTCAGTAGTTCCTTTCAGGTCCACAGGTGATGTGGGTTTGTAGCTTTTACACACAAAGGAGACCTTTTTTTAAAATTAATTCAGCTGCACATCTCTCCTTAGAGTTACCAGAAATCATATGACAGTGAGAAGAATGTTAACCTTTCCTCCCCTCTGTGTTACTGTTTCATCATGATTTTTCTCTTTGTCTGGAATGTGCATTTTATTCTGAAATGTACAAAAGCTCACGCTTTTCCTTTCATGTTCACCTTTTCCCAAAAGCAAACTGCAGTGTGGTGTTTCACTGTGTGATAGACCGTGTTATTGCAGGAAATCACACCCTTGTGCAGACAGCCCGTGGCACTGTGCAGGGTGAGCTGAGACCCCATTTCAGAGCTGTGTTTCCTAAACTGGGTGCAGCTGGGAAGGGGACAGTCCCATCCTTTAGTGGATATTGACTTGTAGCTCCTGATGCATTCTGAGAACTAACCCTGCAATGGAGGTGTGTTGTTGGAGTTCACGAAGCAAAAGCAAATGTTAGGATTAAGCAGCTGTGGCTGACAGTAGGTCTCTGCTGAAGAGGTTTCATTTGTTGCTTTAGGGTTGTTTCATTGCTACAAGGCAGCTTGGTTGGGACCAAGCAGACTTGCACTGTGGAGAGGGCAGTTTTTCCATCTCTTCCTTGATGATTCATGCTTTTAGAAAAATTCAGGAAAGGAGTTTGGACTGAGGTCCGTTGTGTTTAGAGCTGTGGTTTTTGGGGAGGTTAATTGTAAAGGTTAGGCTTCCAGGCAAGTCCTGTTCCACAGGTTGAGTTTTTTCCCAGTGGTAATGAAGTCCCAGCTGTTTGTTTTCTCTTGCACTTGTCTGGCCAGAGGAAATTGCTTCTGCTTGGTGTTTAGGGTACAAATGGAGTGCTCGTTCTGGCTTCTAATAGTGTTTTTTTCCAGAGGTCTGGCGACAAGGCGGAAAGCCAGGAATTTCCTGAGTTCTAATCTGGCTTGGGCATGGACTTTGGCTTAGTTCCTTCTTGCTTTGCCTCTTTCCCTCTCTGCACAATGGACATGAGAATATCTCATGGGGTAGCTGCTTGTATGGACGCTGTAGAATGGAAGTGTTACTTTCATCTACGTGCTGATTGATTCTGTTGCTTTCAAGCAACTGTGTTCTTACCCTGGGTTTCCACATGTTTAATGGCTTTTGAATTGCTCTGTAAGTCAAGGCAGGGCACCTCAGTCTTGTTTTGTTGGTATTGCTTTGATATTTTGTGGGCTTCAGCAATAGGACCCACAGGTCTTGTAGCTGTGCTCTCTTGACTTGCTGCGCTGCTGTTATCTTGAAAACTTTGGTTTTGAAGTGTTGCTGGGATATCACTGGGCATTCTAAAACTCTACAAAAAGAATCAGCAAGTCTGTATAAATGGAACTGGAAGAGAAGACTTGGTTGGGAGAGGAGGATGAGATCATGTTCAGATGTTGCAGAAGGGAAGAGGCTTGCTGCTGTAAATCAGTGGTACCAGACTGAATAACATCTGGAGAAAAAGGTTAAAATGGTATTGAAAATTGGAGCTTTTTATTTTCTGTTTGTGCTCATCTGTTCAGTACAGCCTTTGTGTGATGTTTTCTGTGTCTGGAATCCGGTTTCAGGGGAAGAAGGGCTGCAGTTCATCTGACCGTGTATAAACATCTACATTTGAGCTGATCATCTAGATCTCATTAATTGTTGAGAGAGGAATAGATATCTGCAACATGGTTCTTTTCATCCTAACATGAATGTCCAGATTAATTGTGATGCCTGTTTCTCCATGTCTAGCTTGCTTTCATGTAGGTGTTAAGTTTATAGAAGTTTACAGGTATGTGAGATGAGCCCTACCCAAAATGTTTCAATAGTCACATTTTTGTGTTGATAGAAAACATATGAGTAGCTGACTAGAGACAACACAACTGTGGTGATTTTGCTATCTTTTTTTTTTTCTCATTTTTTCCCCCAGTATCAGTCTTAGAGAGCTGAAAACTGTCCTTCCCCAAGTAAACTTCAAAGTGAGCAGCATGAAGTACTTGAAGGATAAATTTGCGGTAATTACCTGATTACTTAAATGTGTTTGGTATTATCTGATAGGTGTTGATGTTTCTTTTTAGGGCACTTCTTATATTTTTGATTCATATCATGTACCGTTAAATAAATTATATTGATTAATTTCTCAGCTTGGCTTTGCCTGTATCTGAGGATATAAAAAAATACAGACATAAATGTTCCTTCTTTCCATTGTGTGGTTGACCAAAGCCAACACTGAATTTTGAGCTCCAGTACTGAGCAAGTGCATAGAAAACTATTTTATTTTTCTGTTTCTTCTATATGAATTTTATCTTAATTTTTTTTCAATATGATCAAATAATAACCTCTTCTCTCCAACTAATGCCAATATTAATAACTTTTGAAGGTCATTCCATTCTTACAGGAACCTTGAATATCCCCACCCTTTCCTGCTTTCCAACTCTCCACCCTTAAAGCAGACATTCTTGCTTCTGCTGCCCCAGCTAACAATGAGTAAATGAGGCTCTGCCTCTCTCAGTTGTGGAAATGGAGTGAGGGTGCAAAGTGCAAGGCCAAAGATGGGTTCTAGGAGCACTATGTCATAAACCATCTGTTTTCTTGTTTGTATTCTTAAAAACATAAATAAATTTAAAAATCCTAAGTGGTTAAAAACAAAGTTGGAGTAGAACAGAATGCATGAGAGAATGCCAACTGGAGTAAGAGTAACTTGTTCACTGTGCAAGTGCAGTTCAGGGAATTCTGAATTCACTGCATGCTACTTTCTGTTGTAGGAAATAGGTGCTCACAAGGAAGAGCTTACTTTTGAACAGTTTCATTTGTTCTACAAGAAAATCATGTTTGAACAACAGAAATTGGTAAGCTTTTCATAGTCTTCATACTGTTCAACTGCTGCATCTTAATAGTGAGAGCTGATTATCTTTTTGTTTGTTACTGATTTTTATTTTTCCTCGTTCTTGTAACAGAAAAAAGGTGCAAGGCTGTACCTGATGTGTAGATAATGGTCACTATCAGCAGTTGGCCTAAGAAGATGAACAAGTCATTCGTGTTGCTTCTTGGGTGTTGGTAGTAGAGATAGGCAGAGTTGGTAGTAGAGATAGGCAGAGATATGGGTTTTTTAGGAAGAATTCTTCTTATGGGTTTGGTCGATGCAGAATGTCTTTTCATTAGGTTTGGCTGATCTTTTTTACTGATAGAAGCAATTCTGTATTCCAGATTACCAGCAGTGAGTCCATTACAGGACATGCATCAGACAGTCCTTGGGACGCATAAAGGCAGTGGAATTACATTTTAGCTAATTTAAGTGGGCAACTGCCTGACTACTGTTTCCTTGTATTCACTGTACAGATTCACGAAGCTGATGGAAACTGCATACATTTAGTGATTGTGAAAGTTAGGAACCCTTTAAAGCTGTGTGAAAACACGTAATTTGAAATTACTTGCATGAATGTCTTTGTTGAGTATGTTCTTATTGTGGATTCAACTTTAATTTTGCAGATGCTAAACTAGAAGCTTCGATAGTCAAAGTCTGCTGTTTTTCTGGCAATAGAGCTTGTGCTGCTTAAAAGTGATGCTGAAATCATGGTGAAGTGATAAAAAACCTAGATTCACTGACAGGGTTTTAGTTTTGGCCATGAAAGTCCTGTTAATTAGCTTGAGCAGAAACCTGAAGAGTAAAACACACAGTAAGGAGCCTCTCTGACTTCCTTAAGCTCTTGTTATTGCTCTGTGTGAATCATTGCAAAGAAACTTCTCAATTTGCTTCCAAGTGCTTTGAGTCAATTGATAAGTTTCTAACGATGCTGTGCCAAGCTAGAAACAATTTAAGTTTTATATTCACTTGAATAAATGTGATGGATGATATTTAATTCCAGTTTTTCTGGGATATCAAACAATAAAAGCTTCCCAGAAATTTGGCTGTTTGTATAAGGTGCTTTATCTAAGCAAGTGTTTTGCCTGAGAATTGTGTTCACATTGAAAGGCCTGAAGTGCAGTTGCCAGCCTTGGCAGTATGTTTTTTCTTATGTATTTAATTAAAAATGTGTCTTGCCAACTTGTATGCAACTTCTCTAGAGCAGACAGGCATTTATTTCCCCTTTCCAAACCAACAGACATTATTAGATGGACTTAGATAGAGAATTGGATATTCTTTTATTATTTATATTTTTTCCCTTTTTTATGTTTGTTGTTTTTTTGTTTGTTTGTTTTTTGTTTGTTTTAAGATTCTTGATGAGTTCAAAAAGGATTCCTCTGTTTTCATTCTTGGGTGAGACTCTTCATTTGTATTATTTTTCCACATTTTCATATAGTTGTAGTGTTGCAGGATTGTTTTTTAAGTACCTCACTGTTTTTTTTTATTTTATTGTTTTTTGTTCTGATGTTTTAGTAAGTGAAAAAAATCATGAATATTTTTGCATTCAGAAAGGTCAACTTACATTGGAAGTAAGTCCTGGTGATTGTTTTTTACTTTCTGACTACAAAAATAGTATGGACTGAAGTTGCCTATCCTCTGATTTTATAAAGAGCTGAACAGAGCTATGGAAGGACAATTTGATGCAGAAATTGTAGCTTCAGTCTGGAGAGTGCTGTGGTGCACAGGCTTTGCCTAGACCTGAGCTGAAGGCTGATAGTGATGGTTTCTGCATCTTCCACCTGACGGACTTGAAAGTTTAAGTAAGATGTGTACAGCATGAAGAGGAGGTCACAGGCATTGCTAACCCGTTGATTGTGGATTAAACCAGTTTGTCTTAGTTTTGAATATTACACTAACAGATTAAGGAAGTAACTCAAAAAATTTGCTCTGAGAGTACCGAGTATTTCCTTAGCTCTGGGTCATGTCATTAATTAAACTGTGAGACTGCTTAAAGGAACAGATTTATAAGCACCTTCCTGGTACCAGATGCTGCTGTGTTTGTGACTCACAAAAGGCAAATCAGTGATATCACTTTCCCTTGGTGCAGCTGCACCTTGTCTCCTTTTTCAGAAGATTTTGGTCTATCACAGTTGTTCATCTAAATATTACACAGAAGGAATTACTTGTGGAAGTGTGGCTCTGGGATAATTTAAAAGAAGTTTTTCCGTGTACCTCAACTAAACTTACCAACAGCCCAGTCAAGTTAATGCAGCTCATTTGCCTCAAAGCAATGAGTACAGATTTGGTGCTTTTCCCAATGAATCATTCTCAAAAGTACATCAGGAATCCAGGAGGCTCAAAACACAGTAATTGGATAATACAGTATTACAAGCCTACTCTAAATCCCATTGAAATTGTAAAAAGTCTCTAACTGGTGGCAGCACGTTTGTACTGTAAATCCAAGATACAAATCCATGTCATCTTCTGATGTAATGTCTGATTACCCTCTCCTATTTCTTTAGCTTCACTTTCTCTTTCTTTTTTTAAAGAAATACTGACCGTCCAGATGCTTCAGCAGTTCACCTCCATGACTTCCAGAGATTCCTGCTACATGAGCAGCAGGTGGGAAGGTTGCAGAAATACTGAGCTCTTTTTCGTGGGGTTGTATCACAGAATTCTGTGCTCATTAAAAAGAAGTGTGAAGTGTCATAGAATTTAATTGATGTCACTGTAATACCGGGCCTTGGAAAGATTTCTGCTTTGTTACCACTGAAGTCTACAAGAACTATTATTTTTCATCTATATAAAGCCTCTGAAGGTGCACCAGAGGACAAAAGGGAGGACAAAGTAAATAAGGTTTTAACAAACCTCCAGTTAGTCATGTAGATAAACAGACAAGGTTGGAAGTAAATGCTGGGTGCAGTCAGAGATGAATGCCTGGCCTGGTTACTGCTGTCACCAGAGGTGCACTGGGGCAATGCCTTGGCCATGGCCCAATTTTTGCAGCTCTCACATTGCTGCCTGCCTGCATTCCAGTCAAAGGTAATTTCCTATTAAATGGAGCCAGTTAGATGTCCCGTGCCAGCAGGCACATCAGGATGAAGGCAGGGACTGGAACTGTGTCTTTGTGGATTTCTATAATGTTATTTAGCACAGACTCCATGGGAACAAATGGTGCAATATTTGCTAGGCACTGCTGAGCTCCAGGTTTGCAAATGTGATTGAAAAGTGAGACCTACACTTCCTGTATAAGCTTGCTACTTTCTTTTTCTCCCAATTTCACTGTTTTCAAAGGATGTTCAGATTGCACTTCGAAATGAGAGAGATTATAGTTAAGGCATGTCTAAGGAGGCCAGCTTTTTTCTGCCTGTCAATGCATATTTGTACTTAGGTAGTGTGCATCTATCTGTAGATCTCTCTGTTCCTTGTTTGATTTTTGTACTGAATAACACCACTTCTGAAGTTTTTTCCTACTGTATTGTAATTATTCGAAGGAATCTTGGGCACAGGATCTCAGTAAAGTCCGAGAACGAATGACAAAGTTTATTGACGACACTATGAGAGAAACTGCTGAACCTTTCCTCTTTGTTGATGAGGTGAGATAATGGTACTTTGTAGTAGTTCTCATAGACTTCTTTCATAGAATTTTTACTGAGTGGCAGGACCTCTAGGCCCCTCTTGCTGCATTGCTGGATTTCTTCTATTCTCATATGGTAAAAATGTTTAAATTCAATCTCTCTTTGTATCGTAGTTCCTCGCTTATCTTTTTGCAAAAGAAAACAGTATTTGGGATGAGAAATATGATTCAATAGATGTGCAGGATATGAATAATCCTTTGTCCCACTACTGGATTTCTTCCTCTCATAACACGTAAGTTACCAAAAGTCCAGTTGTCTATCTCTGTTCTGACAAATGTAGCACACGCAAGAGAGACAGTAAATTATGCCAGAAGTGTGCTGTGTAGATGTGTGAAACCTTCCTACAGTGTGGTGGAAATGTGGCAAATGGAGTTTCTGGGACTCGTTTTTCCCCTTCTCGTAAGATCTTAGAGGTTTTCAGATACAACTCAGCTCAGCTGCCAGAAAACCGAAGTCCTGTTACAAAAATAAAAAGAAGTATTGAGTTGAAACTGTTCTGAAAGCCTCTCTGCTTTCAGAAATTTAAGTTACTGAAGGGGCTTCCGTTTTTTCCAAGCACCAACAGCCTCACTGAGCTCATGTCAGAATTCATTAATTGTACAAAGTATGTGATGATGAGTTTGAACTGTCTTCAAATGAAGAGGATTTGCTTGTGTAGCATTGTAGTGGAAAAAAAGGTGTAAAGAGAGGGAGGAGAGATGAACAAATAAAATAATGCAGGGTATGCAATAAAGTGGATATGGATATAGCATACAGGTGTATTTTGAAGTGTAAGGTGTGACATCACTCTAAATACCTTCCACATCCCTCCCACGTGCTCATGCCTGAGCATGATGAGGTTTAGGCATGTTTCAGAGCTCATAATTTGCTCTCTAGAAGGATGTCAGAGTTGGTTACTGTTTAGATTGAGCCTTTAGCCTCCTATAATTTGGTCCATTCAAAAACCTGGTAGCATCATGATCAGCAAAATCTGGTTGTTCCATCAGAAGTATAAAAAAACCCAAGCCAAACCAACAACAAAAAAATCAGCATAAATTCTCCATGACAGGAGGCAGAATGTCACCCAGTGAGTGAGTGAGAACTGGTTGAAATTGACTCCCTGTCTTTTTTACCATTTCCTTTTACTCCTTAGATACTTGACAGGAGACCAGCTTCGCAGTGAATCCTCCACAGAAGCTTACATCAGGTGCCTCAGAATGGGATGTCGATGTATTGAGTGTGAGTAAAGAGCTTGTGGAGTGGTTTATAGCATGTTGTCTGTACAAGTAGTTTCCCCTGTTTGCCAAGAAAGAAAAAAGAACTGAAATCAAGAACTCTTTGTTTTCTGAATTTGAAGTTAGTCATATAAAAAACACCGATTCCCTTAATTGTTTTTCTTATGTCTCACCAATGCCTCATTCACTTCCTCTGATTCTTGTTTCCAGGCAGTTTTAAGAGAGTCCTCCTAAATCTCTTCTCGCTTTACACCAAAAATTCAATCTTGAATCTAAATGAAAGCTTAGGATTTAAGCTGGAGTACTTGTGTAGCATAGATAGATAGTTTATTTGCCTTCATGGTAATACAGACAAGCCTAAGGCACGGAGATTTTTGTGATGTGGTGCCTTTTGTCATCCTGTTTAATTTGCTTGTAAATCAGTTGATGTCTTGGCTGCATTTGTTCTCCATCGATTGTGTGTCTTCAGTTCTGTGCTTGTGTTCCTTATTGAGAATTTTTACTTTAATTTCATGTTGTTTATTTGACTAAGGCAAAATATATCTCAAATTAGAGTTTCAGGGTTAAAATCAACAAAAGACAGAAGCTCTCAACTTGTCACTTGTTGGAGTGTATTTATCCCTGGAAAATGACTGTAAACTAGTAGATTGACATTATAGTTGCCTGAATCTCTTATTTCCAGATTCCCACATAATAATGCTTGGGGAACATTTTGTGATGCATTTTAAGTAAACTCAGTTTCCTCTGTTAGAGCTATAAATTAGTCTGATAGAATATTGTATTAGAACATTAAGGTCTATGAATCAGTATAGAACACTGGAGTTTTTTAATGTATTCTTTTTACTAGAGTAATTTAAAGAACTACTTGGTCTCTTACTTTTTCCACTGCTTGTCTTTCCTAGTGGATTGCTGGGATGGTCCTGATGGGAAACCCATCATTTACCATGGATGGACACGGACAACAAAGATCAAATTTGATGATGTAGTGCAGGCAATCAAAGACCATGCCTTTGTTACATCTGAGTAAGCCTGATTTTCCTTCAGCCTGTTTTCATATACTTAGACCTTTCTGAACTTAACTTCTCTATAATCTAGAGCAAAAAGTAATCAGAGAATAATAGATTCCAATAGTCTCCATTATTGCCACATGTGGGTCTTTAATAGATGCAGTTTTGAGGAAGAGTCCCAGCAACCATTTGTTGCTAAGGAAGATAGTGAGTACCCTAAAGTGGTTTCCAGCTCCTTGTTTGGGTCTTCTTTTATTAAGTTGAAAGTGAAGCTTCAAATGCTTAATAGTATGTCTTAAATCTTTTAAAAAATGAACAAAATAGTACAATTGACAAATAATATGTCTGTCAGGTGGTGTTTGTGTTGTAGGGGAGGTCTTAGCTGAGAAGATACAGAACTCATAGCATGTCTCCTGAATTGGTAACGTGGGTTTAGATCTCTGCCCTTCTTTAACTTGTGCTGAGATGTCCTTAACACAACAGATATTACCCAATAACTGGGAAGGAAATCAAGTTGTCGATGTCCTGTTTTTCCATGTTACCACTTGGACACAGAGAGGCAATATTTTCCCATGTGGATCAGTGTCTGCACAGGAACATTGTGTTAGTGACAACCATAATATGGGATGTGATGCCTTAGGTTCCAGCTTTTATATTTTTAAATCCTGTACTGCCTGGTGTGTAACTCTGAAGTTTCTTGTAGCCTGTTAGCTGCTGCTCTCTTATGCCAGATAAACATAACAAAGCCTCTCTGAGCTTGTTATTCAAGGACACTCAGGCTCTCCTAGGTCCAAAAGGTGTAAACCAGGGCCTCCGGAGAGGGGGAGAAATTGGAGAAATCACATCATTAGCTAAAGTTTTAATTGGCGAATTTATGCTGATCTGCAAATGAACCAAACCTATAAAAGTGTGAAGAACTCGTGACTCGTCGTCCATTTTGGGCTCCATTCTGGATGTGGCCTTTGGCTCCCCAGGGTGCACCTTTGAAGGCCTTTCAAATAAACATCTACCTTTATTCCCTTACTCTGTCTAGTCTCTGTTTCTAGATAGCCCATTAAGGCATCAGATGCATTATGGTTTCAGACTCATGTGAAGGAAAACAGACACGATTTTGAGGAGAGGAGAAACAAATTTTCACATAATGGTGCTTCAGGAGTGAAACTGTGCACAAAGAGCTTGGAGGGAATCTTTGTCCTTGCAGATATTCAAATCTTGGCTGGATGAAGTTCTGAACAACCTGATCTAACCTAGGAACTGCGCCTTCCCAAAGAAGGGGTTTGGGTTAGATGGACCTTCACAGGTCCCTTCTGACCTTGGCAACTCTGTGATTGCATATCCACCATGACTTGTTGTGTCTATAGCTTCCTTTTGTCTTCTTGTTTCCTTCAAATATTTTCTCTCATCTGGGGGCTGAGGGAGGGTGTTGTCTTCCTTGCCTTGCCAGCCGTAGCAAAAAGAAATTGTCTTCATTCACCTTGGTTTTGTCCACCAAAGATACCCAGTCATTCTGTCAATTGAAGAGCACTGCAGTGTGGAGCAGCAGCGACACATGGCCAAAGTGTTCAAGGAGGTGTTTGGGGATCAGCTTTTGATGAAGCCTGTTGAAGCCAGTGCAGATCAGCTCCCATCACCAACCCAGCTGAAAGAAAAAATCATCATCAAGGTAGGCTTGCTTTGTGTGCTGGGAGATAAAATAGGAGAACAAGAGCAGGGCCAGAAATACTGTTCCTGACTTCACAGATTAGTTTCAAGAAACCCCTTGCTTGAAGTGTTTAGTGGTTACATTTGGCAGTAATGTACATTGTTCTGTAAAACTGTGTATTAAAGTGCTTGCTCTTGGTTTTCTTTGCAGTAAGTGTGGCAGTTCAAGTGCCAGATCAAACGTCAGCTCATTTCTAAAGGTCTTCCAGCTCCTGAAATGTCACTGCTAAATTTCAGCAACGGTTCACTGCTGCAGATGTTCATCACAGACGTTTTACACTATGTGGCTTGCTTAGAAATGACAGAAGTATGTTCTTGAATAGAAAGATAGAACAGTAGTATTATTTTTTTTTTCAAAGACTGCCTTTCATTCAAGTGAAACCCAAAGCTCTTGCGGCTGCACACTGAAATTGTGAGGCTTCCACAAACTGATGAGTGTTTGCTAACTCAGTTTGATTTAAATATGCAGTTCAGTGAGCCACTTGTGAAACAGAGGCACTGCTCCGAGAAGGCAGTCCCTGTTAGCGTCCTACCTTGTGGGCAGTGCATGCGCCCACATCAGCTCTGTTGTGCAACAACAACATAACCAAAAGAAGATTTCTCAGATTGAAACTGCGGTAGAACTTTTCAAATGGCAAAATTTGGTGAAGAATCTCAGGGCTGCTCGTGATCTCTGTAGTAACATTAGTAGTCATTACTTTTGTCAATGCTTCTGTTTTCTTGCTCTTGTAACAGTATTGCATCCTACATATTAGACATCTGAATGGAAAAAATAAGGGTAGATAGGTATAAGAATACACTCACGAATGTAAGATTGGAAATAACAGAACCCCACTATAAGGTGCAAAAGTTCTGTGCTTAAGTTTTTGGGGTTTTTTTTAATTCTCTCCAGACTGTTGTTTCCATGCAGAGCAGAGAGGGGACTTGCATAGGCACATGATTAATAACATGACAGGTCTGGTTTAAAGGGAATTACAAACTGTTATGAGTGTGCACAAGAGAACATCCATATCACTGTGCTGTCTAAAAGAGCATTGACGAGTCTTTAAATAGATCAGCACCTGCCAGGGAGCTGGTTGCGTGGTTTGGCTTTTGTTTGGAAAATGTTGTCAGCAAACAGTCGGAGGCAACACCTACTTCAGTGGCCTGTGAGATTTTTCAGATAGGGCTGTCAAACTGAAATCAGCCAAGAGTAGGCTGTGTGGAACTGAAGGTGGTTGAGGTCTGATATGAGATGATTAATCCCATCATTAACTGCAGTTAAGTAATTGATATTGCCTGTGGCCCTTTGAGACACTTTTGTGAACACTCTAAAGAAAGTAGAACTTGACTCCTTTTTTCATAAAGGATTTCCCCTTGTACTCATTTTTCTCGTAAAAGGGTGAATTCCTCATTCATTTTAATTCCTTATCTTTTCCTTTTGTTTTGATTTTTGTTCCTTATGTGCTGATTTCTGCAGAAGGATTCTCGTTTATCCTTATTTCTTGGTATGTGTCACTTCATGTTTTCTCTTCTCTACAGAATGGTGAGATCTTCTTATCAAACTTCTTGTTTCTTCACTGCTTCAATGATAACTCTACTAGTTTTTTCTAACCTTTATTATAGGATCTAAATTTTAAAGAAAGAAGTTCCAGCCCTGTTGTTCCTTGTGGAACAGCTGCTGTTATGATAATGACAGAAGGCGGCTGTGCAATGGAGGGAGATACTTCCAGTAACACTGAGTGTGCTGAAACATTATGACCAGTTTTATGTGTGATTCTCTCTGAGTGTATAAAAGTTGGTTTTTTCCTTGTTTTTAAGCACAAAAAACTGGGGCCAAAGGGAGACATTGATGTGAACTTGGAAGAAAAGAAAGAAGAAAAGAAGCAACAAGGAGAACTTTACATGTGGGACACAATAGAACAGGTATTGTTTCTATGACATCTGCTTTAGGTTGTTACTCAGTTCTGTAATACTGAAAATTTACATAAATTTTTTAATATTTATGTAAGTAATATTGTTAGTTGAACAGTGGATGAGGGGAAGAAGGTATTTTTTTTATTGTTCTGAGATTGTGGTTGAGAGTGGTTACTGAGTTTCCCTCTGTTAATTGTTTTAATATCTCCCCACTTTCAGAAATGGACTCGGCACTACTGTGCTATTGCTGATGAAAAGCTTTCATTCAGTGATGATATAGAACAGAACGCTGATGAAGATTCATCAAAGGTGATGGCTGTGTCTTATTGTTTAAGCATGCTTTTTTTATTATCTCAGGTTATTTCAATGTCTACAGATGTGTGTTTTTTATGCCGAAGAAGTTGTAGAGCTTCCGTATCAGATAACAAGTGTGGAGATAAAAAAACTAAAAAAGGGTCTTTGACAAGGTCAACTCTAGTTAACCTTATATCTAATAAAATAAATTTTTTCCTTGGTTAATTGAGGACTTGCAAAAGGGCAATGAAATGTAACTTCAGTGCTTATATGCTAATGCTGATGTGTGCACTAAGTATTACTGCTATTCTCAAACTAAGCAGAATGAACTAATGTGTATTGTGTTACCAACGTGTTACTTGGCTGTTGTGGATGCTAAAGCAGGGTAACTATAAAGGTAATTTCCTGGAGAATTCAGGCCTAGGAAGAGCAGAAATCCTGAAATAGTAGATTGGTATATCACCAATAACAAGTAGTTGGTTTCAAAGTCATAAAATTAGAAATGCACTATAAAGAATTCTTATTTTCTGGTCTAGGAGGTGAAACGCACTGAACTGCACTTAAAAGAGAAATGGTTCCATGGGAAAATGAAAGGGGGGAGAACGACTGCTGAAAAACTGCTCCAGGAATATTGTGCTGAAATGGGTGGCAAGGATGGGACATTCCTGGTTAGGGAAAGTGAAGCTTTCCCTGATGATTACACCTTGTCGTTCTGGTATGGTCATTGTCATACAAATTTAATGGGGGATTTGTTTATTTTATGGCATTGCACAAAAATGTATTTTTCAAATATGCATTTATACATTTATAGCTGAGAAGAAGTAGGAATAACACTAGAGTGTTGTTGATGGGATTGTGAAAGACCTCTTTCTAAATTAAACTTCGGTATAGCATTGTGCATTTTGGCAGGGTTGTCAGGGCAGGAATGACCAGTTTGATTCCTCCCTCTTAACTTTTCTAGTGTTCTGGCACGATACAGGATTTGTTATTTCCTCAATGAGTGGGCCAAAATTAGATCTTTTAATTAAGGGGTAAATGTCTGGTTTCTACACTGAAAAGGTAGTCTCATGAGTTAGTCTTTGTTAGCAGAGATGGATCTTTGCAGTGTAAGGATTTTCTAAAGGAAAATACTAAAGAATTTTCAGGGGACTTTTTCTTTGTGATTTTTTGTTTGTTTGTTTGTTTCTTTGGGTTTTTTGAGGGGGGAGGGATTGGTTTTTTTTGCTTGGTTGGTTGGTTTTGGGTTTTTTTGGTTTTTTTTTTTGGTTTTTTTTTTTAATAGTCTGGGTTTGTTGTTTTCTTTTTTCTTCTGGTCGGGACATTATGAGGAGTAGCCTCAGATGAATTTTTTGACTCAGAGAGCTGTCAGAGCAAATTTTGCAGAATAAGTTTATGCCAGATTTTAAACTACTGTCAGTTGAAAATGATTATATTTGGTCCTGTAACCTCCCATGTCAGAATTTCTGTTGCTTGTTACTTTGGCTGTTTTACGAGATGACACAGATTTCTTGCCTCTCACAAGCTCTCCAAGTAGTTGACCAGGAATGGGTGGGGAGATGCTTTGAAAGAAGAAAATCTGTTACAAACCCTGTATTTCCCTTATGGCCCCTCTATTCCTTCAGGAGGTCAGGCCGAGTCCAGCACTGCCGGATCCGTTCCACCAGTGATGGGGACGCTGTGAAATACTACCTGACAGACAACCTCACCTTTGACAGCATCTATGATCTCATCCAACACTACAAGGAGGCCCACCTGCGATGTGCTGAGTTTGAGCTGCGCCTGACTGATGCTGTGCCTAACCCCAGCCCTCACGAGGCCAAAGAGTATGTACAGAAGGCAAGCACTGCTGTCATGTCAGTGCCCTTGCCTTGCTTTAGGTGGGCTTGGACTTCTGCATAGAAAATTCCCTGGATTCAGGAGCACACTTTAGTGTTGCTTGTCCGTGGAAAGTGGGGGAATAGGCATCCTGGAAAGATGCTGAGAACACTGACTTTGTGAGAACCTGGTACAACAAAGAGTGGTCACTTGGAAAGCAATTTCCTAGCAGGAAGTGGCAGATCAGTAAGAACTGTAATGCTGTGGAAACGTGCAAATTCTTCCTTTGTCTGTGCAGTGTTTTACAACACCCAGTGGGTTGGGTTAGATATTTAGTAGTTGGCTGTGGTTTGGCCACTAAGTGGTCATGATCTGTGCCATCTGGAAGCTCTGTTACTGGGGCAGTGAGCCCAAACAGCTACGTTTGCTTCATCCCATCCACCACCTCACCCTGTCAGAGCTGGTTAGGCTGACTTCACCCTGTGTGATAGGAACTAAGCTCTTGTTTTTTGGCACAACACTGTAATCACTGCTCTTTGTTCTGTTTTCTTTGCAGTGGGCAAAAATAAATCCCCTTTGCACGTAAAACTCTATTCTATGACTTTAATCTTCTTTTTTTTGCCCCCCTGGGATCTGGGAGTCACTGACCACCCACAGATAACTTTGGAAGCCAGTGAGAGGGGAAGGAGAATTTAAGGGTTAGACTTTCCTGCCTTTCTGCATAAGCTGGAGATACGCTGCTGGTATAAGTGGCCATAGCTTCACTAAAGGCACATTGGACCCAAGACAGGCCCATCCCTATGGTGAAAGATAAAATTAAGCTCTGAATAAAAATTCAAATCCTTGGTGTCTTTCTTTTGTCTGTGTTTAGGCTTTATCTTAAATCTATTGTGTCAAAATGGAATAAATACTGAAAACCGAATGGCAGACTAAAAGCAGGATGCAGTGCCTTTGTTTCAGGAACAAACGCAGATTTATGTTTTATGATTTCAGACAGACAAAGTGTTCTGATATATTTGTGATGCTTTCATCCAAAAACTGCTGTCTTACAATGTTTTGTAATAAAGTGCTGTCACAGGTGCCAAGATGGGGAAAATCTAATGCATAATTTTTCTTAGACTGTTTGAAACTCTGTTGTTAATAATGCTCTCTGTTATTCTCCATAAATGATGTTTGACAAGCCTTGTAATGCCTTGCCCATTCTGGTTTTTAACTGTTGCAGTTGGTACTATAACAACTTGAGTCGGGGTGAGGCAGAAGACATGCTCATGCGAATTCCTCGGGATGGAGCCTTTCTCATTAGAAAGAGAGATGAACCTGATTCTTTTGCCATGACTTTCAGGTAAGAAAATACAGATAGGACTACCTTACCTAGCAGCCCAACAATATTCTGGTTTTTCTTATTAAAAAAATAATGGTCTTTTAGAGTCATGCTATTCTTGCTTTCAAACTATGGATAATTACCGTGGTTGATTTGTGCAGCAGGTTCATGTATGAGAGTGTGTGCAAGAGCTGATTTGTGACTGGCCTAAACGTTTATGCTTTTATAAAGATTGATTGAGCACCAGCTGTCCCCTTCTTCCCACACAGAATTATGGATGGCCCTTCTTTCACTCCCTGACGCTCCTTGCTAAAGGGTGTTATTTTGAAGTTTCCTTTGGTGCAGGTTCATCAATTATTTTATGTCCCTATCACCCAGAAATCCTGACCTGTCATATAACTGAAATGTCAGTGAAATTGTTGGTCCTTCTTGCCAGGGAAAATAGTTTTGAATAGTTTTGTAATTCTTGTAAAAACATTAATGAAATATATAGAATTGGGTTGTTCTCCTTCATGCCTTCAGATCAAATTGTGTTTCTCTGAAAATGTGTAATTTAGCAACATGTAAAGTTGCTTACTTACATGCCTTATTGTGTGTTGAAGATGTCCAGAATTCTCCTGTCTCCTGTGTACTTTGGGTTGAGGTTTTCTGCTGTTATTGTGGATATTGAAGTAACTGGAGCTGCAGCATCTCAGTAAAACCATTTCACAGCAGGGAAAACAAGAAGTACTGAAACTTCAGCAGCTTGAAAAGGATGTAGGGGTCTTTTTGGGTGGGATGGTTGTCAATGGATGGTTTTACTGCATTTATCAATGCAAGCACAAACCTTGTGTTCAGCCCAAGAGTTTTTTTTTTCTTTAAAAATTGATTTCTGTAGTTACCAAAATGTAGTTATAATAATCATAATAAAAGAATACAAGAGGCTTTGTTAGAGGGAGAAGTCATTTCACATGGTGAAGGTGCACAAGGCAGCTTTGGTCCAGTTCAGAGCCCTGGTGCTCTCCCTGCGAGCACCGACACCCTTTGCAGCTGTGCCCTTGTTCCGCAGAGCGGAGGGGAAGGTGAAGCACTTCCGAATCCAGCAGGAGGGGCGGCACTTCGTGCTGGGAACCTCGGCCTACTTTGAGAGCTTGGTGGAGCTGGTGACGTACTACGAGAAGCACCCGCTGTACAGGAAGATGAAGCTGCGCTACCCCGTGACGGAGGAGCTGCTGGAGCGCTACAGCACGGTACTGGGATACTGGGATGGACTGGGGCGCCGGGCTGGGCTCTGCCTCTGGTACAGGATCTCTGGGGGAGGTTAAGCAGGTCACTTTCTGTGAAATTGAGATGGCTATACTGACTTCTCTCACAAAGGTGTGAGGGACAGCTTCATCATTACAGGCCAACTCTTGCCTTCCCCATGATCTGATTAGAGAAGCCCCACTGTGTACTGGGGTCGTTGCCCTGCTAAAATGAGTTTTTGATAACAGCCTTGCCTACACTTGGCCCTGTCTTCTATTGCTGAAGTGGGCAGTGATTCTTAAAATGATCATGCACATGCCATTTGCTAAGTGCTTCAGAAAAAATGAAATATTCTGCTGTGCCTCTCACTCTGGACATTTCAGGGACGGTATCCTACTGCCTTCTATGGTAAAAGGTACTTCTGAAGGCTCACTCTTTGAGACAAGGATGAGGAAATCTCCCCAAGAGACTTGTCTCTAGCCATTGACTAAACTAGGAGCCTGGATAATTAGCTGAGGATAAAGGTCTACTTTCTGGATGGATGTGTTTCATTTTGAGGGAGCTTTGCTTTGGAAAGCTGGAGGTGCTGTCTTCACTTTTCAAGTGTATGTCTTTTAGAAGCTGCAGGAAACGATGTCTGGCAGGTCTGAGGGATTTTGTTTTTTCTGGGGAGACTGAAAGGGACTAAAAAGAATTTAGACCTCAGGATTTTTTATAATGTTGCTTATAGCAAAGGTTCTGTATCTTAGGACTGGGTTCAAATGGAATCACAAGGAGAGAATAAAATGAAAAATATGACTCTGTATATAGTTCTAGAGTTTTTATCTAATAGTGTAATAGTACTAAAGTACTGTAACACAGAAATCATAAGTGTAGGTATTTCTTTTCTGTTTGCACATAGAGAAGTACTCACAATCAAAAAACCTTTTGACTGATTAAGAGATACCTTTATGAGGTATTGCTGTTTCATTGGGTTTTACTGTTCATTAAACTGAGGCATAGACAGATTAAATAACAAACTCATCTTCAGTTATGTTCAACTGTAGAAGTGAGCAAAACAGGTGTCTGGCTTCCCTTCTTTTCTGTTGGCCTATGTGCTATCAAAAAGGTGGTTTCAGAAATGACTGTTCTATAAACGAAAGTACTTCTATAATTTTTGATTCCTGAAACTTGATTATTTTTTTCTTTCTTGTTTTTAGGAAAAAGATATTAATTCTCTCTATGAAGTCAGGATGTATGTGGAACCCAGTGAAATCACCCCCACAGTGGTATGCTTAAAGAGAGATATTCACACTTACTGTAGACTTCTGAAGATTAGACTTGTTGGTTTCCTGTTAGCAGTAATAAAAAGAATTGAAAGCATCAGGCTGCTTGGTTTAGGGGGGACTGGACAGCAGAAATTTAAAGGGTGTGACTTTTTTCTAGCCTCTCGTTAAAATTTGTACCCACACATTCTCTTGTGTACAAATCCTGTAGTGATTCATTCAGACTGGGAATTTGGGCACTTTTTTTCTCTTGGGTCTGTGGAGGTGATTTGGTTTGATGGGCCCCCAAATGAAATACCTGTGAGAGGGTTCAATTTGAGAAGGCCACATCTTCATGGAAAGAAAGTGCAACATGAAAATTGCTGTGCCTCTGGGTGTCTGTACACACTCGTTCCATTAGCAAACTCGTTCTGCGTGCACAAATAAGTGCAGGGTTTATTCATTTGCTTTCTATAAAAATCTGGTGCCTTTGGACTAGTAATGAGTTATTAGAGTTTTTCTTCTTTTAAGAGATATATACTGTTTTAAAAACAAGTGTCACAGCAAACATTGCTTATCTGTAATTCTTGCTAGTGCCTGCCTATTTGTAAATTCTCATGAAAATCACCTGCTTGTAAATTTTGTGACTGTAATTCTTTTTAGTCTTTTTGACCAGTGAATTTGCATTGCTGCTGAAGCATTTGGGTAATAGTAAATTCAAGATAAAGGTTTAGCTCATCCTGATAAAACTACATGTCTTCCTAAAGGAAATGTGACCAGCAGGATAGCTGATGTGGTTTTGAAATGGAGGTTTTGTAGGCACCTAAGCCTGTAAACTCCAAATGCTTATGAATGCATGTTATAAGAATAGAGGATTTATATTTCATCTTGTGGGGTTTTTTTAAGTTTTGTTTTTATTTTTTACCATAACTGTATCGCAGCACCCAAAAAGGAAATTTTTTTTCTTTTTCCTTTTTTTACAAGATGATAGTTGAAGAACACCAAAGTAGCATCACTTGCTTCCACCAATAGATGTCACTCTGGAACTTCAGTTTTTTGTTTTCTAAGCTTCATAACAACAACAAAAAATAATCCAATCCTTCCTATTTTTTTTTTTTTAAGATTGCATTATTGATTATTTTATGACCTGTCCCCTCAGATGACCCCTTTGCTCTGTTTCTCTTAAAGCCTCAGAGAACAGTGAAAGCCTTGTATGACTACAGAGCCAAAAGGAGTGATGAATTGAGCTTCTCTCGAGGAGCTTTAATTCATAATGTCACAAAGGAAACTGGAGGCTGGTAAGGACAAAGATTCCTCCTGGGAGAACTTCTGCTGACTTACTAGATGGAGGAAAAAACGAGCTTTGAGTAGTAGTTTTTAAAAACTGCCTGTTGTCTGATTGCTGCTTATTGACTGTGCCCTTATAAATCTTAATGCCAGTGTATTAAAAAAAACCCCAAACACAAAATCCCCTCATCTTCAATTCTCCTTTCATGTCTTTTTCATTTTTGTATCCCACAGCAATAACCTCAGCCTGCAGAACCTTCACAGCCTGGTCTATCCAGTATTTTTCCCATACTACATCCATCCTTCCTGAACATTTGTGTGTTCTGGGAAGTCATGCTTCTCTTATCATTGCAATCATTGCTCTGCTTCTGTCCTTGCTCTGCTAAGTATTTTTCAGGAATCAAACCCACCTTTTTTTAGTGCTCTGTACAGTCTTCTTTCATAATAGGTTTTCTTTTTTAGCTGGCTTGTAAATTGCTTGGAAAGCTTGGGAATCTAATGTTTCCCTGTAGTTTCTACAGGGTAATCAACCACATAATAGTATTTTTAGTACTGGAAGGGGAAAAAGCCTCTTAAGTCATTAATTGCAGTTTACAGTAGTTGTAATCCCTCTGAAATCATCTGTTACTACAGTTAATGATCACTTTGTTAGAGCTTTTAGCTACTTCATCATTTATATTTTGGTGATAGCCAGCTAGACAATCTAGTGTGGGGTTTTAATGACCAATTTCTTGGGGATTATTGCTTCATTAATGGCCTCTTGTAGCTCTTTAACTTTTTTTTTCCTTCTCTCTACTTTTCTGTTTAAATTCAGGTGGAAGGGGGATTATGGAGAAAAAGTCCAACATTATTTTCCATCTAATTATGTTGAAGATCTGTCATCTGATAACTCTGCTGAGCTTGAAAATCAGGTGAGGGTTACGGTTTGAGCGCTACATTTCCTTGGCTACCTGCTGGAAGTGGAAGTCTGGTTTATACACTCACAACTCTGTGTGCTGTGTTTGACAGAGCACAGAACAGAGGGATGAATGTATTCTTCATTGTTCTCTGCTGCTGAATATTTTTGTCAGGGCAGGCCTTGCTGAAAGCTACTTAAGGAGACAGAATATCCTGAGCTGGAAGGGACCCCCACATATCTATGATTCTATGATAGCTGACTTGGTGAGGTTTTAGGAGATTCTGGTTGTTTCCTGCTAATAAAAATGATAAACAGTTTGGATTTTTCATAGTTTGGCTAAACAATAACATGCCTGAAACGTAACTAGTTTGCCTTTATAGTCACTGTCTTAATATTTGCAAGTAAGAAAATTATATGTCCAAACACACCTTACTCGTCATTTTACTCTCCATTATCAAGTTTTTATGCATAGCTAACCCAATCCTGTTTGTCAAAAGAATCTAAAAAATCTGGTCCCATGTCTTGGACAAAGAGCTCTTGAGCAAAAGAAAGCAGAACTCCACAGTAACAAGTTTTGACATTTCTTAATTTTAAAAATAAAACATTGAATTCTTTTGTTCTTCTGAAGCACTTCCAATGATTTTCCAGAAGTCTTTGGAGAAAACCACAAGTATTACATTTCCTCCCCCCTGGTTATTGTAACCTTAAGCAGACTTGAAAAATGAACAGTTGTGTCAGGACAGAAGGTACTACAAAGTAGTCTTGTTTTGACTGCTCTCACTGAAGGGATTCTCATGTGTTTTTTAGATAGGAAAACAGCCTTTTAAACACAGGCTTTCAAACATCATAGTGGGCATGCTTTCAGTAAAGCGAGATTAGATTTAATGATGCACATTTATTATTTGTTAATGTCCTATGCATGTTCACTCAAGAGATTTAGGGTCAGATTTAGCTCATGTTTTTCAGATCATTGAGGCCAACCCACTGGGCTCTCTGTGTCGTGGCATCTTGGTGCTCAATACGTACAACGTTGGTATGTATTTTCTGATGCTTATATATGGACTCCTGACCTTTCTCTGTTGAGTAGACTCTCTTATGTTTAGCAGGAGGTACTTAAAAAAAAACAAATCAAACCTCCCAAGCACCTACTTGTATTAATATAGCCAACATAATTAATATGTTGAAACTAAATAACAATAATTGCTGCAATATCAACAATCAACAATGGCAGCTTAGAAAAAGAGCTGTTGGATTTCAGTATAAATTTCTTGCTATGGTATTACCTAACAGTGAAAATGCCACAAGGAAAACACAAAAAGCCTTTTGTCTTCATTCTGGAGCCTAAGAATCCAGAAGATCCATGTATTGAGTTTGCAACTGATAAAGTAGAAGAACTCTTTGAATGGTACCAAAGTATCCGTGAGATCACTTGGAAAACAGCAGAAGAGGTATTGCTACAAGTTTATCTGTTGTTGTTTTTAATAATGTACTGCTATAAATTTACAACAGCTTTTGTCTTTAGCTGCCCTGTACTGCTGAATGTTGCTCTCACATGATCCTTCACCCTCTCGCATATTGCTGTTGTCTGTTCATTTTATTGATGCTGTGAATCTTGTTCCATAACCTCTCTGGGGAATGGTAGGTGAATTAGCATTTTATCTAAATTGATGTTAACAGGAGTTTGCCAGCAGAGTACTGTCTGTGATGCACCCTGCCCCTCAGTGAAGTGTGCTTGGTAGACCAGAGTGGATAACAGTACAGTTTTACAGCTGGTCACATTGGTTCATCCCAGTGTTAAGCAGCAGAAGCTCTGATATCAAACTGTTCTTTTCAGAGCTGTGAATCCACCATTGAGAATGTGCAAAATCTGAGCTGCCATTCCCTAAACTCTTCTTAATCCTCTTCACTAGCTCTGTTTTGCAGTGAATGCAGTGGCACTGATAGAGAATTGTCTGGCTAATGCTTTATTTGTAACTAATAACCACATTCTGGGTTTCCCAGTTCTTCAATAATAAGTATTTTCAAATACTTGCCTAAAGATTCAAGGACTCTGCTGAAGTTTAGCTTCTATGTCCCTCTACTGCCACTTAAAGACATCATTCAGGACTTGCTTTTCCTGTTCTGATGTACTTATTTACCTCCCTGTAATCTTTTGTAGCATTTAAGAAGTCTCTGACTTGACCAAAAAGTCCTTACTTTGGCTGTGCTTAAGGATACTCATTTTTTCTGTTGCTTTTACTCACCTTTTCTTGTTAAGTGGGTGATATGGTTGATGGAAAATGTGTTTCAGTATCATGTTGGCTCATGCTATTTATCTGTCATATGGAGTGGAAATGCCCTGAGGGTCGTCCTGATCTTATTTATAGCAGACAAGTTGATGTCTCAAGCAGAGGACTGTAAATACAGCAAGGGGAGAAGCAACAGGAGCTGTTGACCTATTGCTGGGGGAGGAGAGATACAGTTCTTGTGCCAGGCTTTCATTTAGAAGTAAAAATGAGAAAAAGAGAAACACGACCTAAAAGAAGTGTCTCCAGATTGAATGTTTTTTATGTTACAACAATGGCTCTTCAGGAGCCTGGCAGCTTTTTCTCTCTCTGTACAGTTAGAGAAGTATTAAACAGTCTGTGTTCAAAGATGCTTTAAAACTCATTTCTGTCAGTTGGGAGGCTTTTCTCACAGCGTGGCCTCTACAAAGTTCACATGATAGACTGACTGCAGCGTGGGGAGGGGATGAAGATGAGGAAAGGCCCTTGTTGCCAGTACAGTTAGCAGGCTGAATTTTGGGAAGGGAAAAGCACAGTGAGTTAAGACTGTGCTGCAGTGTGATACAGGGGGATTTTTTAATGAGTTTGGTTTTGGGCAATGCCTGTTATGCACAAGAAATGAAACTAAGCTTCATGTGTCTTGTAACCTCTGCTCAGTACTGACACTTGCCATGCTCCCCGGGGTGGTTGTTCCTTGCTCTCCTGCTTGGTTATCACTAGAGGGTTCTGTCTAGAGAGGAGCCCATGCCACCTAAAAGTGATCTTTTGCTGCTTGGAGCTCTGGTTACTGTTGAGCAGTGTCTGGGAACTGTGGTGGATCACTAAATACAATGAGGTTTGTACAGCTTTTTCCCAAGGTTATTTGCAAGTCTAAACACTGTATTCCTCTTTCTCTTTCTTAGACTTCAGTGTAAAATCCCTGGTTCAGTGAGATATTCTGGAAACCTGTTGCTCCCTAATTCTGATTTTCATTCCTTTTATGTTTGTCTTGTTGAGGGAATTCTTTTGGAAGGCTTCCTGATTGCTGCTGCTTCATGATCTTTTGTGCCAAAGCTAATCCCTGTTCAGTATGAGACCCTTCTAACATGTTTTATCCTGTAGCTGCTTCTTATGCCTGAAAAGCCTCCAGCCCAAATGTCGCCACTCAGGACACGTCTTGCTGCTTTCAGCAGTTCCCAGTCTCTGCTGGCAGGGAACATTGCTCAGCTTCCACAGAGCAGGTGCTTGCAAACGTGGAAGTAGAGAGAGTGGGTTTAGTAGTGGGGATTTCAACAAGATTGCACATGATTTTCCTTACAGAACATGATGGGTTTGGTGCACAAATAGAAAACGACATAGGAATGATGCTCAGAGGGTTTGAATTTCACTATTTGGGACTTACTAACAAGACTTAAGTTCTGCCAAGGATTATAAATAGATACAGAGACACTTCACTACTCTTTGCATTTTTTCTGCATACATTTGCATTTATATGAGGCATAGGGTTAAGAATGTAACTAAAATTGAGTTGAATAGAGCCACATTAAAAGAAAAGAAAATGCTGCCAGGATTCTGAGCAGGACTGATCAGGGAAGAACTGAAACTCTTGCTTATAAAAACCCCAAACAACACCTTTCTTCCCACTAAAAAAACCCCAAAAGTACATCCCCAACTAAACCTCACTGTTTGGTTATTGCCTGTTCTCTGAATTGGCTCTGAAAGTGCATTTCATCTGTGCAAGTGTGTAAAGTATCAGATAGGAATCTGGGCACCAGAGAAAGCATTCATTAGAGTGCACCCTGGAGCTATTGTGCCATAATACTCAGTGTGCCTATAATCTAAAACTTTGTTATGTTTTCCAGGAGAACAGGAGGAAATACTGGGAAAAGAATCAGTTAATTGCTATTGAATTATCTGATCTGGTAATCTACTGCAAGCCAACAAGCAAAACCAAGGACAATTTGGGTATTGCCTTTGATATTACATTGGAATTTTACCCTTTCTATTATCTTTACAGATGTTAGTTGGGATTTTAGGTCTGAAAAAAAAAGTCTATCCTGCTGGAAAACAAAGTTCTGCCTCACCCAGGCAGTTTTCAATAGCACTTTGAAATAGTACACCAGGGAACTTGGTGCTGTTCATCTATCACAAAAGAACTGTCACAAGTTTTGATTAGTTAACTAGAGACACCCTCTCAGATGTATATTCCATGGGGAAGCTCACTAGTTGTGTGTCAATTGACTTTTTTCAGATTAAAAAAGTCTGGCTGAACACTTGTGATTTGTTTGTAAAAAACCTTCATAAATAGGTTTACTGTGCATTTTTTAATTTTACTGTAAGAACATATTTGCCAGGACTAAGCTGATGGAATGACCTATGGCTTCATAATATAACTGGGCCTGTGTAAGTGCAGCTGTGGATTCTGACACTGAAATATGTACTTTTTATTCCATTTTTTTGTCATTGCTGCTGGAGAAGCCAGCAAGTGTGCCCTTTTTCTTTAAGTTTCTTTGTAAATGTTTTTAATAAGCTGTCACTGCATTTAAGACATCATAATTACAGTCACTGTTTGAGGCATTGGCTAACCCTGGCTCACCCTTTCTTCTCCCCATTTAAACCCAGAAAAAGATGTCTCATTTAAATATGTGTTACAGTGATCAGAAGTACATTATTAGCAATGATGAGATGAGAACATGACTACAGGTTCATATCTGCCCTTCTGCAAAGCGTGTGGCAGGCAGGCAATTTTAACTTTCAGGTTTGATTTTCAACCAATTTGCCATGTCTGCCTGAAAACTGTGCCAATTATTGCATTAAGGACAAGGCAAAACAAAGTAAAACAAAGTGTTGGTAAAAATACAGTATAAATGTCAACTTCTTTCTTCCTTTGGTAACCACTGTTCTTCCTCCCACCCCTGTGTAGACAATCCCGATTTCAGAGAAATCCGTTCTTTTGTGGAAACCAAGGCAGAGAGCATCGTTAAGCAAAAGCCACTGGAGCTGTTGAAGTACAACCTGAAGGGTTTGACTCGTGTCTATCCCAAAGGACAGAGGGTCGACTCATCCAACTATGACCCATTTCGCCTCTGGCTTTGTGGCTCCCAGATGGTGGCTCTTAACTTCCAAACTCCAGGTGATTTTCCCTGTGAAAAAGGATCTGATCCACCTTCCATTTCACTGTAAATGGGTCCCTTTCTGGCCCTTCTGCCCTTCTCATCACCACCCTAATTATTTGGACTTCCCTGCAATGTATGGGTTGCCTTCCAGAGCTGGGCCCCAGAAACAGGTCTCCAAAAGCCCTCTCTCTGAGCCTAACTGCCCCCAAACCCTAAAAGATTTATTTCACCTTGATCTCTTTGTGATAAGCAAGCAAAGATGTTTACAGTGAGTTTCAGGTGGATGAATGGTTGTGCAGCCACAGGGAAGGCTGTGTTCCACTTCTTAGTGAGGGCCAGCTAGTATGTGACACATTGATAGAAAACTAATTTGGGATGGAGATGGGTTTTTTTTGGGATTAAAATAGGTGAGAAATGGCCTGTTGGATTCAGTTACTGAAGGAAGCGAGTCTCCCACCTTCCATCTCTTTCTGGTAAAGTGGTGACCAGAAAGAGTTGCAGAGAGGAGCTGTTAATCTGGCATATCCTTAGCTTTATTCCGGGGGATCTTGTGTTGTGACTGTTTGACTCTCTCCCCAGATAAATACATGCAATTGAACCATGCCTTGTTCTCCCTGAATGGACGCACTGGCTACGTGCTGCAGCCAGAGAGCATGAGAAATGAGGAGTATGACCCAATGCCAAATGACTCCAAGAGGAAATTGCAGATGATTATGACAGTGAAGGTAAATCTCTTTTGTAAATTATGTTTTTTACAAGTCATAAATATCTATAAAACTAAAAATAAAGCTATTATGTTTCAGAGCAAGATCTGACAGATTGTCAAAATACTGTTTTTAAATGTCAGTGTGTGTGTGAGAATAAAAGTAACTTAACTGGTTCCTGAAAAGAAATACATGTCTTTATCATGCTAATGAAGAACATGCTATAGGACTGAAAACACAATCCTGGGACGATTTTGTGTAATTGCTAATAAATACATCAAATGAACTAACTTGAATTTCCAGTCAAATGAGTTCTTAGTAGAAGGGTCCTATTGGAGATTGATTAGCAGCAGACTAACTAGTTTAGGGATTTTGAGTGTGAAAGAAAGATATTTATAATGAAAGATAGAAACTAAACAGAAAACCTAATAAACTGACCCCCTACTTCATCATATTTAATCCACTATGACTTCATCTGAACGTCATCCTCATTTTTCTTCAAGAGATGAGTTTATTATTGGAAAATTTTGCCATCTTGACTGGGTGGCAAACAGGGTTGAACTTGTTTCTGTTCTCAGTTGCGGTGCAGTAAGACATGTCCTTTCAAAGTACGTTTTCTGAGAAAGAAGAGACACATTAAGTGCTCTTCACTACTGTTTAAAGATGAGGTAAACAGGGCCTGTGAATGCAAAGCAGAAATGTCTTGAAATAGGTATGTAATAAAGGCAGAAGAAAGATAACAAAACTTGTGCTACATGCCTGGCCTGGAGCTGCACACTGTGTGTAATGAATGTCAGCTACAGTGTTGGTTTTTTGTTTTGTTTGTTTCTTTTTTTAACAATGAAAATCTTTGAGTTACCCAGAATATGGAAGGTGTTGTTATTGGTGGCACAGATTATACATGGAAACATATGCAAGAGAGAGAATGTGTGCTTTTCCATGTTCTGGATTTTTCCCCCCCTCTAGTTCTGTAGGCTACCTTCTGTTCAGCAACAATGATGCCAAGTTTCCTTGGGAGGTGGTTATAATTTACAGTTGCTTTTGCAGGTTTTAGGTGCTCGTCATCTCCCTAAACTTGGTAGAAGCATTGCCTGTCCCTTTGTAGAGGTTGAAATTTGTGGGGCTGAATATGATAACAACAAATTCAAGACAACAGTTGTGAGTGAGTATCTGTGGGTTGCTGTGTTGCAGGGATATGGTTTATACTTCCAGGGTACTTAAATAACGTGAGCAGAGGATGAGCACTGTAGGGGGGGTGAGTTAACTGTAGCTCTGGACTGATGAGTCACAAAGTCTTATTCTCTTGCTTATCTTGGGGCCTGTTAAATTGAGAAACTTCATTGTATATCAAATTTAGAAAAAACAGTACTGTTGTAGTTTGGGAAGAAAAAGTCCCATTCTGTTATGTTGTTGCCCATGCATAAGTTTTGTGTAGTTGCATATTTTAAAATATTACTGTCTTGAGAGTGCCTCCAACAGTGCTAGTCAGTTCCCAAAAGTCTGGCCCAAATGGGAAGTTACTACTGTGAGATCCAGACTGTGTTGATTTAAACTGAGGTTCTAAGACTGGCACCCCCTCGGAGACAGCTTGGGTGTATAGGGCTGTAAAACAGAGTAACTTGTAATGCATTAGAAGTCTGATCAAAGCTCAGTCCTGGGGAGCTCTGGATAAGGAATGTGTTTATGTTTGCATGAACTTAAAGAGTGCTGAAATGGGACAATACTTCAGCCACTTCATATTTCACCATTTAGTATTTCTGGATGCAACAGTGTTCCTCTGGTAAAAAACAGGCTTTGGTTCTGATTATCCAAACCAGTGATACCAGTGGAAAATAAACACAGAATCAGGAGCAGAATGTGCATTGTGGCTCCTCAGTACTTCAGAGAAGATGATTTTGATTTAAACTTTCTGTGGGAAGTGACTCAGACTTCAGAGAGCAAACTTCTTGGCTGTGTCACATATACCAAAACTTGGTGTTCTGTACATGACTAGAAAAATTGGGCCAAGGTACATTAATCTTCCTGTGCTTTTCCTGCTTTCTCTTGGATATGGAGCGTGAGGCTTATGAATATAAGAAATTATTAGCTTTTTTTTCTTTACAAATACATGTCCAAGGAGGTTTTACGTTTGAATACAAATAATAGCTTTTCTTCATGGATTTTCATCCGTGCCAAGTTTCCGTCTATCTCCCCCACCAAGTAAACAAATACAAACTTTCTGAAGCAAGGTTACAACATGAAACAGATGGTAAATAGGATTTTTGGGCTTCTGTATCCCTAGAAAATGTCCTGGGATACATACCCATATGTGAATGAAGTGAAGTTATTGCTTCATCCTGCACATGTTTCCTTTTCATTACAGATGACAATGGCCTTAATCCAATTTGGGCACCTTATGCAGAGCAAGTGAAATTTGAAATTTACGACCCAAATCTGGCGTTCCTGCGCTTTGTTGTTTATGAGGAGGATATGTTCAGTGATCCCAACTTCTTAGCACACGCCACTTTTCCCATCAAAGGAATCAAATCAGGTGAGATCAGTGGTTATAATGAGGTGCTGTTGAGCATTTTTGTACTGACTTCCTCTCTGCTGCCAGACTCCCTCCTGCCTTGATGAAGCTCCTTCTTCTGGCTTTAGTTTTCAAGAGCGTGTGAAATCAGGTGTTTCTCAATTTTGCCAGTCTTGCCTTTCGCTTCTCTGCAATTGCCACAGCAGAGCCTGCTCTCAGCAGAGGAGCATTTGAGCACTGAAGAATGTTCACAGTGTGCACCGTTTCTGTGACTGCAAATTCCCCCTCGATGGACTCTTAACTGCCCTTTGTTTTCGTTCCCCCTGCCCCAGGTTTTAGGTCAATTCCTCTCAAGAATGGCTACAGTGAAGATATAGAGCTGGCCTCGCTTCTGGTGCACTGTGAGATGCAACAAGTTCTGGTGAGGACCACTGGGGTTTGTTTTGTGCACTTAGTGTGTCTGTTACCAGTTCTCTGTGGAAAGCAGGAACTGAGGATTCAGTTTTCTGTTCTGTGTCTGATGTGCTGTTGTCAGGCGTTTCTTCTGCAGGTACTGGGGAAGACAAATAGCACAAATTGAGTTACTCTCCCTCTGGGTGGACAGATTACACGGTTGTTAAAAGAAATAATGCACAAACAAAGCCTCATTACCTCCAATAGTTTTTGCTGTAACAGCATGGTCGTTGTCTTTCCTTGTTAACTGACTGACGCCATGCAAAGCTAGCTAAAATCAACTTTGGCTTCGTAGAATAATCTTTTTTTTAAAGGTCCTACATAAAAAGAAATCACCTCAGCAATAAAAGATAGTAATTTCTCCCAGTATTTCATTAAAATAAACAACCCATCAAGGAGAAGACATATCTGGTTCTTAAAGAACTGCTAATCTGCTTCTTTTAAGCCCCTCTAAACACCTACTTGAAGTAGTAGTATTTTAAAACACAAAGGGGAAAAATAATGATGCATTCTTGCTCATGAATCCAGGAATTAAAGCAGCTGATCTGTGAACAGTGTTTGTTGGTGTTCCAAGGGTGCTGCTGTATATGTTGATTTGTAGGATATTTCTCAGAGTCTTTCTCAATAATATATTATGTAATTTAAATACACTTGTGATATGATGAAAGTTTAAAGATGCTTCTGGGAAGTGGCTGTTCCAGGGTGCTTTCCAGCACCCTTCTGATTCAGAGGAAAAAAAAAAGTTGAACTTCTTATTTGTAGTCTGTCAAACCATTCAGGCCCACGCTGCACTTCACACCAGTGGACATTATTTTTCTGATTGAAACATCAACTTCTGTGAACTCTTAAGTCATTATGTCTCTGGAGGGATTTGTGCCTGCGGTTGCATACACTGAACTGGAAATTTCCCAATTCAGTCACACTGTTCTTCCCAAAGGAGTGGAAGCCTTTTTCAAACATCCTTTGTGGAGGTTTTTACGAAGCCACCTGGTAACACCTGATGTAAAATGCCAGTGTGTGCAATGACTGTTTGAAAGCTGTAGTAGGTTCCTGTGGGTTCCTTCTGTGGGCCAGCCAGGGTTTCTGAGAGCAGGAGAGGACTAGAACCTGGGCCCAGTGGTGTGTGTGTAAACAGGAGACCTGTGTCCTTTCAAGATAATATTTAAATTGTTCATATTTCACGGACTCAAGTCTGATAGAGGAGGCCTGGGACACTGCTGCTTTTGGGCTTGCTGCCTTTGAGAAAACTGACAAAGTCACCATTGCCTAATGCTGAGCATGGACATCACTTGTGGATACATTGCAAATCCCTCCTGCCGCGGTTTCTCTTCAGGAACCCAGATCATTATTTGCCTGGGGCAGGAGCAGCTCTCAAAGTGTTGTTCACAGCAGCAGTCTGTCCCCCAATCTGTCAGCACTGACTCCTTTGACAGTAACACATTTCACACTCTAGAAGCCCCTTCTGCTTGTTAAGCCAAATGAAGCTGCAGCTCAGCTCAGTGTTTTTACAGTGCCTGGTGTCTCTGGGTGGTAATGCAGTGGCAGGAGAACTTCCAAAAACTTCCTTTTGTTTGGCAGCCTGCAACAAACCCAGACTTACAACAGTTGTCAGCTCTAGAAGTTTTGCCAGATCATTCAAGAAGCATTAGAAAAGATCAAGGCTGCCTGATTTCTCTGCTGCTTTTTAAAAAGTGATGACCTTCCATAAAATGATGCCATTTAATAACAGGCCTGTTAATATACAGAGCCCATCTGTGTGCTCTTGGAGATGAAATACAAAACTATAACGAGGAATTACAGATGGCTGTGGAGTTTATCAGGAACAGTAAAGTGAAAATATTGTAGACATAAGCATGCACATTTGTGAATTATTTGTGAATGTGGGGCCTCATGCAGTTCCTGTACAACTTAAACAGGTTTTTTGATAGTGTAGAAATCATACTGTACTGAGGTGGTTTTTGCATTTATAAGCATGTCTTATTTGCTTGAAAATTGATTTCCTTCAGAAAGTGTATGTATTTCTTCAGCTTTTTCTGACTACAGTCAGCCTCAATGGTGTATATGTTCTTGACTTAAAGATTGAAGTGGACATCCTTAAATGCAGTTTAAGCTGGACCTTCATGGGTACATTTATTTACAAGAACTAACAGTAGTACATATGCATCTTGATGATTACACCTGCAAATTGGTAATTAGCAATCTGCATTTCCTTTGTGATTTGGGAATACAAACCTTCCTACCCATTTACAAACAAAAATTAAATAAATTACTCTTAAAATATTAATCAGTAGCATGGCACTGAGGCTGTTTCAGTAGCTCCAACCCATACCTGCGTAGGAATGTGTTTCAGGAGGAAAAAGAAGGTTTAGGAAAGGATCTTGTTGCTCTAACTGAAGCCCCTTGGGTGTGTTGCTAAGCTATCCATTTTCCTAGATCTGGACTGAATGCAGAAAGAGGCATTCTTATTAGTATGCTGCCTTTGAAGATGTTTGGATTTATTACATTTATTGATTGCATGTCATTTCTTGTAGAAGGAGTATCTTGTTTTGCTGCTGCTGTGAAAATTAAGACTTCAGTCCTGCCACTTCTATTCCCCACTAGTAATTCTATAAAGAGGCAGCTTTTGTATCCAAAGTTTTGAATTATTAAAATAATTTGAAGTCCTAAAGGGAATCACGATGATTATTTTATTGTTGTGGAATATTTTGAGACTTTCTACTGTGGGCCACAACAGAAACTCAGACCTATTCAGTTCCTCTGCAAGTACTGAATTGCCATAGTTACATAGAAATACAGGATCTGTCCTTCTTTCTTGACCATCTGAGTACTTGCTGCTGCTAGGGGTCCTATTTACCAGTCAGTATTTTGATCTTTAGTCTAGATTTCAATAGAAAATCCCCAGGATTGTCACTTTGTCACATGACACACAAATATGATGGAAGAGCCAAAACCTAAACGTTTTAAAAATGTATTTTTAGTATTATTATAATCTGATAAGCCATCATGATACCCTATTTTCTGTTCTTTCCTCAACAGACTGACAGCCTTTATTAGGGAAAATAATCCAATGGAAATGTTTAGATACACTCATTTTGTGACCTGTGCTAGAATGTCCCTGATGCCCCTGTCAGAAAGTATGGCTGGTCATACTCTGAGGCTGAGGGTTTTTTTTTAGTGCTTTCTAAGTTAGCTTGTTTCCAGAAACGTCCTATCAAACTAATTTTATAAAACATTCTATGCCCTTATTAAATTGTGGTTAGGAAAACAAAATAATCCCCCAAACTCTGTTGTTTCTGTGTCATTTTGGGAACGTGTTTTGCAAGTTACCTTGATTTCCAATATTCCTTTGAAGGAAAGTGAAGAAGAGCTTTATTCCTCATGTCGGCAACTTCGGAAGCGCCAGGAGGAGCTTAATAACCAGCTCTTCCTCTATGACAGCCACATGAACCTCAGGAATCCCAACAGGGATGCTATACTGAAAGAATTCAACGTGAATGAGCACAAACTACAGATCTATCAAGAGACTTGCAACCGCAGGTGGGTTGATGATCATTCTCCCTTCCAAGGCAGCTCTGTCTAGACAGGATTTATGGTAAGGAAACCTCAGATATATCAAAGGGAGCATCTAAAGAGTGGTGAGGATAGAATGAGCTCATCTGAAACGAGGAAGGGCTGCAGAGAAGCCAGGCTGGGCCACAAGCCACTAGAGGCCAGCAGAAGCTGTGGAATGTGTGCTCAGTGACATCTCAGTTGCAGTGATCACAGTGACGCTTGTAATCCTGTGAGGTTTTGTATCCCTCTCTTCTGCTTTCTGGGAGAAAAGCCTGGAAGTATATACAGACAAATAAATAAACCTCTTCACTCTTGCTACACTATCAGAGTTATGTCCCTGGTAATGTCATGCACATATGAGATATGTGGGAACAGATACACAAACCACAAAAGATAAAACCGGTATTGAATTGTAACAGCGCAGCATTGTCAGTTCAGTGTCAGTGCATTATCCAGAGCTTAGGGGAAGGTTCCTTCTCCTTGGCTGCCACTTCTGGGCTGAGTGTGAGGGAGATAGAGAGAGGCTTCATGTACCAAGAGGAAGTTTTGAGTAGATCTCAAGACTTTAAATATTCTTACCCTTCATTGTGTGTGCTGAACAGCTGCATGAATCACTTGTTTACTCCCATTTATTGAGGGAAAAAAAATTGCAATGCTCATTGCTGATACATTACTTGCCACTGGTCTCCAAGTACATTGAACTTGCTAGACTGTTTTCCTCTGAAATTCCTATTAGGCTTGACTTTTTCCTTTTCTTTTCCCTTAAGATTAAAGGAGAAGAAAGTTAGTAACAGCAAATTCTACTCTTAGAGCCCATCGTTCTTTGATGTGTGCTTTATGGTGCGGTTCAGGAAGAGATGAATTTATCCTGGTCATCCTACTCAGTGACGGTCTCATCAGATGGAGTGACTGGAAGAAGAGGAAGAAGAGGAAATAATGGATTTCCTTTATAATTTCTTCTTCTAAGAAAAACTGTTTTAATACCTAATAATTAATATTCTGTACAAAGCATACCCTCTGTGCAGGCCAGAGCTTCTGTGCATTCAAGATTTTTAAAACTTTAGGATGTGTATTTGGATAGATCTCACTTCTCCTTATCAATAGCTGAAGTACAAGTATAAATAATTTCCTGTATGTGTGTACACAGGCTGTAGATAAGACAGTCACAACAATTTGCATGCATGGAATCACACCACTTTAACAACCTGGCTCTTCAAGATTAACTAGTAGTGAGTTTTTAATTTATTAAATGCTGTAAAAGCACTTCTACACCAGCATTGTCACGTCATGTATGTTACAGCAGATTGTGCTGCTGATACTGTATAAAATATTTTGGGCAGCTATTGTCTCATTAAAAGTTTTCTGTTACATTTTCGAGAACAAGATAATATGTTAATTTTGTTGAAAGCAAATACCCTCTGTGACTGTAATTGTGTTTTTCCTGTTGAACTCTCTTTAAATGTTTAAGAAAGGAGCAATGTGTGAACCTCTATTCATAGCCCCTGTGAACTTCTGTTCACAGCCTCAAGGCACTGGAAGGAAAAGTTTTCAGATATGCAGTAGGAGATATCTGTTTGTTTGCAGAAAGGGACGGTATTTAAAATTCTGAGAAGCACTTACTTTTGTACAGTATCATTTCTGCAAATCCTTTCAGCTGCTAATGTGCTTAGAAATGAATTTTTAAATGAACTGTCAGTTTTTAATCTTGCAGTCCTACATAGACGATAGTCAAATGATAGTGTTCTGTAAATGTAGACCATTTTCCCAAAATGTAACTAATCTAAGAATGAGAGTGTGCACAAATATAGAGGTGCGTTCTTCTGGTGCCTTTAATCAAATCAAGAACATGGAGCTGCAGATGAGAGTACTTGTTAGATTAGCAAGTGTATTTTCCTGCCAGAGCAGAACTAAAGTCCTTCAATGGAATATTTAACAGCAGTTGTCATAATTTCTGTATGTGTTGGTCCTTTGTGCTAGTGCTGTGTTGTTATCATCAAATTCCTGGTTGTCTTACCTCTACATGGGTGGAGTTTTGCTATCTATATCCCCAGCTTTAACTTTCAAATGTCTGCAGAGGAATTTAGTTTTCGGAGTGTCTGCCTGAGGCACAAAATGCTGCTTACACAGAGCTGTGCTTATGATCACAGAGGACTTGCACGGATTTGGGATTTTGGGATTCATGGCCTGATGCAGCTGCCTCAGCAATTTTCAATTTCTCTTGCTCCCCACACTGCGACTTCTGTTGTTTCAAGAGGCGCTTAATTGATGCCACTGTGCATTCACAGATGATGGTTTGAGGAACCCCCTTGAGGTTTCAGCTATTCTGTAAAGACAGTCTTGTCTCAGAGATGAAAGTGTTATAACACTGTATCCCACAATGGGGTGGCTTCTGTAAATTTTTTATTATAAAGAAATTAATTACTAATCACCCAACTGAAAACCAGAGAAAAGTTAAAGGCAATTCTCTGCTTTTCATCCTCCTGCCTGAAATCTCTTCAGTACCCAGCTGTGATTGACCTATTCAAGGATTAGATGGGTGCAAACCCTGCTCAAGCAAAGGAAAAAAAAAATCTCATCAACTGTGGATTTGGGAGGTGGAGCTATAACCCACACTGCTGTAGAGAGCTGGTTTTATCTTCATTATCCGGGTCTGCATTGTTCTGCTTGTCAGAATTCTTTTTAAGGTCAGTTCCAGAGCAGACCCAACCGAACTGTCCATTTGTCCTGCCTTCCTCTGTTGGTGTGTGTATTCCTGACACAGCACAGCCACTGTGTGATGGACACAGGAGTGAGTTCCTTGTGCTGCTCTTGTGCAAATGTTTGAGAATTAGCACATTTTGTAGTCCTTTGAAAAGTCCTGTGCACATTCTCCACACATGCATGATGTCAGAAGTTGTAAGAGGCACTCCATCAGTGTTTATGGAAATGCATTTTGTTTTACAGTAAGACTTTTTCCCAGACTATGATGTTACACTGTGTGCAGAATGAAAATACTGCAGTGACTCTTCTGCTGACTTGCAAGTGGTGGGCAAGATTGTGTTCTAACTCTTCTCTTGGTTCTTGCATACTGTGTCTTATCTCCAAGACCTCACCTCTCAGTTCTGCCTTGGGGCAGACTCTGTAGCAACTTTTTCACAGTTGCAACTGTTTGAGTATGAAAGTAGATTTGAATGTGTGTGCTAATTTTTTTAATCCGGGGGGAAAACATTTATAAATTTTTGAAGTTAACAATTGTTAAATTGTTATATTCTTATAGAAACTGTTTTAAATCATTGAAATAACTTATTTTAATAAATAATTTTTGATATCTCACATTGATGTGGATGATGCCAGGTGCTTCTTTGTTTAAGCGTTGCTCGTTGAATTTCATGACTTTTGCCAGTCATTTGAAGCAGTGAGTTCTTACTGAGAAATGATCTGCTGGTGTGGTATGGTGTGCTCTGCTAGAGGTTGGAAGAGGGGCATTTCTGTGTTTTTAAGATGAACTGACTTCATGATTGTTTCAGTAGACATCATTATCATTGCACTTCCTCTGGCTCCAAACGCACGAGGCAGAAGGAAAAGGTCAAAGATCGAGTTTACCTTGTGACTCCAAACCAACCTTTTTCAGTGAGAGGCAGATACAAACTCCAGCTCTAGTGAGAATCAGATTTGTATGAGCTTGAACAATAAAAAACAAGGCAAAGATTAAATTTGTGGTAATTTGGAAGAACAGTAATACTGATTTTTACCAAAAAATTTTCTCAGAACACCTTCTCCCTGTGAGGTTGCGCGGGGAGAACTGCTGCTGGGTGAATGCACTCTGCCTTTATGTGATGGTTTTTTAATTGTTGGGAGTCTTGGGATCAAAATTTTTCTAATCTTTATATGAAAATGACATGCTTATTGAACATGAATCAGTATGAGGTGTCTTCAGCCTAATTCTTCTAGGAGGTCATTAAATCAGCTGAACAGTCTTTATCACCTTTGCATTTGTAAATATTGGTATGCATTAGTTCTGGAGTCCAAAAAATTGCTACATTTAGGTGTTTTGTTGCCTGTATTCTCACTTTTTTCCACCCCAAATGCTCTATTGAAAGCATTTTGTTAGTTTTGCAGTTCTTTAACCTGTGAGATGGTGTGAGCTGTGTACCAGCCATTATCTTTGAATTCTCCAAACCAGTTGGAAAAATGTGAATGTGATGGGGAAGCTGTAGTGCAGTGGTTGAATTCTGCTACAGTCATGTGTCAGCCTTTTTAGTGCAGTCTAACTAGATGGCTTTGTTCCAGACTGAAATTCCATTTATATAATGAGAAATAGAAGTTAAATAGAATGAAAATTAACCTTCAGAATCAGTTCAGAGATGAATTTATCTTCAGATCCATAACAGTATTTATAAGCATGCCCAGCTGTTAGTTTTAAAAGAATTTAAATTAAATTAAAAGCAGTTTAATTCATTGCTAGTCTACATTTTTAGCTGTTACTCCAGCAAAACAGGGAATTGTGAGCTTGACTAAAAAAAAGCAGTCGTTCTCCCAACACTTGTGTACTCCTGAATTGCAGTTTAATCCCCAGATCTTTTACAAGATGTGTAAATTATCAGTGTTCAGGACACTTATCTCTGAAGATCACATAGTGAATTATTAAACATGCCACTGTATTTTGGAAAGTATGTGGAAATCAGTAATAAACAGAAACAAAGGAACATTTTGGTTGGGTCCCTGAGGAGAAGGGCCTATAAAAATATTTAATTAAGCATCTAAAATAAATATATTTAAATACACATGAGAAGTATAAGTTTTCATGTATATCTGGCAAATTTGTACCTTGACATGCTGTGTCTGAGGTTAAGTCACTGACCAAATATTCTTGAACTATTCACTTTAAACATCAGCATCATTCTTTATAGTGAGGCACCTATCAATTGTTCAGTAATATTGAGGACTAGGAAAAATTGAATCTGAGCTTTATTTTCATTTTGCTTTTTCAGTTTTTAGGTACATTTCTGGTAATTCTGTTTCAGGAAACCAGGTAATAAATTAAAATTTGAAAAGACACACAACATTTGAATTAATTACCCTAATTTACCCAGCTATTCATGCAGGAGGACTAATGACAAAAAACAGAAAAAAGGAGAGAGAATTCTCATTGTAAAATACTTCAAATAGAGCAGCTGTGACTGTCTTTACAGGGATGGAATTTTCAAGCAATTTTAGAGCATCTCCTTGGGCCACAGACTGCCTGTTTTCCTTTTGGAAAGAGTAAATGTATCCTTCACCTCTGCTGTGGTCAGGACTTCGGTGTGTTTAACAGATGGAGCTAACTGACATGGAATTAATGAAACCACAGTGCACTGATGATGGCTCTGGGGTGTGTCCCCACATTAATCCCTCCTGCTGGACCACACTCCTGGAACATGAGGACAAAAAAATGCCTCCTGCTCTGTTATCAGAGAGTTCTGTCCTTGACTCTGGGTAGATGAAAAGCTTCACGTGTTGAGCTCACTTCTGCAGGAGTTCTGCTATTTGGGGTTTTGTTGGGCTGTTTTTGTCGTCTCAGGAGCTGCCGCTGCTGCTGTACCTCAAAAGCTGTCCAGGGCCCGAACCTCAGCCAGCACTGACAGTGTGGATTTAGGATTCGTGGCTTAAGGGTCCTTCCATAGATTTTTTTTTCACTAACCCCACCGTTGAGATAATTATAAATAGCAGTACCTGAGTTTTGCTAGAAGATTACAAATAGCAGAGACAATTCCTCTGGGGCACAGGAGTTCAGTTCCCTATCTTAAAAATAATTTTTTTACAAGACTTGGCATGAAATACTGACGCTGTTTCTGTGCAACAGGCTTGTGCAATTTCTTCTACATTTCATATTTGTCTTTTCCTGGCATTAAATTTTTTTAATCTATTTCTGATAACATTGTGTCCAAGCCAGAGAACTTAAAGGGGAAAAGAACAAAGTGGTTTCTACTTGAAAAAACAGAGCTGTTGGAAAGAGAGCATCGGCCCAGCGCTTTCATGAGGTCGTGACTGTCTTTTTTCTGTTTTCTTAAAAATAAGGTTTCTTCTTTCTGCAAATGATGTTGTATATTAATGACTCCTGGAGAGTGGCCCTTGTGCCACCAGTGCTCAGTTGGAGGCACATAAGCTCTTTATAAGAGAGTGCAACATTCCTGCTACACAAACAGCTTATTTGCTATTAGAGAGGGGGGAAAAAGTGAGTTCTTTCTTGAGCTGTCCCTCAAGCTAAGTATTAAATTTAGTTTCTTTCATGGTGTACTTACTGGTAGGGGAATGCAGGAGAAAAGTCAGATTTCAAGCATAAAAACACAAAAAGTTATCAATAGTGTAGGCTGGGGTTTTTTTACGGTAAACTTCTCAGGAAGAGAACTCAAGAGTCAAAAAAATCATGCTGTCTTCAGTCTCCATGAGCTACAAAAATCTGCATCTTCTAAGCAGAGGTGGCAGTGGACTTCTAGCTTGGTTCCTCTATGTAGGCCCTCTTCTTTTCTGAGAGTCCTTTAACAGTGCAAAGGAACTCTGCTTCTTCATTACTTCCCCATTTCAATTGCAGCAGAGTTTAACAGAAGTATCTGGAAGTTACTATTAATTTAAGACCAGTGTAGCTTCAGCTATTAAAAGCTATTAAAATGGAAAGACTAAAGAGATGTTTGAAATTCCTCAAGGATTCTGCTTTTATCAAGGGGTACAGAAGCTGTAATGCTGATGAGTTAAGGGAAAACAACTTTGTGTTTAACACTTGAGGTGAAGTTTCTCAGTTTCTATATTAAATTGACAGAGAGAGTTGTTTGGGACAGCAGTGACCTGTATTTAACAAGGTCTTATCTTCTATTCTTAAAATTCCACAAAATTATGAGTTTCCTTCTAGCAAGTGTTTATCTTTGTATTACAAAGCTGAAATTCTATTCAGATGGTGTCAGGTGTTAAAAGAAATATAATTAAAGGCTAAAAACATTTTATAAATAGTTTATAAATAGTGGAATGTCAATGCAATCACTCACCAAATGTCTTTGATGAATTATTTGTTTAACCACTCAATAATGCTGGGAAAAAAATCATAGGTTTTATTTATGAATGCACTTCAGCTAGCTCATTCATTTTAAACAGGCATATTTTACTGGTAGAAAAATCTACAGATCTGTGGTGCTTCAAGCACTTTGCTGTAATTTAGATTAACCATGGTGCATTTTCCAGAAATGCCATTAGATATCACAGAGTTAACTCAGAAAAGCATACCAGAATGAATTCATTTTAAAACCCCATTTGTTTATTGTCTAGCAGTTTATCAGTTAATCTTGGTTAGGCATATATACATCCAAGCTGGGAAGCAGAACTGGGGTTTGGAATGTGATCAAAGAGTAAGTTTATTCTCCTCTGGATCATGCAGCACAAACTCTTTAGGAATAAAGGGCAGGGATCAGGAGTGTAATTCCATCAGGAAGGGTCAGCCTAAGGACATTTGTTCCATTCACTGTATTGTGCTGTTGTACCCGAGAATAAAATGCTGTTTGCAGTAATACTGAGCTTCACCTTGTTAGTGATCTGATCAATTTTACTTTGAAGAGGAAGTATATATAAAAAATCACACCTTTTTACTCAGCAGTTCTGGTCCTTGGGGATAAAGCTGTTATTTACCTGAATCACACAAATATGTATTTTTTAAAAAATCTTTCATTACCTGTCTGTCAAAACCAAGAATAAGCAGAGAACAGAACTAAATTCTGTCCTCAGCATTTCATCTTTCAGAGTGAAAATGTTGCTGCAGATGGAAACCATGAGACCAGCACAGCAATCAGCACCAAAAGCAGTCCTCCATCCCTAACCAGATGCATCGTGGTGTAATTTCTTGGCTTTGGTCCACATCCCTGGGATCTAAACCACTCCACCACTTCATCCAGGCTGTACTGCTGGGGCTCATAGCCCAGCTCCTTCCTGGCCTTCTCCATGCTGAAATAATGCGTGACACCAGTTTTGTAAACCTCCGTGCGAGTGAGGAGGGGCTGGAAGTTATAAACGCGCCCTACAAGAAAATGAACTATTTCAGTAAGGAATGCAAAAAAATAGACAAGGGAGAGGGGAAGGCGCCGGGTTGGGAACTTGTAACCCAAACCTTCCACGAGCGGTCGGAAAAACTCAAAATTATTTACAGGCCTGCCATCTGAAATAAAATAGGCCTGGCCTGCAGCAATGTGCTGCTTGCTGGCTCCGAGGGCCTTAGAGGCAAGGACATGAGCCTGGACCAGGTTGTCCACGTGTACAAACTCTACCAGACTCAGAGGGTCTCCATACACAAATTTAAACAGGCCCCTTTCAATGTAGCTGACTATTCTTGGAAGGTGTCTCTGCTCCCCAGGCCCGTAGATCCCCGCTGGGCGGAGAGCACAGGTCCTTAGGACACCTCTCCCATTTCCAAGCTCAGCACCGTTTGCCTCCAGCACCTTCATTTCAGCCACAGATTTCGTTCGGGAGTAGTGATCAGGGTGCAGGTGCAGAGGTAGATAAGGCAGAGACTCGTCCCCATTTTCTATAATCTGGCCTCCAAATATCACGTTGTAGGTACTTGTATAAACCAGACTCGGCACTCCCCTGCTCTTGCAGGCCTGGATGACATTTTCTGTTCCTTTCACGTTAACATCTTCTATAAGTTTTCGGTTCAGCTGCTCCCTGCCAGACATTCCATAGGAAGCGATATGGAATACGCAGATTACATCTCTGAGAGCTTCTTCCACTTCAGACTGGCAACAGATATCCCCCTGCACGAACTTTATTCCCTCTGGCACAGTTTGACGTGGCTTCACGACATCAAAGAGAATCACATCGACTCCCTTTTGATATATGGCACAACCTAAACTAAAACATGACAGAAACCGTATGTTAGGATACAGCACCACGGTGCATGAAACATTTCACCTGGAAGGGAGAGAAGACTATTAACTGTTTTCATGCTGATTATTTTTCTGATGGGAGTCTTTTAAATACTCAGCCACCTACTATAGGGAAGATTCAGCTGTGATAGTTTAGGTACTGAACTAATTTCTCACACTCCATCCATACTTGGAGAAAAGAAATGAAAAAAAGAGGCAGAACTGCTGTCAACAAAAATTCCAAAGAGAAATAACCGAAGTTCTGTCCCCTTCAGATCAGCAACAGCAACTTTCAGATGTGCAACTATTGCCAAATATTAAAAAAAAAAAAAAGCCTTACTTGTTTTATCTTACTGCTTCTGTGATACTCCAATTCTGTCAAAACAACAGGTTGGTCTTTGCTGTTGTGTTTGAAATTTATGGAGGAGTGAGAGAGATGCTTCTAAGCTGCTATGAATACTTTGCCACGTGTCTACATTTTACTCCAAGTCACAGGTATTGACACAAAGTATAACTCTGGTGTTTCTCTTCCCCTTTCCTACATTTTTGTATGTCTATTGTGCTTTAAAGGGATGAGAGTGGAGGGAAAAGCCAAGCAGAAGTCAGACAGGCATCTTCTGATGCCTTTACTTGAAATTTATTTTCTAGTCCTAACTGTGACCTCTCTCCCCTCTGTAAGCAGTTGTAGTCTAGGGCTCAAAATAGGACTTTTTCTTTACGTGGCCTGCAGAGCCAGCTACAGCAGGGGATAATGGGATTCCGCTGAAATGTGCACCTTATTAACAACTCTAATCCTAAACCATTGCTGTTCATGAAAACAGTGCATTCTTGAGAGTGCAGCTGGAGTTGTTAATCTATAGAGCTAAGCACATGTGTAACTACTTTCAGGTCAAAAGAAAAATGTGTGTACAAGTGTAGGCTTGTCCTTCCGAGCAGGCTGATGATGGTGATCCTACCCCCCCTGCAGAGGTGAGCACACAGGTAAATGTCTGCGAGGCAGCTCACATCTGGAAACGGGACAACAGCGTTACTTACAGCCTCTGGAAACAGAGTTTGTTACTCTGAGACCCTGGACGAACCAGGAGACGCGATCAACTGGATCAGGTGTCTCAGACCCACAGGTTTCCCTACTACAGATGGATTTTGCTGCCTCCCCAGCAGCAACCTCTTACATTTATTCCTGTATGTAATTAACTATTTAATGCACTAACCGGAAGCCAAAATAACCCCCTCCTCCAGTAATGAGGACTCTTTCCTTGGCAGCGTTTCCTTCTTCCATCCTCTTTCCTTTGGCACTGCGTGCTGGAACTGACCTATAAAACACATCCCAAATACACCCATTAAACCCAATCCGCGTTTTTAGCATCAGCGCACATCCCCCGTCGTTACTCATCGATCTCGTTCACGCTTTAACTGCAGCCCTTCGCTTCCCCGGGGCTGCCAGGAGGAGATTCAGGGCCGGGATCGCTCCAAAGGGAAGCTGTTCCCGGAGGAGGGAGCCCTGCGGTGGAGCCGTGTCCCCCTCGCTCCCGGGGTGCCCCCGTACCTACGATGCCGCTCCGTCCCCGCTCCTGCCGCGCTCCCCGGGGCGGTGCCGGCTCCCGGGAAATGGAGCCGGGGGGCGGCCCCAGCCCGAGATGGCGGCGGGGACGGGGGG
>VZTE01005256.1:1751194-1773757 GCA_013397775.1 Eulacestoma nigropectus | reverse complement strand
TGCCGGGGCTGTGTGGGGTTCGTGGGGCGGGAGGGGGCTGTGCCGCCCTGCCCTCGGAGCCTGGGGCGCTCTGAAATGGGGGCTCACGGGTTGGCGGTGAAATCGGAGCCTTTCCCGTCCCGGTGTTTGTACCGCAGCCCCCGGGGCTGGATCCGGGCTGGGCATGGGCAGCTGGGGCAGCACTGGGAGAAGGGCTCGGGGGTGTTGGTGGGTGGGTGCGAGCTGGACCTGCCCCCGCCCTGAACCCCCCGTGCCCTGGGCGGATCCCCCAGCGTGGGCTGCACGAAAGGGGGGGATTCTGCCCCTCTGCCCCGCTCCGGTGAGACCCCACCTGCAGAGCCGCCTCCAGCTGAGAGAATTGGGATTGTTCATCCCGGAAGAGAGAAGGCTCCGGGATGATCTATTTGTGGCCTTCCGGTACCTGAAGGGAACTTACAGGAAGGATGGGGCAAGACTATTGGCAGTACGTGTAGTGACAGGACAAGGGGGGATGACTTCAGACTGAAAGAAAGTAGGGTTTGGTTGGATATTACGAAGAAATTCTTCCCTCTGAGAGTGCCGAGGTCCCGGCACAGGTTGCCCAGCGAAGTAGTGGCTGCCCCATCACAAGGCCAGGTTGGATGGGCTTTGGAGCAACCTGGTCTAGTGGAGGGTGTCCCTGCCCATGGCAGGAGGTTGGAATTGAAGGATCCTCAAGGTCCCTTCCAACCCAAACCATTCTGTGATTCCCTCAGGGAGTGCCTGCAAATCATCCCAGGGTGTGATGCTCTGCAGAGGTCTGGGACACTTAAGAGAGGCTGCGGAGCCCTTGAGCCCTGAGCAGTTTGGGTGGACAGGGGAGTTTCTGGACTTGTTGCTGAACATTTATTCACACAAAGGGTTGTCAAGCATTAGAATGGGCTGCTCAGGGAAGTGGTGGAGTCACCAACCCTCGAGGTGTTCAAGAAACAACTGGACATGGCAGGGCTGTGGTTTAGTTTACTAGGTGGTATTGGGTCAAAGGTTGGACTTGATGATCCTGGAGGTCTTTTCCAGCATTAATGATTCTGTGATTTTCTGGTGCTCTGAAGGTATCACAGCTGCCTTCGAATGTCCCACCACATGTGGGAGAGCTGTGCTCTTACAGCATCTCCCTGGATGAAAGTGGCTATCCCACATCCTGCTGCATTTGTCGTGTGCCTGAACCATGGAACACACTCACAGGAGTCTGCTGTGCCCCGTGCAGAGGTTGAGATGTTTTTGGCAGTGGGAAGACACTGCACAGCACTGCCTGGCTGCCGTAGAACTGCTCCCGAGTTCAGCATCAGCAGTCCCAGCTGTCTGCGAGAGAGAGAGCCGTAATAGGAAAACAATGAAAGATTACACAATCAAAGTCTGGCTTGTGGTGTATTCCATTTTTCATTTGCTGAACTGAGCCACTTGGGGAATGCCAGAGAGTGGATTCAGTGTCAAAACTACTTAAAACCCTGCAAGTTTCTGTTTTGCAAAACCTTGACAGACGTAGATGCAGTAGGCTCTGTTGTATTTTTGATCGATGGCTGGCAAAAACTAGAACTAAACAGATTCTAAGAATTCTGTAAGTACTAAAGATTTTTTTTAGCAATGGTTTCTTGCTGGTGAACCTCTGGGACTCTTAAATAGAAATTTCAAGATGGAGCTGGTGCTGTACCCGATTTTACAGAGCTGCTGCACTTGTGGAGATGTGCGGAGCGTCTGGCGTGGAGGGCATCCCTCAGTCATAACTGATTTCCCTGTCTCCTGTCTGTATAACAGGAGAGTGGGTTTGAAACAGCCTTGAGGCATCCCCTAAGATACCATCCAGACATACAATCAATGGTGTGTTCACAGAGGTATGAGAATTCTAGCTCACAAGCAGAAAAATCCCTTACGTTTTCCTAAATACTAAATATAAAGATTCTGTATGGCTGCATATGCCTTCGGGATTTATGCATAATCTTGATGAAGGTTTTGTGAATATTCTCCCAAGTGTTTAATCACCTGCAAAGTCCAAAAGAGTCCTGAACTTTCCCTGAGATCTGTGGATGCAAAGTTTTTTTTACCTTTGAGGAGTCTTACTGAGATTATGGCACTTGGTGTCTTTCTTTTGATGGAAGAGATTGTGTTTGAATGGAGTATTGAGGGATCCCAGAATAGCTGAGGTTGGAAAGATATTGCCCTGTTGAACCCCCTGCACAAAGCAGGTTCAGCCAGAAGGGTTCCATGGGTTTCTGTTGGCACTGAATATCTCCAAGGATGGAAACTCCATGTTCAGCCACTTTGTCCTCATAGCTCACAGAGCTTCGTGCTGTCTGAGCAGTGACCTCACGCTCCGTGTTGTGTGAGTAAATCCCTCTGTTTGAATAGGCAGCTGTTAACCTCGGGATGACGTTCGTCCTCTGGACTTTGGGATGTGTCCGTGCAGGACAATTTGCAGGACTGAGACCTCTCTCTGTATTTTCTGCTTTATCTCGCTCTCTGCCTGCTATGTCATCTACAGTGAGTCAATTGTGTCAGGTTATCTCATAATTATCAATATTGTGACTCTAATGAGGCTGTAGTTTAGATACTGTAAAGATGTTGCTCTTAAACCACTATCAGTTTTACTTCTCATTATAGTGAACTGTCCTTTTTGGCTTCAGAGAATAGTGAGGAACATTCATTCCTTCAAAATGGTGACACCTATGAAAGCTGTGGGTAAATATCGTCCTCATTTTACACTGACAGATCTGATGTTAAGACTTGACACTCTCAGATCTCAGTTTTGCACAACCTATTTATTACTGTTTTTTCGTTTCCTGTGAGACTCTGCTTTTCCTAAGGTTTTATGCACTTTCTGAACGTATCATAAGTCCTGTTTTGCCATCAAATAAATGGACTTCCAGTTTTATTTTATACATAACAGAATGTTTGGCCTGAGATTGTGTCTTTCTTTAAAAAAACATGTAAACCCTACTTTTCCCTTTAAAGATCCAGGCTTTTTGGAGCATGCCTTGCATGTATCCCAGCATGCAGGCAATGAGACTATGCTACAGTCACTTGAAGAGATTGCATTGATACCTTGAATTGCACGTCAGGATAGAAGGATTTGCAATGTAAGTTTCTATGAAGGATAGTTTCTAGAAGGATTTGCAATGAACCTGAAATGGGCTGCAAAGGAATCCTTAAATCAGCTAAATAAGCAGCTGCTGTAAACACTGCAAGTTAGAAAGAATGAGCAATGAAATAATTAATTATTCTTTCACAGTATGTTAGTTCATCTGGTTCCCTTTGCAATTTAAAATACTTAGCTAGTAAAATTATTTTGTCATCCAAATCCAAAGCGTGCCAGCAGTACTATTTCAGGAAGCAGGGCAATATTTCATCTGGGGAAATAAATGTTAGCTTACTGTTTTCTTACTATTTGATTGTTTTTTAGGTATTCCTTAATTTTGATTTTTTTTTCATTGAACAGTGCAATGAGAGGAGAGAACAAGATTTAAAACTAGGTTAGAACCAACCATGTTTATGGCCTTATTAAAATATATAAAACCAATTGGTTAAAATAGTACTAAAGAGGTGAAAACAGAACCTACATTGTGAATGGAATTAGAATTGCAATGCTCAAAATTAGAATCAAACATTCAATCTAGATTAGACTGGAATATATTTCAAGGAGGACAGTGTTATGGGTAAAAATGCTAGTCTGAGTTTTACTCTTGGCTCTGGCAGGGGCTTTCCTTAGTGACCTTCAGAACATTGATTTGTGTTGTGTGACAAAGGTGTCATTGAACTTCCACCCTGTCCAAGGTTGTGGTCATGCTGGTTTCATTTGTGTTTCTGATGCTCAAATTTGTTTGGGAGCTGCTGTAAAAATGTTAATAAACCAGGAAATCTTTAAGCTCTTTATGGAGCTTAACTCAGAGAAGTGTGCAGGTTACACTCTGAAAATGTTAGCTCTGACTTAGCTTAGGGCAGCTGTTGACTGTACAGTGTTTCTTGTGGAAGTGTCACACATCTGGTGATGTGGAGATGACCATCCAAAGTGCTTCTAGTTGCTTTTTCCTGTGAGTTCTAGTAATGGAAAAACAGCCTATTTTTTCCACACTGAGAAAGGAACAGGATTTCAGTATTAATTGTATTTACTGCTTAGTGAACACCATTCACTGAATTGTTCATCTGAGCAGTTGCTTTATATCATTTTCCTAATCTAATTCTGCTGTGCTCTCTCACTTAGGAGATAAGACTTTATAAACATTTCAGTCCTGACTAGAAGGAGGTGCAGGGAGTAGTGGATTCCTTATCAAAGTAGAAATTCACAGAATGGAAAGCAGCCTCTACTCAACAGTCTTGCAAAGGGTCAGATTGTTTGAGATCCTCGGGTGAAGGAAGATTTTTAATGTTGCACTGAAGATACGTGGGCTTTGTTACATAATTCTTTCTATACTGTCAAAAACTAAATCTCCATTTTATTATAGTTTTGGGATCATCTTGAGCGTGGATGTGAATTTTGGGGTGAACGCTAACCTGTAGCTAACAAGTTCCTTTTCATACCTGTGCAGAAGCTGGGTGCAGTGAAGAACCCATGGAGGGAGGGGGATGTGATGCTGTCCCTGCTCACAGGGTTCTGTCCCTCCTCATTTGCTCGAGGCAGCTCTGCTCAAGGCTGTGCAGGAGGGAGCTTTCCATCCCTCCCCTTCCCCAGGAGCAGCTCTGGCCTGGGGTGTGGATGTAGGAGGGTGCAGTCAGCTTTCAGAAGGTACAAACTGCTCAAACTTCAGCTGTTTCACCCCAAAATACAGCTGGGGTGGAAATACCAAGCAGTTGCCAGTCAGACCAACTATACTTAAAGTGTCTGGATGGTTCCTTCTGCAGTTCCATGCTCAGGTAATACCCGTGCCCTGAGAGAGGGTGCTGTTGTACCACGGTGCTGATAGCACTGGCATCATTAATGTCACTGTTGTATTTGATGTCAGGGCTTAGTTACCAGCGAGGTATTTCACACAACACATGTGCACAGCCAGGTGTAAACAACAGGCTGGCACAGGTTCTTCCTTCGCAGAGCAGAACAATTTAGGCTCAGTAGTCATGCCTTGGCTAACTTGGGTTTTCTGGGTGGGTTGCACTGTGGTCATCTTCAGTGCGTTAGTTATGAAAAAATCCATACTATAAAAGACACTGAAAATGCTTGGAATTCTTTTGGCGAAGATTCTTGAGGAACAAGCTTGATTCTGAGGTGTCCATTCAGCAGTAGGATGTGATGCATGCATTCTGTGGAGCCATCAGAAATTAACTTCTTTTCCATTCTGCAATGCTTTGAAAATGTAGATTATCCTATTTCCAAAAGTAGCAGTTATTTATCCTAAAGGGAAGGGAAGGAAGTTTGCATATTTTGGGATAAGTGAATGGTTGAGCACAGGACTGAGAATTACCTGTGTTCTCCCTTTTTACTTGGATGACAAATTGCTGGTTTTGGTCTGTGTGTCTCTGTGTGCCCTGCAGGGCACATCAATAACCCAGTTTTTAGAATGAGTGTATATTAATCTTCATAGCCTCTGTGGAGCTGAAGAGAGTCTGCAGGGACTCACCCACTCCTAAGCATTTCAGTCCAGGTGTCTGAAGTCAGCGTTTGCTCCTGTGATATTGATCTCAAGCTCCCGTAAGCCTCGTGTGGTTTTTTAAGTGGTAATTTGACCTGATGTGTTACCTGGTGTTCCGAGGTGTTGATATCTATTTCCATAATGTGTTGCACTGATATTAGTCCTGAGCAGTACAAGGGGATGCTATCCAGTGTAATTGCAGCACAAGTAAAAGCCACATTTTGGCTCGTCCTGTAACCTCATTAATAATTTCAGTATTGCAGAGGAGGCACACAGGACTGCAAGGGCTCAAGGATTGAGCCTCTTTGTACTTGAAAGGATTATATACTTTAAAAGTTAGTATGTTAAGAAATATCTTATGGAAAGACTAGTAAAATATTACTGAAAATACTCTCACAGATGTTTTTGCTCTCAAGAGTAGGGGAGGACAGGTCTTGGAATGCAGTGCTGAATGTCTTTGATTTTGTTACTTAAAGCAAGTCTTCTAAATTTTCAATAGGAAGCTATTTCAGAAGGTAATTATACACTTGCATTTCAGTAATTGTCTGATTCAGTTTCAAATGTGATTGTTGTCCATCCAGATGCCCTTATTTACCAGGCTAATAACAAGGAATGGCTTCCTTGTTAAAGTAATTTATAATTTAATTCAGCTATCCATAGGTTTACGGAAATCTTACCCTCTAGCAGAAGCAAGATGAGGTTGGTCTGTTATGAATCGTTGCTGCTAATAATTGAACACCCAATTGATGGTACTACTTTGATCTTTTGGAAGGATCTAAGGGATCTTTCAGCTTCACAGGCAGCTAATCATGTGCTGTAGATACCACATGTAGAACAAACTCAAGGCAAAATGTGTTCATTAATCCGTATTTTGTACTGTGCCAATTTTCTGTGTGCGTGTAAGAAGTCTGCAGACACTGGTGGGTGAGGATGAGATGTGTCAGCAAGAACACCAGGGCCTGAATTTGTTGTGGCATTTCGGTGGGTTTCTCAGTGGGAAGTGTACTTGATGAGGGGGAAAAGAAGTGTATTTGCTGAGGAAATGTCTTCCATCTGCACACTCCTGGTGCCTTCATATTCCTGGTTCGGTCTCCCATTTTCAGGAACTGCAAGAAAACAGAACAGACACTGGCTTAAAAAATGTTACTACCATTTTGTTCCATAATGACCTTGAAAACATTCCAAAAATTACATAATTTTTCAGAGGAAAGATTAGGTAAGAGTTTGAAGTAGAGGAAAACAAACTCAAAAAAAGACAAAATCTCTTGCTTTAGCTGTGCTTGAGCGAGATAACCTCCATAAGGCTTCCTTAATGGCATCTTGGTATTTACAAGAGCACCACACTCTTGTGTATTTTTGATACTGACTTATTCTGTTCCACGAAATGAATGATTGTAGAATTCAGAATTCATAAGCATTTTGTCATGGCCTGATGTGTGACTCTATTCTGAGCTATTTCAAAACAAGAGATTCTCACGCAAGCCTGAGTTTTCCTTTAAAAGGGGTTTGTTCAGAATCAAAATTTTGAAGGTTCAAAGTACTTGGTCAAAACAAAATAAATCCAATTACTCTAAAATGGGGTGAAATTACTGAAGGTACAAAGATGAGATAGTTATAACGTGCATTTTTCTTCTGTTCAAAAACCTTATTTGGACATGTTTTATCCTGGAATGGTAACGAGGAAGGTGTTCGAACTGGGATCTGTTCAACTGGAGGTGTGCTATAGCTTACAGTAATTTACTGCAAGTTAGTCTTCCTCTTAATTTTCACTCCTTCTGGCAGAAGTTGTGGGTGCAGCATTTGCTCATAACTAATTTTGAATTTTTGGTACTTTTGAAGGAGAAGCAAGATCTGAATAACCAGGGAATTGAAATATCCGATTTTTTTTTGATTCTTACAGTAAAACAGTTCTGAATGAGCTTTGCATTTGAAGTGCTGCTTCAATGTCTTTCAGAGAGTCCCCAGCCCGTAGAAACAGAATTTGTGCCAGCAGAAAAAACTGGATTAATTCCAGTCATACATCAGCTTAATTCTTCATTCATCATAGGATCATGGAAGAATCAAACATCAAATGCATTTATGGGCAAACTGCATAAACTGAAACGTTCTTCTAGATGACTTAGAGGAACAACATGTTCTAGTAATTGGCTTTCTTGTATAATGAAGGTTTCTCAAGTCGAATATGTAATCTTCAAGTTACCAAAAAAAAAAAAAAATTCATACCAAAGAGCACCTGGTTTAGCAGTCATCGTTTTAACACAGAGAAAACATTATTTGGTGCAGTTCTTTCCCCAAGTCTTTGACTTTACATTGCCTGAGCTCCTTTGCCCTTTTAAAAATTGCTCTGGGAAAGCCCGTGAAAGCAGTTTGAGTGGCTGGTGAGAATCCCTTCCCTGCCATATTGTTAACAGCAAAGCCAGCAGATTTCACCATTTGTGTTTCTTGTGTAGTTTTGGTCCTGGCTCCTTTCCCTACTGCCATAAATAAAGGTAATCTCTGCTAGGAACAGGCATCAACTCCAGCAGGCAGTTAATCACACTTCAACAGCATGCACATTATTAGCTTATCAGGCAGAACCATCCCACCTCCCATCATATTTTATCTGTTTATGAAGAAAATGCCTTCCATAATTGTAATTGAGAAACCAAAATGACTCAGAGTTTGGAGGTGTCAATATGAATATATTATGCAGCCAAACTCCCCGTGTCCTGGGTGCAAAATGGGTCACTTTGCTTTTGCCTTGTCAGGAAGGGTCTTGTTCATGATGGACTTCCCCTGAAGTTTATTAAGTTGAAGAGAATTTCAAAGTTGGGATGTCCCTTGTGAGAACAGGCTACAAACATTCCTCCCATTTTGGCTGGAAACTCCCTCATTGTCTCTGGTACAAAAACACCCAGTCCAAGCAGGGCTGAGCAAGGAGGCAGGGCTCCATCTCCTGTAGACTGCACTTTAAAAAGGGGTCTCAGTTAACATCTGCTGCCACCAAATCCAGTTTTAATGGGTAGTCTTGGTGCAATATTGCATCATTAATGTGTATTCCGTAATTCAGACTTCTTAAAATTAGAATTATCAGATTATTTGAGTTACTGAATTTCTTGAACAAGCTGACTTCTTGGTGCTTCTGGCCATAATAGCTGAAGTGATTATCATGGACTGACATCTTGGGCTGAAGGTGCTGTGTGTTACAAACTTTTAATTTACTTTCTTCCTTTATGGAATAAATAGAGTAATGTTTAGTATACAAATTAAGGCTAAATTAAACATATGTATGTGAATGCTACAGAGTACAGTTCACATGTAGTAACTAGAGCTTGTTTAGTGCCTCATGCTGGAGGCTGCACAAGAGCTCTAAGAAGGGTTGTCAGAGTAGTTTTTCCCCTCTGGTGCCTGTGTTCTGTGGCTGCATCTGCAGCCTTTGAGTTATGACTGTTATATTTCAGCTGCACTTTCTGAAGTCTCTGGGTGATGGAGCTGTCCAATTTTGACTCTTTCAGTAGTTGAACTGTTCTCTTGCAGGTGAGCTACCAACTGTAAACCTTTAACACCATTTATATAAGTCTTCAAGATCCTTTACTGTAAATACTGATTTTATAAAAGCTTTCTGTGTTCTCTGGAATTTTAAAAGATTTTAGAGATTACAAAAAGACATATTTATAGCAGCACCAACCCAAGCATGTGATGGCATTCAAAAGAATGGATGAAAATAATTGTTGCCACTTCTCCCCTTTTCATTAGAAGTCTTTGTATTTCCCTCTTAATTTTCTGTCTTGCATTACTGTAAAGTTGAAGTTTCACTTCATGGATAATTTGTTGAATGCATTCCTGTTTGTGCAGGTGGGTACAAGGCTGGATTGTGCTTTAGCCTCATGAGGTTGCAGTAGCTGTTTAACATGCTCACAAAATTTCACAGAATATAAAGTTCCAGTTTTAAAGACTCCAGTATTACCAATTCCTGTCGTGTATCTGATGATCCTAGGGGGTCTTTTCCAACCTGAATGATTCTATGATTCTTAGCCCTTAAAAATACTCATCTGAGACTCAGCTTTGTACTTTTTCCATCTGTGAGGCATCTCCTCTCTGACCTCTGTTGGTTAAATCCAGAGTTTTGCATGGAACTTCTGTTCTCAGAAGGGACACAGTGGGTGGCGGGGTCCCCCTCAGCTCCTTCCAGCTGGACTTGGATTCAAGGAAGATGTGTGAAAGGTGATAGAAAAGGTAAGAGTGGGGTGCAAAGAATCCCTCCCAGAATTGTGAAACGGGGGCAGTGCTCAGGACTGAACCTGCAGTGTAGCAATTCTGCAAAACAGCACCTCCTGTAAGGAACCTCGCCTGGATCAGCATCTCACTGCTGCTTTGTCCATAAATTCTAGCTCAGTGTGCCTCTGCTGCAATGCAGGTACAGTTCGTGCCTCACTGAAGATCTTGGATTTGAGACTTGTTTTGATGGCAAGTTGGTTCAAGTTTGAACAATCTGTGCCTTCAACAAAAGAGCAGGAAGAGCCTCACATTCAGAATTTTAAAACTCTTGTCATTCTTAAAATTTAGTTTATTTATCTTCAGTAATTGTGCTTGGATTTATCAATGCTGAAATTTTGTTTCTGATAACAGACATGAACCAAGTGAGGATGATAACATCAGATAAAGTAGATAGAAGAGGATTATCTTGTGTGTAGGAAACACTCTGTGAATCGCATCACTGAGGCCAGGTGTGTCATAGTTACAATTGGCCATGGGCAAAATCTTCATACAATAACATTTTTGTTCGTGCTTTTGGCATGATTCCCGTGGATTAGTAATATCTTCTCTCCTTGTCTTTCTGTGTAAAAGCAATTTTTTTCCCACCTGTATCTGGCCATTTACATATGTGCATACGTAAACGTTTCTTACACTTCTCCCTGATTCAGAGAGATGCTGACGCCTTTCTGATGAGCCCTTCCAGTCTCCACTGCCCACTTTGGATTTTCTCAGCTGGGCATCTTTCTACTTTTTCTCATTCTCCAGAGAAATTCTGTATCAGCACCTACAACACAATTCTCAGCCGGCCTTTGCTGTGATGTCTGTAAAGTGTTACTTGATGGGGTGTAGCCTACGTGTGCTCCAGGAGCACTTCCTGTCAGGATGATCCCTGTGTGTGTGAGCACAGATCTGAGAGCCACGATCCAGGAGTTCTCAGCTGGGATTTTGCACTAAACAGAAGATGCTCTCTCTGCTTCAGTTCATTATTATGTTCTGTGGGAATGGTATTTCCATCTTGGAGCATTTATGACAGTTAAGTACTTAAATATTCCTGGTGGAAAGAAGTGCCATTGAAAGAGAGATTGTGCCAGCAGTGTTTTTCTTCAAAATACCTCTTTATTTTCTGCTCTAGAGGCTGGTTTCTAGAGGTACTTAGCTCTTTCCCACTTTTCCAAATGTAGTTGGCTGCCTCATTTCCATTTGCCATTTTGAATGTAACTGTGGGGATGGAAGACTAAGGATGAATCAGTTACCAGCAGTGAAACCTATGAAGGGAAAATTATACTCCTAAGGATACAAACATATTCCACCTAAATTTTTTGATTTAGTTTGAATTTTACTAGTGAAGTTTGATCAGTATCTACTGATTTGCCTCAGTACTTCCTGAGGTCCAGTTTTAATGACTGCTTGGAAACCCCCCTGCCTGTCTCTCTGCTACAGTCATTGAGTGGCTTTCTCTGGGACCATCTCTCATTATTTGGGACATCTCATTTTCAAGCTGCATTATTTCATCAAATGTAATGGTAATCGACTCTTCTTTGTAACCAGTTATAAGGGTAAGAACTTTTAAACTTTAAACTTTCAAATGACATTGAAATTCTTATTTTATCAGCTCCAAGATGTATTTGATGTGATCTTTTACTTTCTTTAAAAATAAAATCCCAGTTCAACGGAAGCAAAAATTACTCCTAAGTACTTTTAAATCCTAGCTTCAGTCCATAAATTTGACTGTAGGCTTAAATTGAAAAAACATAATATTTAACAGGTAACATAAAATCCTTAAGAATTGGATATGCTCTCTGCTTTAAAATGTTAGAACTCAGAAAAAGGGAATCAAACCCACATATGAGCTCATCGTTAAAAGTAATTGAGAACTAAAAGCTTCCTTGGATACCTGTGTGTATCCTCTTAAAGTTGATAGAAACTGTCTGAGAACTTTCCTGAAAGCACGTGTCTGGAATAGCTCTTAGGCATGAGCTATTTAATGATATTCCGGCCTGTTGGAATAGAACTCCTGTAACCTGGAACACCTTTACGTTGTTTCAGAACGCTGTCAATGTGTTTACAGAATTTTTTACCCCTCAGTTACAAGTGTGGTTCAGTAGTGAGCAGAAGTAGCTCCCTTCTGGTGCCCAGTTGCATCCCATATTTCAGCTCAGTTCCTGCAGACATTTGTTCACTGCTGAGGTCCTATCCTGGCTTGCATCCCTAACAGAGAGAGAAAAACTCTCCCACATTATAGAGGATGGGTTAAGAACTAGAAAGGGTTATTAATTTTAATAACTGTGTTCTGAATCTGCCCATACATGTAAATATAAATATAAAAATGCCAGAAATCCCAGGGACAAGACACAGAACCTGTCTGCCATTTGACATTTTTGACAAGCTCTCCAGAATTAATCTGTCTAGGAGCTACTATGCTCAGCTTAATTATGGAAAGGCTGCATCTGTGTTCAAAGCTGTTGAGAGAGAAAGAAGAAAGTAAAAATGTCCACTAGGTTTGATTAACTGCTTTCAGCCTGATGAATAAAGACAGATGGTTACTAGTTATTTTTCCTTAATGGATTTTGGAGCTCCATTTGGTGGATGAATTAATGTTATAGGTCCCAAATCTGCCTTTGAAGCTACGCCTGCCTCACCCTTAGTGATTCTGGCAAAGTTTGCATACCTCCAAGAGAGAGGTTTGCCCTGAGGCTGTCGTATATATTGTTAAAAACAGTTTTGAAATTAAAAAAGAAAAGTGAAGCGATAATTTACAGTATTAATAAAACAAGCTACGAACTCTGCACAGCTCAGGAAGGAATCTCTTACAAGAGATGATTATTTTGAAGTGCCTGTGCAAACTTATCCCCATAGAATCTGTGCCTGTTTGGGAATGACCTCCACCTGGAGCCTGACAATATTTTAATACCGACTTTAAAACTTGGAGAAGTTCATTTTAAAGTTGCACTTGCTAGTTGTGTCACCTGGAAAGTGAAATAAATAGTTTTATGGTGTAGGTTCATTTGCATGAATCGATTATCATATCTCAAATCCAGGTGGAGAAGGTCTTTAAGGCAGGCTCTAATTCTGCAGGTGTGCATGTTTAAAAACATGGCTATGAATATTTCTTTCCTTTGCTTGCGTGTGAATATCTGTGTTTATTTTTAAGAATGTGCATAAGTGTCTGGGAGCTTGGGCTCTCGGGGAACATTTAGGCCTAATGGGTCTCGGGACTGTCACTCAGCATCCTATTAAATCATCTGTGTAGTTTTATGTGTGGAGAGTCATAGAGATTTTAATGGGATTAAATCTTCTTACATCCAAACAGTTTTTGAGTCGGGGTTAAGGTTACTGCATGATAAAAAATGTTTAAGATGGACAATATAATAAAGAGAAGCAAACCAACAATTACATTGAATATACAGATTTTTCCATAGTCAGTGGATTGCCCAGAGAAAAAACACCATTTAACTAAAATTCTGCCTGCCACAGAACCATCAAACCCCCCCCACAGATCCTGAAAGGGACCTTGAGGGGTCATTTGTCCCCCTGCTCCATGGCAGGATCATCTGTCACCGAGTCATTCCTGACAACGTTTGAATGCGATTGCAGCAGTTTACGAGCAGCACAAAAATGGCTGAAAAACGCCAGGAATGGGAACGTCCTTCAGATCTCAGCACTGAAGGGGAAATCGGGGACATCCGGTCCGTAGCATTCAATCAAAACAGTAACGTAAGTCACTGATTACACACAGAGTGAGGTCACAATTCCTCAACAGGAAAAATACATGGCTTCAGCCTTTGGAAGCGAGGGGCTTGTCCTTCAAGTGACAGCAAACAGAGTGCGCTGAGGGCAGGTGACTCTCTGTCACGCTTGATTGCTTAATGCTTTTTGAATCATGGCTCGTTTTTCATCTCATTTTGCTTTGGCTTTCATTTCAAAGGCTGCCTGATGTAACTCTGAGGAAAATCTAAAAATAAGCAAATTCCACTTACGAGAGGTGGAGATGTTTTTAAGAGTTTGCAGGTGGAGGGAAGGCACGTGGCAGATGTGTGTAGTTAATAACCCGAGCGACAACGGGGAGATCCTACCACCCACCTTCTTTCATCCCCTTTGCAGAGTCTGTGCTCAAAGCTCAGACATGTTCTGGGGCTCTGAGTTGTATGTGATTCATTTTTAATGTTGTCACTATCTACAGTGAATGACAAGTCATGTTGGTGATGTTGTAAATCCCCCCACTTCAAAGGGACTCTTCAAGACAGTTTCTCTGTTTGTCCACGCGTGCTTTAATCAGACTTTTGATTGCTGTGCTCACCTAATTTTCTGGTTTACCCCTGTATTTACATTGCTGTTTATGAATTTAACTGCAGCAAAAAATTATGTGAGTTTTGCATAGATAATTACCTAAATGTTTGAAAACATTTCGTGGTCTAACATTAAGATATATGGAAATTGTTTGATGTAAACCAGATGTGCCTCCAGCCTGCCAAGGTTTGAAGACACGCAGGAGGAAGAGTTACAGAAAGATGATGCAGAGTGGGGTTTTTATCTGATGTTGATGTGGTTGATAGGACTTGTGGTTAGGGCAAGGCATCAGAAGTAAGGTAGGCAAAACTGCATTTCCTTTTCAGGAAGCACCTGCAAAGAAACGATCAGGCTGTGAGCTATGAAAGTGTGGAAATCCTTTGTGTTCTGAGCACAGAGATGCTGCCGTTAGCTTCAGAGAGGCAAAGCAGCAGAGAACAGAAGGGAATAGGGAGACACAATAAAAATCCAGTTGGAAGAACAAACTAAATTTCCAGTTGAGAGTAGAGCTTATGTCTTTACTTCTCATTTATTGAGGCACCACTACACTGTGCAGGGCTGGAATGTTACTCTGAATATACCAGAGGAAATTTTAGGGAACAGTCTGTGCTGTCAGAGAAATGCACTAAGATAAAGTGGTATCTTTTCTTCTCTAACACTGATGGTTCTCTGCAAACCTTTTCATGTTACTGGATGACAGGAAAAAGGCAAGCAAGTGTAATTTCTCATGAGGATAACCTACAGAAGATTCTTGGCTAACTTCCTAAAGAGTGCCTAATTGCCTTTAGGTTTTCTGATTCTATCCACTTCTTGGAAAATAATCACAATTGGGTTGATAAAAATGACTTGTTTTGGAAAGTGTGCAACCCCCTTTTAGCTCTTCCTGAAAGCCCAGAGATACATGGATGTCTGGAGAGTTCGGGGAGAAAACCTCCCTTGCAAATACAAAGGAGTGCTCCTAATTTTAATGATTTCTCTGATTTGAGTTGTTTTGTCTATTGCAGGAAATTTACAAAGGGTGATTAGAGTTCTTGTAAATACTGAGGTAGAAATTACAGCCCTTGGCATCATTTACAGGTCCAAATTTGCCTTAAGTACAGACATTCTTCACTATGAGGTTCTTTCTTACATTTAAGAAAGATGTAAGAGATTTAGCTAAGGAAATTGTTGTTGCTGTTGTTATTATTATTGTCTTTTGTTAGCACTGAATTTTGAGGAATGATGGGCTACAGTTTTTTGTTCACTGCCAAGGGATGATCTTCAGGACCTATTGTCTATCTCTGAATTTACAGTATTTACCATTATTATATTTCTAAAAACAAAATCTCCAGCAGCCTAGAGGTAAAAGATATTTCTTACTTTTCTTTAATAGGTATACACTTTATTTGACAGGAATTATTTTCCCTAAGGTTCTATTAAATAAATAGTTTAAAGACAAAGGAGAGGTTGCACAGCTTTATTTTCACTGGTACATAATCCTTTTTTGCCCTAATTCAGTTCATGCCTGTGAGTTCAGAGATCTTAATTCACAAAGGTACTTGGCTGCATTTCTAGCTTTAGGCAGAGTAATGGTTTTGTTGTCTTTACTTGGACAATTCATGTGCTTCAAATCGAGTGCATGAAGAGAGAACAGGCTGAAGGAAGAGGATTATCTCAACCTTTGTACAGGAGTTCTGCAGAATTTGTTAGAGGAAAATCTGTTTGCCCAAATGAATTTTGTTTATGGAAGTTCAACAGTTTCTGCATCCAGGATGGATGGCCTGACAAGTGTTTGTGTAGTCATTAAGTCCACCAAAATCCAAATGTGTGAAGGTGCTTATGTTCTCTCAAAAGCTGCAGCAGTAAAAGTAAGTAATTTCTTTTTTCTTTCTGCTCCTATATGTATTTACTCATGAGAATATTGTTTCTGTCTTGGTTAATGACTCATTTGTTGAAACAGATTCCAACCTGTTTTATGCTGAAATTATTTTCCAGGAAAAGCCTCATATACCAGAACCTCTCTTCAGAACCTGAAATGCAGAGCCCTGACCCAAACCACAAAAGAACACGAAGCACACGGAGCAGGAGCCCTCAGGAGCCACAGTCATTGCCTTGCACAGCTGAAAAAGCCTGAATCAGCAGGCAAAATAGTAAATTGAAGAGTTCTGTGGGAAATCATAACCTGAAATGAAAAACAAATCTGTGACTGGCAGGGAAAGCTGAAACAGAGATTGCATGCGTGGAAAAAGTGCTTGATGCTCCTAGACAGTGTAGTTGATGTTCCACCTGGGACAGAACAATATCAGTTGTATCCAGCTGGGACAGCAGCTATTGGATTTGACTCGTGGTTCTTCTGGCTGAAGGGAAAATGCTGAAAGGAAAAAAAATACTGACTAGTAAATTATTGGAAAGTGCAAAGAAAGCCCATGGGAAAAGTGGCCAAAGAATTGAAAAACAATGCAGGATGAGGTAACAGAGACATGCCTGAAAACCTCGTGGTTGAACTGGAAGCTTCTACTATGCTGGAAAGTCACAGAGGCTTAAAAAAATTATAAACATCAGGAAAATTACTGAACTCAAAAGGGAGCCATGAAAAGCAGAGACAGAAGAGAGCTCATTACCAAGGCAGAACCAAGAAAGAGCTTGGTGGTGTATTTCTAAGAAGTTGTGACCATGCTCAGCTTCACCACATTTCAAAGGAACTGGGGAACCTGAACCTTTCTTCTGTCCTTTTTTTTGGTGTTAAGAACAGTAATTGAAAGCACAGGCTGCAGCCATCATGGTGAAAAACATAGAGCCACCAAAGGATGACAGGAGAAAAGCTTCAAGAAATGGGGAAGTGAGGATCTGTCAAGAAGTGATTTAGCCTCCAGAATGGGAACGTGGAGTCAACAATTTGATGTCTGTGATAAAGACCATGCACACTGGAGGGGTGTCCTTGCTTTGTCCTGGGGACAGTCTTCTGCAGGGATACTACACCAGGTGAAAGGTGCTGTGACCGTAGCATTTGAAGGAAGACAAGCTGAATTTTCAGAGACTGGCTGTTCATGTTGCTGATTGCCATGGAGTGATCGTTCTCCAAGAAAGGCATAGAGAAATAGGAAATAATGCAAACTCAATTGCAGTCCTGGGCTACTATACAGCTTTTAGAGCTGGAGACATCCCAGAGGGGTAGGGGGGAAAGCAGGTGCTTTTTCAAGATGAGTCGTTAGCACAGGATGATAAAACCTTACCTTGTGGCAAAACTGTGCTGAAAAATCCTCCAGCAGCAGTCTGTCATTGCTGGTGTCAGAGAAGGTGCAGAGGCTTTGTGAAGTGGGTATTCCATGCTAGCATTTCTCAGCCACTTTTAGATCAAACCCTCCTTTCTGGTGTGCGTGATCTACGCGCTTACATGGAATTTTGCTCACACACCAGTGTGAATACACGGTCAGCTTCTCATTAAGAGAAGGCTTCAGTGTTTGTGTTTTATATTAAAATTATAAACTGAGCATTGATTCAGACAGTGTCAGTCCCCAGAGCTGTTCTGCAGGGGTGTGGGTGCAGGCAGGTGTTGTGTCCATGCACCCAAGCAGGTGGGTGGGTAAGGAATGCACGTGGCATCCCCAGCTTTCCAAATATCCCCCACCCTGCCAGCTGTGTCCACGGGAGGGGCTGTGCACGAGCACAAAACACGTTGCAGTGGGCGACGTGGTAAGGGAGACTGGAGCAGAGGGGGACTCTTGTGGAGCTTGCTCTGCAGGGACCAGGCATGGTGGCCACCCCAGCGTGGCCCCTCACCCACCTCTGCCTCATCCCCACAGGCTGAGGAGAGCCAGGGCAAACATCAGGCTGAAGGTGATCGCTTCTGCCCCTCATCCCACTATGGAAAAGCTCCATCTCACTGTACCCTCAAGTGTGAGAGCTCATGCTCTAAATGCCAGCACGTCTGTGATCGTCTAAATCGTGTGACAAAGACCAGTGATGGAGAGAGGAAAATTCTCCATGAAAATATTTAAGAAGATGCCTTGATGGACAGCAAGGTATAGCTGACCTCAAGAGCTGTGTGCTAATAAAAGCAGAAGCAGCAAATGGCAAAGAGAAGTGAAAATATTTCTCCTTTTGTGCAGTGATGGGAGGATGAGTGGATGAGTGTTCACAAGACTAATGAATGATGAGCAGACCTTGAGGGTAATGTTTCTTTAAAAAAGTGACCTCATCTCTAATGTAAATTACCTGCAGAGGTATGTAAACATTTTCACTGGCTAGAAAAGTGTATATTCAACAGATCTGTAACCCCTTAAAACCCCAGAGGCGTAATGGAATGGAATCGTGCTCTGTTTCATGTCAGGTTTGCACCATGCACTTCAATTTTCGGTGTCTGGAATCAGATAGATCAGCACTACGTTGTCTTGGGAAAGCAGCTACATCATGTTAGCTGGGTCTGTGGTAACTTAGGCTTGTCTCTCAAATCAGTTACCAGGGATTTTTAAACAGGGTTAAATATGCATGCCTACATTGTATCTCAATCCCTTTGGCTGGCTGGATTTAAAATTTTTTTTTTATTGTTTGAATAACTTCCGGAACACAGCACAGTTGGTGTTAAATCTCTCTAATATATTTAATTGATTAGTTTTCCCCCCCACAACTTGCTGTGGGTATCAAGCCAGTGATTCCTATCAAAACCAAGGTGGATGTCATCACTGGAGGTCAGCTCAACACTCGATCTCAGGCGTGCCACTTGTGTTCACCTAACAAAGTGCCCCTAATGGCAAACCAGCAAAAACCTGTTCCCAGCCTCCCAGCACCCCCTGAATGTCAACTTGCTGTAGGTATTTGCTGAATGTGGAGTAGGTAAATAGGCAAAGGTGGGCACTAAAGCAGGGTGCGTAATCTGGGGCTTTTTGTTGAAAGAAGAGGGTTACCCACGTGTGATAAAGCCCAAGACAGTTTGTGTTCCAGAGATTAAATAACCCTGGCCTGACTCATTTTTGTCACTGCCCATCAAAAGCCAGTTCCACTGGAACTACACCCTAAGTTTTTTAAGCAGGAAAGCCCAACTATTTCTCATGAAGGAAACTGTTCCTTTTTTCACTGTCTAAGAAAGTGTACTTTAAAGATATTAAAAAAAAAAAAATCTAGCAGTTAATTTTTTCCCTGGAGCCAGAGCTTGCTACATCATGTCCATTCCCGGTGCTGTCACTCATTATCCAGCCAGCATGTTGTTCAGAAGGTGGAGCTGTCAGGCAGAAGGAATAAAAGGTAAGGAAAGGAAGGCTTCCTGCTCCTTGCTGATGCCAAGGGTAAGTGAGATTATGTCAAACCTTTAAGCGGAGTCCCCTTCCTCTGCCCCACCCCCTGCTCCTATATAACACACACTGCATTTAGCAATACCTGCTTCCACCCAGCCGGGGGTGGGGCGCGAGTGCCGGCTTCTCCCCCTCCTGCCGATGGATGCTCCGGCCAGCAGCCCCCTTGGGTGGCTCTGCGCAGGGGTCAGCACGCTGGTTGGGGTCACCATGCTCTGCACGGCCCAGAGGAGCCGGCTGGACAAAGCAAAGGTGCTGCTCTGGAGCCTCCTGCCCGCCTCGCTGGGGCTGCTGTGTGTGGCCACGCTGGGGGCTGGCGGGGGGCTGGGGGTGTTCGTGGCCGTGTGCCTCGTCTGCTCCGTGTACCTGGGGGACAGGGACCTGCTGCCCGTGGGCGACAGAGCCGTGTTCATCACAGGTAAGGTGCTGCCAATGCACAAAACCAAGCGGAAACTGCCTTTTCTCACAAGTGGGCTGGAAAACTTCTTGTCCTCGGCATGCTTGTGAGAGTTCCTTTTATTCTCCCCCCCCCCGCCCCGCTTGTCTTCTTTGCTTCGGCAGAGATGTTTTTTCCAGGTAAATAAGTGCTCTGAAATTAAGTAGAGAAGCATCTTAATAGGTGCTATTATTTTTTAGTGTCTCATTTAATCTTTACAAGTAGCTTTTTAGACATACTTGTGAAATTAACTGGTGAAAGAAGCATAAGAATACTTACGATGGTCTAATTTTTTTTAGGAGAGACATTAATTCCCGGGAGCCCTCAGAACACTACATTCATACATTACTTTTGTTTACTTGAATTAATTGTGCTGGTTGTGGATGCAGAGTTGTCTTTCGGGGGGTGTGTGTAAACAGTGCACACTGTGTCTGTCATGCACAGATTTCAAGACACTGGTTTGGTGCCATCTCTTTGAAACACTGAAATCATTCGGGAGGGAGTAATTCCCTTCACTAGCAGGGAAAGTTCAGAGCTAATTAATTCAGTCTCTATTACCACTCTAATCTACTCAAAACTCACTTTTATTTTGCAGGGATGGCATTTTTGTGGTTTATGGCTTTTCTTCTGTTTCTTCTAAAACTTTAGGTGTTGTTTATTTAGATGTTGCTTATTTGTGTTAATCAAACCTTTAAACTGGAGTGCCTTCCAACTGCTTCTTGCACTCTTAATTTGCTGCATTTTGCTTTATTTTCTGTGGTTTTTTCCCCTCCTCTAGAAAGCTGAATTAAATTGCTTTGGTTTATATAGGGATTTCTAGCAGAATTTCACTTGGTTTTATAGGGACACCTGGAAATAATTTAGATTTGCCTAGCGAGCTTTAATACAGGGATTAAGGATAAAAGTTGAGAGAGGGCAAGATGAGCAGCAAGTTCTCCCCTTGCAGTTTATCTGCCAGCAGGGCTTCTCCCTGCAGGTGTGTCAGATAGAGATGGATATTGGTGTGGGGGATAGGGAGTGATCCTTTCCCACCCCTGCAGACTCAGGGGATGTGCTTGCACTTGGGCACCTCCTTGCTCTTTGTAAGACTGCAAATCTTCAGTAAAAAGCACTGTGTGGGAGCTTATCTGCTGTGTAGAATCTGAATTAGAGCAATATAAGGGAGGTAGGAACATTTGGGTATAGCCCAGCAAGGGAATGTGCTTTCCTTGTACCTGTGCTGCAGCTGTCCTGAAGAAATGCAAGTTTGGACATCTCTAACAGCTGATTAATTTGAGGACGCTCTTCTTTGTCCTTATTGGAATCCCATGCAATCAATCAATCAAACCCTCCATCAACTGAAACAGAAGTTTTGCTCAACATGTGTTTTGGTTAAATTGCTCTGATTGTGGTGTTCCCTGTACCAACTACAGGATGTGCGTCCCTGCACATTTGCAGATGCAGGCTGCCTTTAAGTAGATTTTGGTGTCATTTTCTCCAGTTTGGACAGGACCTCAGGCAGGCACTTTGCGGAAAACGGTGATTTTAATTATTTTTTTCTTTTTCCCCTCTGCCTTTCAGCCCCGCAGGGCTGAGGAATGTGGCTGTGTCCTGGGAAACTGCCACGTATCCCTCGTGAGACCGCTGCCTTCGGCCAGAGGCTGGAGCAAGCTCTGCTGCTCTCCCTGGGTTCTGTCACACGTTGTTCTGGTCCTCTTTGGATGTTCCTTGTTGGGTGCTGCTCTACATTATTTATTTCAGCTAGCAGTTCACTGGAGTACCAGGATAAGGGAAAAACTGTGCCCAGTGGTCAAAATGCTTTTTCACATGGATAACTGTGAGCAGGCTTAAAGCCACTGCTGAAACTCTGCTGTGGATCCTCTTGCTGGGACCAAGAGCTCCAGTATCCTTAAAACAGAAGCTCCTGGCGTGCAAACACTTCAGGGGTAAATGCAATAGCCACCTTGCCTAAAAATTAAATTACCACCAAGAGCTGAAGTAAGAGGAGTTGTAAAATTCTGTCCCTGCTTCGTCTGTGTGCAATGGGATGAATTTCTCCAGTGAATTTGGTCTTTCCATTCTTGGGGAGTGGTTTGATCCATGTTCAGCATGAGTCAATTGTAAATTCTCAGTAATGATCCAGTCACAGTCAGTAGTGACTGCTTTCCTTATAATAAATCTTCTCATAAACCACAAATTATTTTTGACATAGAAGCAAGGGTGTGTTCAGGGAGGATTTTTTTTTTTTTTCCCCTCCCCTGTGAAGAGCTAACTACTCTTTGAATTCTAGGAGTTGAAGAGTAAAGTTTCTCTGGACTTCAATAACAGGTCTGAAACTCAAACCATACTTGTTTTGGAAAAAAACAGGGACAAACCCAGCATCAGGCAAAGATAAAAACAACTTTTATTGCTTTCTTGAGATTGCTATGCCTGTCCCAAGTTCAAGTTGCGTTGTATTCTGCCCATTCTCAAGTCAAAGCTACACTGTAAAATTTAGGTATTATGTAGCTGTGGCTGTGTACTTGGTGGGAATGATAAAAGAGGAAGGATTTGATCTAAAAGTAAGGTTTTTCACTAAAAGAAAAAGAAGGAAAGTCACCCCAGCCCCAAACCTAGAAATCTGCCATGTCTGGGTTATTTGCAGACTTCTTCATGTCTCTTTAGGGAATTCAAAGAATGCAGGTTTGTTCTGTCAGGTCAGGACTGGAGAAGCTTAATGTGATGTTTGTAGTGCTCTGGTGCATCTTCAGCAAATTCAGGCTTCAAAGATGCCAAAGAGCTG
>VZTE01005256.1:1574061-1751144 GCA_013397775.1 Eulacestoma nigropectus | reverse complement strand
ATTAAATAGAGCATGACTAATTATTTTCTACTTTTTAAAGATGCACCGATTGATGCAGACATTTAGTACGCGTTTTCCTCACGTCACCTTGAATTAATATTTTTCACCTTTCAGGACTAAAGCCCCAGTTAGAATGCAGAAATGAAGATCTAACATGATTATGATGAGTCTCTTTGGCAGTCAAATTCTATTGATTACATATATTGAATGTAGGAGCAGCCCTGGGATTAACTGTGATAATATCTTCCTTGGTGTGCTGAAATCACAAGCTAACCCTCAGGAATTTATGGTGGGGTTAAGTAGGGAGTATTGCAGCTCTTTCACAAACAAGAAAATAGTAAAAAATCTGGCAGGCATTCCAGTCCTTTGTCTCACATTCAGATTTCCAGGGTTTGGAAACTGAAGATTGATGTAGTAAATTGTTATTGCAGGAGATCCTGGGATACCTCCATGGATCCCAGTGCACAGCAGCACGCAGGAGCTTTCTCTTTCTCAGTAGTTACACTGGAGGGTTTGGTGCAGTATTGTGAAACATGCTGATGCTTTACAGTGTAAAAACTGTATGGGTTTATTAAATTCCTCATTTTCCTCCTAATCTTGTCCTTTGCAAAGCTTCTGAAGCACAGCCCCTGTAAACCCCTTCCTTGTCACTACCTGTGTCACTTCACTGGGAGTCTTGGTGGGGGCATGGGTGGTGTGTTTCTTTCCTTATGGACTAAGTTCCTCTGTAGGCGAGAAGAATGGAAACCAGAATTTTAAAAATGGAGAGAAAATACTTAAAATTAACTTATAATACTTGGGGGTGTTGGTTGATGAGAAGCTGAATGTGACCCAGCCCTGTGTGCTGGCAGCCCAGAAATCCGGTTGGGTGCTGGGCTCCTTCCAAAGCCCTGTGGGCAGCAGGGAAGGGAGGGGGCTTCTGACAGGGACCTGCTGAAGTGAGTCCAGAGAACGCCACAAAGATGATCAGGGGACTTGAAGCACCTCTCCTGTGAATACAGTTGGAGAGAGCTGAGATGGCTCCAGGGAGACCTTAGAGGCCCTTCCAGTGCCTAAAGGGCCTTCAAGAGAGCTGGAGAGGGACTCTGGACAGGGCACAAAGTGACAGGACAAGGGGGAATGGCTTCAGACTGAAAGACAGCAGGTTTAGATTAGATGTTGGGAAGAAGTTCTTCCCTGTGAGGCTGGGGAGGCCCTGGCACAGGTTTCCCAGAGAAGCAGTGGCTGCCCCATCCCTGGAAGTGTCCAAAGCCAGGTTGGATGGGGCTTGGAGCAACCTGGAATAGTGGAAGGTGTCCCTGCTCATGGCATGGGGGTGGAATGGGATGATCTTTAAGGTCCTTTCCAACCCAAACCATTCTGTGATTTTTCTTTTGTAGCAGCAGCAAAATACTGTGTCAAAGGGAGAGACTCATGAATCAAATTATTTAAGTATTCTTCATTGGTACCTGCTGGGAAGAATTGCACAGAGACCATTGTTTATTTGCTCTAATAGTGCTTCCTGCAGCTGCTAGGTCATTGCTTTATATAGACAAAGTTTGGGAATAAGTTTGGATGAGGATAGAGAGGATAAGAGAAATTCTGATGCAAGTCTGCATGAATTCAATAGCTGAGTTAGCACAAAAATGCCATTTCGATGCTTTCTTAGCTTCTGAAAGTATTGAAATGCTCTGCAGGTAAAGAAACAGTTGCTTAGTTTTGGCTTGGTTACAGGCTGTAATAAAAAAGTGCTTATCTGAGGGATCTGTGTGGTAGGTGTGTGAATAAAATAATGCTACTTCTTGGAATGAAGAAATAGAACCCAAGAGTTTGAATTCCAGTGCCTTATAATTGCTTTGCCCATTGGAGATTTCAAATTAGAACATTAGTGTAGGGTTTCTTTCTGTTTGTTTTTTTTTCCTTAGATACTTTATCAGGTTTCAGTCTGAATATTTGTATAAAACCAAACTAGAGTTTTATTTCCTCTGTATGTGTAAAGCAAGTCATAGAATCTGTCAGTGGCAGAGGATGATCTGATTCTACCCGCTCTGAGTCAAGAGAACATGGTCTGTCAATCTTTGAGGAACATTTAAAGGTCCAACTCCTCAAACTTCAGATCTGAACCTTTCCTCCTGCTCACAGATGTATTTCAGGAACTTTGTCATCATCTTTTTGTTTACATTTGCATGGCTTTCCAGCGTGTGTGTATTTATTTATTTATTTTAATGGTGGTATAGGACACACTTTCCGTGCTTTTTTGATGTTTTCAGGAAGCGACACTGGGATTGGACATGCACTGGCTAAATACCTGGACAGCTTGGGCTTTGTTGTGTTTGCTGGGGTTTTGAACAAGGATGGCCCTGGAGCTGCGGAGCTGCGGCGGACCTGTTCCCAGAGACTCTCTGTCCTGCAGCTGGATATCACCAATGCCACCCAGGTCAAGGAGGCCTATCTGACGGTCTCACAGAAGGTGCAAAATGCAGGTACAGCTTTTTTCTGCCCCCTTTACAATGGAAGTACTGATGTAGCAGCTTAGCAGGGGCATCTCCTCACTGTTGGCTACACCATAGTTTAGTGTGTAGGACATTTCCAGGGTGGAGTCTCGGGCAGTCAGGGTATTTCCATCCATGACTCCTGTTTTCTGGGACATGGGAAAATGGTAGTGACTGGTCATGGAGTGGGGAATGTGTATCTGCAGCTGCAGATCATCTCTGCTTTGGTCTGGAGGCACCATCCAGCTCATCAGCGCACTCCTTATGGAGTTGTTTTCCTGATGTATTGCAGCCCTGTGCTTTCTCCTCTTCCCAGGACTCTGGGGTGTCGTGAACAACGCAGGAATCCTGGGCTTCCCTGCTGATGGAGAGCTGCTCCCCATGAGCACCTACAGGCACTGCATGGAGGTGAATTTCTTCGGGGCTGTGGAGGTGTCCAAGACCTTCTTACCGCTGCTCCGGAAGTCGCAGGGGAGGCTGGTGAACATGTCCAGCATGGCAGGTGAGCTGAACTAAAACAAGTAAAGTCCTGGAGCAGCAGGAAAACCAATGAACTTTGTTGGCAAAAATGTCAAGGAAGCTGTTGGTCAGTCTAGCTTGTCAATACACCCAGGGAATAAATATTCAGGTAATAAGTTCAGGTTTTTCTTCAGTTTGGGAGACTACTCCCAGAAAACAGCCTTTAAAGAAGAGTTTAATGTGGCTAAAAATATGCTGTGACAAAAAACCCAGTAAAATTCAGATCTTGTGTTCTAGATGCTATGAGTGATAACTTTGTGAGCTTGCATGAAGATGGGTGGTACATCACAGGTATTTCTATAATGTGTTCAGGCAGAAGTCTGTGTCCACCTCACTTTGTGATATCTGCTGATAACCTGGGAGCTGTGTGTTTATATTCCTTTTAAAATATTTTGGATGTCTTAGAAATACTTAGGCCTAACTTATTAGCAAACTGGTATTTTTCCATGAAAAAAAATCCAAAGCCTTTTTAAAAATTAACGTGTGCTTTCCATTTCTTTCCTCATAAATTTTGCTTACTATATATATATATATATATATGCATGTCTTTATAACATGACATTCTATTGTAGGAGGACAGCTGGGATGCTAAGATGTAGGAACTAATGTAATACAGTAATGCAGTATCTGGTGGCCAACAGCTGAGGAGCAAGAATGCTCCTTTGAAAATGAGACCTGCTAGAAGCAGGATGTCGTGCTGCTGCAAAGTATTTTGGAGTAAGATCTCTTAGGGATTTACTGTGTCATGTGCTTCCCACGTTTTCCTTTGCCCTTCTGCACAGCTGGAGTCCCCCTCAATCCTGCTGTATTGCTGGGGTGACTTGTGAAGGTGTCACCTGGTGTTCCCCTTATGCTGAGGATGTGGCTGCAGTCTGGCTGTGGCATTGTTTTCTCTGTATAATCCCAGATATGTTCTGTATTGGCACGTGTGTTTATGGTTCATTGCTGACACTGGGAGATCAGGAGTGAATTAGCAGCAGGGCCTTTCTGGTGCTGCTCTGAGGTCAGACCCCTGTTTCCTCTGTGCACCCAAGTGAAGCGGTCACTGGGGGTGTTTTGGGGCAGTGTCTTGATTCCTGGTGTGAGTCCCTGCACTGCCTTGAAGGGATACATGCAGAGCTTCCGTGTGCTGAGTAATTTGCCCTTAGGGGAGCTGGTAATGACCCTGCTTAAAACTCTAGCTGTCTGCAAAGATGATGTTGCACACAGGCTGGTTTGGGTGAAGAGTTTCCTCTTAATGCAGGGTCTGGGGGTCCTTTGGTAAAACATTAGTGGAGAAGTTAGTGAGGTTTCATTGTTCTGAATCTATTCCTGTTTGTGTAGGGCACATTTAACTGGGCTCAGGTTAGCCTGACCTCGGAGAGAAAAGTGTGTGATTCAATTGGCTCAAACCAATCCAGCTTATTCAGATGCATACAGAAGAATAATTAACATATAATTGGCCTGACTTCTTCAAGGGAATGGCTCTGTGCAAACAGCTCCTGTGATACCTTGGCCATCCCAGTACAATACCCAACAGCACCAGTGGCTTACCTGAAAATTCCCCTGTATCTGAGGTATTTTCCTTCAAAATACTCAAACGCATCGAGATGAATGCGCAGCATGTGAAACAGAGGCTGCATGAGAGGATGTGCCCGACTGCCCATGCAGGCAGGAGAAGGAAGGATGTGCCTCAAGGAGAAGGATTGTCCATTCTGTTCCCTCCTCCCTGCTGCCAGCACAGCCTGTGGTGGCTGTGACAATCTTAAACCTGCGTGGTGATAACACCAACCTTGTGGAGGAAGTGGGAGGGCTGAAGAAGGTGCTGAAATCAAAGCATGTTTGTATTTTTCTAAAGCTGAAGAAGTGACAATCTGCTGGTTTTTGGGACAGAGGAAATCTCTGCGTTTGGAAGATACTCTCTTCTGGAAGCTTGTTTTTGTTTTGTTTTTGTGAACGTACTGGGTGTTCTCTTAGCTTTTGCATCTGAACAGATGTTTCTGGGATTGAGAAAGGTGGGCTATAACTATAGGCAGGGGATCTGCTTCTCTGCTGGGTCTCAGGGAGTCCTGTCACTCATGGGGTGTGATTCCAGCTTTGGTTTGTTCCCAGAGGTTTTCCCCACTCTTGCATTATTGTCTCTGGCCTTTCTGAAACTATCTGGAAAGAACAGGAAAAGAAGTTGGCTTTATAAATCTAGAATTGACATTACTTACCCTGTTCTAACTGTGGTTTATTGTAGGGGCTTGAAATTCGTGTTACAGTGACAAGAACAGGAGCATGAAACTACTGCTTCACCATTTATATGAACTAAAACATTATCTGTGTTTGTCAGACCAACAGCCATAACTTTCAGCAGTTCTTACCCTTAAATGCAATCCAGTTTATTTTTTCTGCCCTACAAGGTGTCTTACCAGGTGTTACTGAGTGTAACTGCTGTAAGCAACTGTTCATTTACAACTTTCAGTCTTTTTTAACCTCTAGCAAGAAATGATTCCCTCACTGACTTGTCTTTAACCTCCGTGAGAGAGGCATAATTTTGGTTGTGCTGTAATCTGCCTTCTAAATCATGAAAATAAAGGCTGGGAAGAGCCACTGTCGAGGTTTATCAGGTTTCTATTGCTCCTGCAGGAGGCATTCCACTACCGAGGTATGCAGCGTACGGGGCATCCAAAGCAGCTCTGTCCATGTTTTCTGGAGTAATGAGGCAAGAGCTTTCCAAATGGGGCGTTAAAGTCGCAGCAGTTCATCCATCAGGCTTCAGAACAGGTCGGTGTTTGACATTTCGGGATGTTCTTTCTGCCTCTCCTCTTTCCCTGTGGTTCAGCAGGCTCAAACAGAGCCCTGAGTGATTCTCGGGAGTCAGACTTTTTTTCCCCGTTCTTTGTGTGGGTTATGGAAATTAAGTTCTGTGTTTTTTGTGAGAGATGTTCCCTCCAGCTCTGCACACTGCCTGCCTCCCCTCTCCTGGGCAGAGCTGTCTTTGCTTTGAGGCAGGGCAGGATTCAGGCAGTTGGTGCCTTCGCTTTGCTCCAGCTTTGTTGGAGCTGACAGACGGAGCAGCACGGTGTGTCCAGTTTGAGTGTTATGGCTCACTTGTCCTGCCTGGGAGCTTCACGTCCCCCTGTCACTCCTCCCTTCCTCAGAATCGGAGCTCTTTTTATTGAGCTGCTCCATCTTGCATGGCACTCTCTGCAGCAATACCTGCATCCTGCTTGCTTGCTATCAATATCCTCCGATCTTTCCTCTCCACTCCTTCCCCCTGTGTGCTCCTGCTGCTTTCTGTTCCAAATTCTCCTCCTCCAGCTGAGCACTTTTTGCAGAGCCTATCCACGTTCCAGACTTGTCTCTTGCTGCACATGCCCTCACTGCACCCCATGCCTGCCCAGAGCATTTTTTTATGTCAAATTGGTCTTTTTCATAAGATGCTACTTCTCTGAACACTTCCCTCCTGGGAAGGGGATCTGTGAGGCTCTGGGCTCTGACAGCTTTTTGTGGTCAGTGGAACCTGCCTGAGGCTTCACTTTCAGGGTCCTGCTTAGCTGTTCTCAGGCTTATGAGTAAAAATGAGTCCTGGGATTTGAGATTTAAATATTTATTTAATTTTTTTTCTTTATTTGCAATGCCTAATTTTTGGTAGTCAGGCAATAATTGCATTGGAGAAACCCCTGCTTTCATTCCTACATGATACAGATGGGGTGGAAAAATAGATTAAATTACGGTTCTAGATCTGTCCTAATAGAAGGCTGATCCTTCAGGAAACTAGTTATTGAAATACTAATGTCACTTGTTGAAAGGGCAGCTTAGCACTTGGCCAACCCAAGTGAATCCTGTTCATCTTAGTTTGCCTGTCTGTCCTCAGTTGTTTGTAATAAATATGGATTGGAAACATCCATAAAATGAATCTGGACAGAATGGCAAAGTGGGGAGGAGGGGGAAAGAAAAAAAACTCTGATTTGGCTGTGGGAGAGCATTTTTAGGTAGATCTAGGAGCCAAATGGAGCGTGAACTTTGTGCTTTTTGTGTAGCACGAAGTACTCATGCTTTTCCTCCCCTTCCAGCTAAAAGCACTGGCTGCTGACCAGCTGTGGTGTTTGTTCTCCACTGACCCAGTTTAGACCAACTCTGACTATTAATTACAGATTTATTATTTTTTTTTTAAATCCAGCCCCAAACCCACTTGCTATCCTGTGATGTTGCTACTGCAGGTATCCAAGGCACAGCTGAGCAGTGGGATAAGCAAGAGAAGGAGCTGATGGAGAACCTCCCGGCAGACACCAGGCAGGCCTACGGAGAGGAATATCTCCTGGGGCTGAGGAACTACCTCCTCCACCTGCCCTCCCACTGTGCCCCCGACCTGTCCCCCGTGCTGGGCGCTGTCCTGCACGCTCTGCTGGCCAGGAGACCCCAGGGCCTCTACACCCCTGGCAAGGGGGCCTACGTCCCCCTCTGCATCTTCTGCTGCTTCCCCCTCTGGTTCTACGACTTCTTCATTAGTAAGGTGCTGAGTGCTGGCTCTGTTCCGAGGGAGCTGAGAACGTCAGGAGATGAAGGCAAGAACCTCTGAGGTGTCCACTGGTGTTTATCTCACTGGATGAGATAGCTGGGAAGAACTCTTGAACTGCTACTTATTGTGCTGTCTTTGTTAAGTTGCATTGACAGTGCCTTGCAAAGAGGGAATCCTTGTGTTAAAGTAACGTTTGGGAAAAGCAGTGGATAAACATAAATAGAAAGCTATTCCCAGACGGGGCATTTTTTGAGGAATTTCAGTGTTTTCCTGATGTCTTTGTATCCAGCTTTCTGTGTAAGGTACCTCATGAAATTATATAGTTCTGTCTGCTTCAAAAGGCATCACCAACACACAGAGAGATACATAACATGTTTTTTTAAAGCAAAACAAAAACCCCTTGAGAGTCAACAGCCTTAAATCTTGTAAGAAGTTAAATATATTCCTATTGTTGAAGAGACTTAGAACTGTGTGTAATGCAAGTCTTTTTCTCTGCAGCTTCAGCCTAATATGTTTGGGATTTGGTGTTTTGGTTCTGTTGCTGTTGAACCTGAGAAATGATTGTCCTTTCCCCTCCAAGTTTTGTGATGTATGGTTTTAAAGTTTATGCATTCTCTTTGCTAGACTAAGCAACATAAATTACTTGGGGAGAAAATGAATGCAAACAGACAAGATCTTTATGAACAGATAAACAATTTCCTTCCTACAGTAATAGAAATAGTCATAGTGAGTGTATCAGCTGCTAATTTGGTCTGTCTGGGTGATTCTGTGCATTGCCTGTATATGCCTATGCTTATCTGATTGTTACTAAACTCTGATGTCACTTCTGCCTTTTGTTCAATTCCTTACTCAAGTCTGGGTTTACACAACTCATGTTTTTGCCCATTTCTCCTGATACCTTCTTATGTCTCTCTCTGCTCTGGGGGGAGTTTGTACTCCCCTAAGGTCAGTCAGTCTTCATGTGGCTTTGCTGGAGTCCACTGTCCAACTTCTGCTAGATTGAGGTTGCTCTCCTTCCCTAATTTCATTCCAGGAGCACCAGGTGCCCTTCCTGGTGCCCTATACCATAAACCCCTTGCTAATGGTAAGTGGTTGGGCAGCTCACCTGTGTTTTTCCTACCTTATTCCCTTTTTGCATTGTCTGTCACAGGCTCTGAAAGGCTGTGATATTTTGAAAGAAATCCTCATGAGTCCCATGGTTTGGCCATGTGTCCTGTCTTTGACAAGATGCACTTCTTTTCCAGTGATGAAAAATTAAAAGTGATCACATTCTGGGCTTTAAATGTAGACACACTTTTTTCCTTTCCTTTCTGAGCAACTTCTAACTCTTCTGTCATCGTCCTGCTGCTGTGATGTGCTCTTGCACCCAGCTGGACAAAATCACTGTTTAATTTGTAGCTGTGGTATTTATTCCATCACTGTCCTATGTCTGTTACATCAATTCAAGAGTCCTGTAAGTGCCCAGGGGATGCTCAGAGGGTTTGGGCCATCATTTGAATCTGTGCTCCAGTGGGGGAATCTTCCTGTCCTGTACTTTTTGTCACAATTGCTGCTTTTGCTACTTAGGTTGTCACGTGCTGGGTTTATCTCAGTGCCCTGGTTGCAGTCTTTTGCTTTCCTTGGAGGAAGTGTGCTCAGTGTTTTGAACTCAGGAAATCTGAGACTATTTCTCTCTCTGCCAATTGCTTTCTTTATCTATTTCCCTGATTTTTTATGTGTCAGCAAAAATGTGTAATAAAAAAATACAGTATTTAGTAACCAGATGGTTGTGACTCCTTGTCTCATCTCACCTTTTCTGCTTTTTGGGGATCAGTGCTACATCCCCCCCCTTGTTCCCATAGCAGGAGAGCACTGAGAAGGAAGGGTGTGAGGAGCTGTTCCAGGGAAAAGGGACAAAGATGGCAGCTGATGCCCTGTTTTGGGCAGGATGTGACCCCAGTTGGTTCAAAGGCAGCTTGTGAGCTGGAGGGAGAGATGAGTGGGAGCTGGGGGTGTGCTGGGTGGCAGCCTGTGAGTTTTGGCTGCTTTCAGGGTGAGGGAAGGCGCTGCCAGGGAGCCTATCTCGATCTCCATCATGGATGGAGATGGCTGTTTTTCCCTTCACACCCAATTTGGGTGTAAGTTCTATGGGCTGGAATTTTCCCCTTAGGCACATTATACAACTGAAATTTGTCTTAGTAGTCAGTCAGCTGCTTTGCCTAGCAATCTCCATAACAATCTTTAATTGTTGCTTTGCTATTTGGCTGTGGTTTTAAAATGTATTTTTTTTTCTCCCCTTGACTTTCCTAATAGGAATATTATCTTGCACATTGCAGACAAATTAGGCATTTACTTGGAAGTTTTGATTTCATTTTATTTTTTTAAACTTTTATTTCCCAGGAAATTTCTGTTCTAAATAGTCATTTTATGTTTCTTCACCTAACTACAAAGATATTTTAGCAAGCCTCTAATAACTGCGATATCAAAGATTGTTATTGTTTTGTCCCTACAGGGATCTTACTTTGTGTTTTAAAGATAATTCTGTTGTAACACATTATTGAATTATGTGTCACTTAATGGGCTGTAGTATTAGAAGGAAATTTCTTTTGCTAATGGCTTGCATTGCAAATAATCCCGAGACAGTGGCAGAACTGCAGAATAAATCATGAGAGTTTGTGGCCAACAAGCCCACGTGGATGTTCGTGCTGGCACTGGCTCATGCATCTCGAGGACAAGTGGGTGCTATGGCCCTTTGCTTACCATAAAGGCTGATCTGATACAAAGAGTGGGAAGAGAGGATGTTGAGTTCTTGCAATGGAAACTGTTGTATTAAAAACCCCAAACTAATTACCGTGTTTTGGGCCTATTTTCAAGGATAAAAAATTTTTAACGAAATCCACGTGGTGTGAGGAAAAGCTTCTGAGAAACTGAAGAAATTGGCTGTGGCCCTAAAAAAGGCTAATAAGAAATAGTCTAAAACATCACTTAATGCCCCACTGTAATCAAGTGTGTATATATTGGCAAACACGTGTGTGTAGTGTAAAAGGGGTTATGAACTGTGGAAATCATGATTAAAGAGCAGGTTTTATAAACATCCCTCTGATCCAGCCTCTGGAATGCAAGTTGTGTCCAAGAAGTAAATACTATTGGATGCTTTTTATGAAGGAATTCCCTGGCAGATGTCCTGGGGGTCCCACTCTCCTGCTCTGCATTCATTGCTCTGGCTGCCATGTTCTTCATGTGAAGAATTATTTGAAGATATGCAGCTGTGGGGAGATGGAAGGTGAGTTATAAAGCAATTTGGTTTTATAACTTTTTTTATTCTGGCTCTGTTTCCCCTCTTCATGGGGCCCCTGGTGACAACCCTGCCTGATGTGTGCCTGCACCACTGCAGGCTGGGGAAGATGGGTAAAATATTGTTCATTTTTGTGGTTGTGTCACTGACTGGCTGTGGTGGGGAGGTTCTGGGGGCCACTTGCCAAAGGACCAACTCTGCATTTCATGGAGTGTGGGACTGCCCATGTGGCTGGAGGTAAGGAAAAGGGCTGAGAAAGTTTGAAGTACGCTCAAATGAGAGCTCTGACTGGGGGGTTTGGGTTGGATAAAAGAGGTGGAGTAGGAGAATGGGGGCTCCAGGTCACTGTGTGTTATGGACTCATGCAGGGAGGAGGATTAATCCTAAAACTGCTTTCAAGCTCTGTAGGAGGTTGGGCAGACCCATTTTTCACTAGCAGGGGCCAAAAACAGCAATGGGGAGAAAGATAATAGTCACTTTGTCTAGTTTAATGAGCATGAACAGAAATGTAGTTATTTCTAAACAAATGTATTTCAGATTTTGCCAGTTTGAGTCCCTGCTATCTTCAGAAGAGAGGGAATAACTTCCATGTTACTCTGGCATTTGTGAGGTTTTTTTCTGTTTATAGTTGCATATGAAAAGTTGTTAGAATTTTTGTATGTATTCTTTGTAACAAGAGAATGCTGCCAAGGAACTTCCAGGTCTCAGTGATGTCAAAACACGCTGGTTTCACTCTTGAATTTACTCGCCTGGGCACAGCATTGCAGAGGTACAGCCAAAATGGGTCACATTTCATTTGCTTGAAGCCAAGAGTCCACATGTAGCCATCAGCACCCATCTGGGCACCAATCGTATTGGCAGCATGTTTGGGACAAACGTGTGAGTTTGGACAGTTTTCCTAAAGCGGCTGGTTCTGGGATCTTTTCTGGGTCAGTGTTGTCTGTTTTACCCTGTTTATGTCTGTGTGTTGAAAGTCAGCTGGGTTCCTAAAATGATGCAATCCCAGAGGGCATTTTGCATCACAGAGTCATCATATTTCTAGGAACGCTCAGAGAGATTAATTTGAAATCCAATTCATGCAGGCTTCAAAGAAAAAGCGATCAAACAAAAAATCTTGGCGCTTGCGAGGAAATTGGGTGGGGAATTTTTTTTTGTTCCCTAAAGTCTGAGGAGACATAAATGGAAAGTATTGCCACTGCCAGGAAACACCCTGCACAATGGATCCTGGGGTGTAATCATTCCTGACAGAATTTTCCAGCTGGTGCAGGGCTCCCTGGAATGCAGACACCATGCCAGGCAGGATTTCGATAGCCGATGCTTTTGTCAGTCAAGCTGAACATCGGAGCTGTTGCTGTTCAATTATAGATGTATTCTGGCAACCTTGAGGCAGTGGGCTTTCACCATAGTGAGAGAGGTAATTGCTTTTACTTTTAAAGCATGACCAAACCATAAATCAAGAATCACTGACATCTCATGAAAGGAGGCAAGTTTTAAATCCCTTTAATAGGATAAATGGGTTTTAAGCATGTTGTGTAGGTCATTGTAACCTAAGCTAATGAATCTGACTTTAACAACCTGTATGAAAGTAATTACAGTGATATAAATAGTCTCCACAGGTTTAATGCCTGGAATATGTAGGTTAAACGATCCAAGTTTATATCCCTGTTCATGTTGTTGCCTGTAGCTTTGGAAAGAGCACTGAACAAGCTGGAAACTAATCCTGGGAGCTAAGAATTTGGATCTCAGCATCTGCCGTGAGTAAGAGAAGGGGGGACAGCTCAGTGGCTAAAGGGTGGCTCTGAACTCCTGGTGGAGCCAGCGTGGCCTTTGCCTTTATTCTGCTAAATCGGGAAAGCTCTGGGAGGTGCAGAGTGTGTCGCTCTTTCCACAGAGCCTTTCAGGAGTGACCAGTTGATTAGACTGTTTTTCTTCTATGAGTTGTACATTCTGGCTGTGTTTCCCTGATTTGGGACTTTTCCCTTATGGTACTGAAGGACATGTTCCAAAATAAGAGCCAGAATATGGAGCGAAGATCAAGGGGTGTGAGGATGAAAGATATAAAGAAAACAGAATGACAGTGACCGGTATAAAGGGGAGGACGGCTGGAAAGGGAAGGAAGGAAGTGAGAAAGATGATTCTCAGGACATGGGTTTGGGCAGGTTCGGCTCCAGTGGCATGTCACACTCTGGGTCAGGTTGACCTACCCACTGTCTTCCACCACCTCCTTCAACATCTGACTTTTCAAAGTGTCACTTACGAGGCTGTGATCTGAGATAAATTTACTTACTTTGAAGTCCTACGTTATACTTGGTCTAGTAGCATGCCATCCCACGAAGAAACAGGACGTGGGGTGTTGTGGTGAGGACAGGGGTGGATGCTTCAAGCTTGACCTGTGTTGGGTGGTAATGGGAGACACAAGCCTTGTATTTCCGCATCCCTGTGAAAGGAGGGATGTTGGTGAAGCACTGCACTCCCACACTCAGCCCACACAAGCCTGGCAGCGCTGACTTCTTTGCTCTCTTTCTTTGGGGGAAAGAATATCACAGTGTTCTTGGTTTCATAATGAAAAAAGAGAAATTATTGGCCCTTATCGATGGTAATTTACATGTCAGCAGTCTGTGAGAGAAGGCACTGCTGTCTGTCTGTCTGTCTGGCCTTTCTGTGGGCTTGAGCTGTCAGCAGCCAGCGCCGACACCGATCCACTGGCGTGTGTGGAAATCTCAGGTGCGTGCCTGACACAGCGAACAAAGCACTCAGGATGAAGATGATGCGTCTGAGAAGGGCCCGAGGGTGACTTATTCCCCTGCTGCCTGGGCAAGCCCTACCTTTTCAGACAAAGGGTTAGGAATCCGTGTTATGGCTTCTGTGTAGCTCAGAAAGCATCTTTTTGCCTTTAGTTTCTCAGATAATTCGTAGAACCACAGAATGGTTTGGGTCAGAAAGGACCTTTAAAGTTCATCTCATTCCACCCCCTGCCATGAGCAGGGACTGCTTCCGCTAAGCCAGGTTACTCAGAGCCCCAGCCAACGTGGCTTCCAGGAATGGGCATCCACAACTTCTCTGGACAAACTGCTCATTCACTGCCTGGAGAACAAAATCCTAAAGGACTAATTTAATTAAAAGGAAGAATTGGGGAAAGCAGAGCAAAGAGTCTTAATTAACAGTGTGCTAATGTATATACAGCAGTGCAATCATGTTGCGTGCTTGGCATACGTGAATTAAGGGAATGATAGGCTTTAAAAACTTTGCAGTTTTGAAAATGTTTTATCATGTAGAAATGTGTTAGAAGTTCATGGTGGGAGTTGGCTGTTTCATAGTGTGATTTGAAATGCATGTTCATGCAATAGTATAGTGTGGAGTAAATCCCTTTTTCCCAAATGTTGCCGCTATGGTTGCAAATGTGTTGCCTTAGATAGAGCAGTAAGCGCTGCTCTTAAAGGTTAAAATACCCCAACCAGCCAACCAAAAACCCCATAAAAACATCTCCAAAACGGGATCCACTCACCAGCATTGACACCAAACCATGACTTTGGGCTGTGCCATTGCTCCCTCTGCATTTTGTAAGTGTTCTTAAGGATAGGAACAGGCTAGCAGTAATACTAAAAAAGGACTGATGTTAAAAACAAGAAGATAAATGATTCTGCTCAGCCTACTGGTTTAACATAGGGTGTGGAGAAGCAAATGGGACGTGGTGACAGACCCACGTGGACCATAATGGATGGTTGTGTTCAAGGGGAGTGGCACAACAGCCCAGCTCCACTGGAGTCAGCTGAATTTGGGCACCAGGGAGGAAAGGGTGGCTCAGCTTGAATGAGGGCAACGTGATGGATGTGCCGTGTACCAGTTAGAGCTTAAAGCTGAAATCTGTCCAGGTGGTTTTGTGGAAAGGAGATACAGGAACTCCTGGCCTGGGAGAGGTTGCATCCCTGCTGGTGCCGAGGTGCAGGGGCTGACTGAAGTGGATTTTTTGTTTTTGTTTGTGTTGTTAGTTGGTTTAAAGCCTCTTGAAAGCATAGTTAAACATCACAGATTTCCTCTGTGAGGAAGGAAGGAAGGAAGGAATTATGGGCTTTCAGCCTAAAGCCATCTGAGACTTTTAACTGTAGGGTGCGATGTTTGTACCCCACTGTCTGTCTTTTAGGGGATTAATGACTGAAGATGCGAATCTTTGTGGCTGTAAGGAAAAGCTTAGAGTTTTCTGACTGTGTGAGCTGAGAGGCAGCTCTTGAGACCTTTCGCATACCTTACCCCAAAAAAATATCCAGTGCCTGCAGAAAATAGTCAGTCCCAACCATTTTGAGGGAATTGGCTTAGAAGAACCCAATTCCTCTGAGAGGGTTAATGTTCCCCATAGAGCTCGCACAACCTCCTGGCTGTAGGAGTGTACTGAGTGTAGGAGCCTACACTGAGCGTAGGCACTGCTTTTGGTTTTCTGCTGTTACTCCATAGTGCTTGCTGAGCCCAGAGGACGCTCTGCTCTGGCAGTGCGTGTGGCTGGGTGAGGAGGGGAAACGGGGCTGATGAAAGAGGGTTTCCCTGTGGTTGCCCATCTGTTAAGGTCTGATGGTCTCATGTTACTGAGACCACTTTTGCCACCACGGAAACTGGTTCCCCAAAGCTGCTGCTTGGTCTTGATTTGGGCTGGTCTGGAAGAATCCTTGCTCCTGTGCTGCTCAGTGTGCAGCTGTACATCTTGTGGAAGCAGGATTGCTGTGGAGAACAGGGAGGGACAGCCACTGTGAGGCTGATCCTGGCTTCATCACAGCCTGTGGCAGCACTGAGTGGCCTGGTAGGACCCTACCTGGATGTATGACACACCTTCACAGGCCTTTCTCTTTCCAGAGTGACATCAGTGCTGTTTGCTCAAGCAGGACCACACTTGCACATCAGAGCTGTGTTAGAGCTGCCTCCATCTGAGTGTATTTATTTCTAGGAGTAAAGTCACTTGGAATGGAGACACATGTTGGCTTTTCCTTGGGGAATGGGCAGTTGTTTTACGTCCATCAGTTTGCTCCTGGCACACATAGCTTGGCAGGAATGGTGCCAGAGCACCAGTAATGCCTGCAGGATGGCCAGGGCAGCAACCCATGCACACTGCTATTGCAGGAGGCCCTGGAGATAAAGCAAATGCTTCCACAGAGGAATGGAAGCTCTTCAGGCTTGGTTTCCTTAACCTTTTGAAGCCCTGTTGTAGCTTGGGTTGTTCCTGGTTCTTAATGGATGTTTCTACATCTAACAAATTCCTGGTGCGGTAATTAAGTTTTCAATACTGAAGCATTTAAGTGTCTTAATTTTTACACTAACGAGCTGGGATTCCCCATGGGTTGTCTCACAAGCTGTTTCAGCATCACGGAATTTCTCTGTGCCAAATATCACTGGTGTCTTTTGGGAAGCAGGAGTTTCTGTGACCCCTCCATGCCATTAAGCTGGTTGCTCTCTGCCTGTGTCAAGGGTGACTTTGACAGTCCAATTTCCTCTAGGCAGCAGAGCTGCTCACTGATCTTTCCCATGAGCAGCTTTCTACCCACTTCTCAACCAGCTGAAGCTCCTCTTTCTCCTCGATCTGATTTATTCAGCAGCTTCAGTGTGACTTGGGACCAGCAATAAAAGTGGAAAGTAGGTGTTGCTGGGGCACAACCCATCTCTTGTGTGCAGTATTTGGAGGAATGTTGCTGGCATCTCTGTGCCAGTGCTCACAGGGACCTGGTGGGATAGGATTCATTGGTAAAATCCCCCTTTCCCTAAAATCCAGACAGCAGAAGATGCTGCTGCCTGCTTGGCTGCAGCCACTCTGAAAACTGCTCAGACAGCAATCAGAGGCTGCGTCTCTGCCAGCATATTAATGAGACAATTTACTATGATTTGCTAAATATTTAGAGCATATTTACACCTGAATTTGAGCAACAAATCCTCTCACCCACAGAGATGCTTTGGGCTGTGAGGAATGATGCAACATACAAAAAAAAAAAAAAAATTCCCAAGGATCCCTAAAAGTCATGCCAACAAACACAGCTCCTCTGCCGTTGAGCTGTGGTCTCTTTTACTCCAATAATGTAACTTTTGTAAGGTTTAACAGGGAGACAAACAGATGATTTAGCTGTTTTTCTGTGGTAGATGAAGAGGAAAATCAGGCTGGAGTGGAGTGGAGGTACCACCTGGAGGATTTGAAGGAAAGCAGGGATTTCCATGGCTGAGCTGCATCTGCTGAGCCGGGTGTTTTGAGGATGTGTCATTCTGATGTGTGCTGCCAAGAGGGACAGGTGGAACGGCGCCCGTCTCTGAATGACAGAGGTGAAAATGATGAGAAGCAAGGCAATGGTGTGTTGTGAGGTGCCATCAGGAGCAGGTAATGAGGCATCCCGAGTGCCAGGCACAGGAAATTGGGAGTCGGCTGCAGGACGTCTCCCATCAAACCTAACGCTGCCTTCCCGAGGTCTCAGGAGATGGCCTTGGGCTGCCGAGCACAGCCCTTGGAGGCAGAGGGATACCAAAGGCTTCTCCTGGCAACACTGCACAGCACCCAGCCCACACTGGTTCTTACTGGTGCAGTAACTCTAAAGTTCTAGAAAACAGGGGAAGGACTCTGGATTTGGCAGCTTTGAGATCACGTATTATGTAGAAAGTTTTTGTTGCTTTTGTTAAAATATCATTGCCCTCACATACATTTTTGGGACTGAACACGGGGCCAGTGATGGACCTGCAGCAGGTAATCCTCACTACTTGCAATGAACAAGTCTGGGCTACCTTTTCTTACTAAAAAAAAATATGTTTTTGCACTCCATGAGCATAAACTTAGTGATAAAAACAGTGGGAGCCAATCCGAATGTACTAAGGAGGTGGTTTGCAATGAGGAGCACAGCACACACTGTCCCAGCCTAGGGCCTTAATTACTTTGAACAGCAACTAACTGCAAATTTTCTTCCCAGGTTAAGGAAAGAGAAGTGCCAACCATTTAACCTCCTTGCAGACACACAGTGTCCCCTTCTTTAGCTAAATGCACTGAACTGAGGTATCTGATATTCTCATCCTGAGTAAATGCTTACTGCCAGGAATATGTAGAGTGAGATTCACAGGGTGTTCTCATTAAAATCTAGATCCTTGTAAACAGCAAAAGCCAAAGGGGAAAAAAAAAAAAATACAGGGCTTGAATGTACAAATGAAATCATATTTCATGCATAATTAAGAAGAAATTGTGAAATCTTCCCAGGCATGGGAAGCACTGCAGTTTGATGCAGATGCAGCTGGCTGTCCAGAGCCTTGCCAGGGCTCCCTGCTTGTTTATCCTAAGCAAAAAGCATTTCAAGGGGAGGAAGCCAAGCCCCAACACCAGCAGTCTTTTCTTGTGGTCATCTATGTTGAACTGGAAAGCACGAAAGGTTCAAAGCCCCTCAGTCCCCTACCAGGACTTCAGTCTTTGTTCATAATGTCTGAATAAGTAACACAGGTGGGCATTAAACAAAACCAAAACAAAGCATGAAGAAATGAGAAGAACTGTCGCAGCTTACTGCAGTAAGGTTAAACTGGAGAGAGCGCTCTCCTTCTCACCCATCTCTTCCTGACAGTGGGCTCTATTTCCTTCTTTGTGCCCATGATGCCCCTCAGGCCGTATCTGGTAGATGTCCCCACCAGACAGCATTAATTAAAGTGCACCTCTCCCTCCAGAGCACTTACACCCCTCTCTTGGGTCCATCCAGGCAGATTCAATTTTTCACCTTGAAACTTCTTTTTCTTCTTCCTAGTCTGTGACTGCCTGGCCGTGCTTCTTAATTAGATGAGTTTTATTCTTTTAAATCTTATCCAGAAATACAATTTTATCAATTCTGCGGAGGTTCAGAGAAATATGAACGACAGCCTCTTACTATTCCATGATTTCACAGCAGCTGCCACCAAGGGCTTGTGCAATGATGGGAGTTTATGGAGCCAGGAGGGAAAGTTGTTCTGCAGTTAAACAGGAGATGCTGTAGTTGTGTCACAATCTGCCATCTGTCATGAAAATACAGCTGAAAAGGCAGAAAGGGTGGAACTTAGAGAATGAGTGCATCCTTGCAGCCGCTGGTGTCCTCTTTGTCCTGCAGAAATACTTCTTGGCCTCAGTGAGGTGAAGCTGTGGCTGGCCAGCAGTGGTGGGTGTCCATGACAATGGCCATGGGGTGGTCAGCGAGGGCTGTTGGCCATCTGTGTGCTAAGGAATCCTGTGGGCTCCTCCTGAAGTTACTGCCCATGGCAGCAGGAGAGGCTCAGAGTTCCTTTGTCCCGCTGTGCATGATCCTGCCGTGGGTCAGATGGGCTGGGTGTGAAGGGAAAGCTAAAGAGAGCACAAAGATAACCCTGTCAGACAGAGTAATTCCTGCTTAGCCACTGGTGTGAGGAAGTGTCCTGGATTTCAGAGCAAAGTCATCTTTGCTTTGTCTCAGGCAGAGACTCTCAGCTGGATCAGGGGTGTCAATTTTGGGCGTCAGTAGAGACTCCTGAAACACCTGCTTAGAAAAAGCACACAGGAAAGCTCCTAGAAGTGCTGGCAGAGCGAGCTGTGTCTCCTATCCTGGATGTGAGATTCAGAAAAGTGAGTATCAGCTCCAGTGTTTCCCTTGCAAGGTGTCAGGTGTGGGATTTGTTTCTTTTCTGGGATTTCTGGGGAGATGACCATGCCCCAAGACGCTGAGACTTTGGGACGTGCCCTGTTTGTACTGGGACACACTGGGCTCTTAGCACATGATCTTCTGAAGCCATCCTCTAATTAAATTTAAGATCCAATTATTTTAAAGGTCTGTGCATGCCAAAATTTGGGTATGTGCTAATGTGACTTGGGAGCCTGCAGTTCAGCACTTCAGCACAGCAAATGCCCTCCACGAGTTCCTGCCCATGAGTCCCATGGGTGCTGATCTGCATCACCAGGCAAGTGGCTCCTTCTAAAAATTTGTCTGAACAGGAGATCCCTGAGCTCACTCAACACACCTGTCATGGGTGTCTCTCTCCAAAGTCCCATGTAATGTCCCTGCCACCAGGCTGTTCTCACCTCCAGCACAGCAATAAAGCTGTTTTTTTAGCAGTCAGATTTGCCATTTTCAAGCATGAAGCCAGAAGGAGGCTGGATAATGCAGTTAATTTAAATGGACTACTTCACTTAGAAAATCCTCTGCTAATTCCTGCTGTTTTCCAAGCTGCTAAAAAGTTTAAGAAGACAATAATGTATGTCACTGTAGACAAGTAAAATAGCACAATTAATTGTGTTTTAATTTTTTTAACCTCTTTTGTCTTGCAAACTTGGGAGAAGGTTGAAAACTAGGATGTTAAAGAGAATAATTAAGAATAATAAGAGGTAGGATTTGCATCAGAACGGTTTTACTGTGAGATATATCAGTTTTACAGTGGGATAAATCAAACATCTGCATGTAGGAACTCGCAGACCATTCACTTTTTGCTTGTCTAGGCTCATCTTGAGCCTGTGTTGTCTCCCTGAGCCTTCACCTCCAGGTAAAGCACTGTGTCAGTACCTGTCTTTTGTACAAGCCAGCTCCGGCTGGGATGTGCAGGGAAAAGGAAGATACTGTTTCGCTTGGCTTCCCCAGTAAATCTCTCTCCTTGATGTGACTGGAAATCTGATGATGCACTTCAATTATTCAGCTAATTGGGAGATGAGTTAATTTTTGTGTCAAGCTGTGCAAATGAGTCAACGGGTTTAGAATCCTCCCAGCCCAATATCAGTCTTTTTGACATGCCTCAGAAAGCCTGTTCCTTTTCATGCTTTCCTCTACACTAAAACAGAGGTTAATATTATTTATTCTTTCCAGAAAGAAAAAACCAATATCAAGTGTTTTGAAAGCTGTGACCTGGAGGCTTTCATTGTGCTGTGCAGTCAAGGGCAAGGCTTGTATTCAAAATTGCAGAGACAGACAGCAACGTGGATCAACATAATAAAAGTTATTCAGCTGAAAGAGAAAAAAAACTACACCAAAAACCTGGAGATTAAATATTTACTGGTAAGTGCAGTGAAAAAGGTATAAAGAGGTGGTTGTGTTCAGAGTTTTAAAGACCAAATTACCTTCCCAGCAAAAGGGCTGCCAAGTGAGGTTTCCATCCTACCAGCAGCTGCTTCCTCCTGCCTAGGTGGCTTTTCTGTGAAATAATGGGGCAATTACGACTTGTTGACCTCAGGAGTGTTTGTAGGGAACAAGAGGAGAAGCACCAGTTGGTCAGGGCACACTGGCACAGCAGCAGAGCATCACCCATCAGCAGGAGCTCCAGACCGTCTCCGTCTCTGGGACGGGAAAGATGAATTTTAGGTTTGGTTTTTTTTTTTTTTTTTTGTCTTGCAGATAATGCCCCAGGCTGCTCTGACTCTGGCTTTAGAAACATGTTCAGTCCCACACAATAGCTTTGACTCGTGCAAAATGAGTGAGTGGGTCCTCAGGCTGAACAGGGGAGATGGAGGCAGTTGATGTCCCTGTGCTGAGGAGCCGGGTGCTGCCACGTCTCCCTTTTCCATCTGCAAAGGGCAGCCTAATGTGGGAGCACTGCAGCAGCGCAGATGGGCTGAGCTGCAGAAGGTAACAGAGCACTTCCCCAAATTTTCCCTCCAGTGCCTGAGCTTCTGAGGCTAATGAAGCTTTAAGGGATAATGTGAATTGCTGCATAAATTGATATCCTTTGCTAATTGCATCAGCATTTTGCTTTGATGAAATTCTAGTATAAGGTGCCAAGAAACTAATAACATACAACATCAATAGCTATTTTACAAAAAACAAAAGTCGATGATTGATTGATTGAACATCTGATGATCCAATGGAGCCGTGAGCCAGGTCACCAGGAAAGCTTTTTGAAAGTTCAGTGGAAAAGTGTTTCAACGTGGCAAAGGATCACACCTTTTAAAAAGTCAACCCCCAAACATTGTCAGAACATGATTCAGGCTACTAAGAGGAAGGTCACCTTGTTCTGCTCGCTGAGATGAGACTTATCACCACCCGCAAGTTGCTTCAATCCTCTCTTGCTTTTCCCCCTCTTTGACCGCCAGCCAGTCATCTCGTCCCAGTTGCAGGAAATCAGGTGGCCAGAAACACTGCTGAAGGTCTTCAGAGCCAAATTGCTCTCAGGCCAGGGCTGCTGTGAATACCTCACTAGCATTTCCATGGCCAAACTGGATAGAGGCACATAGACTCTTTTTAGCTCGGGGTCTGACAGAAGGAAAAGCCCTGGTGTACTTGCACGGCGCTGCCTCTGCGTCAGATGGTTGATAGCAAACAAATTGTTATTACCTGGCAGTTGGTTGGAAAGAGAAACTCATTCACTCAAGTTTTTTAAGGACATAAAAACTCTCACTGAAGTGGTGCCATTCCCAGAGAGCTGGGGGCTGCATCCTGCATGACTGTGACCTCCTTTGCTGCTCCCTGCCAGCTTGTTTACCCTTATTTCAGACACCTCTCCCTTGACCTTGTGGCAACCTCCTCTTACTGCTGTGGTGTTGTCAAATGCATTTCATATCTCCAACTTCTATGCTCCAGTGAGACCCTTCCCCACCACCACTGTGCGAAGCAGAGGTGTTTGCATGGGCAGCAGGGTCACACGGGGTGACAACCGTGACACCAAAGCCAAGCGCTGATTTTGCTGTCCTGCTGAAGGCAAGGATTCAATGCCCTTATTTTCTTAGGTGTAATTTGTGATGGAAGCTGTTTGTGATGGCTGTGAGGAAGTGGCTGGCTGTCCATGGGCGTGAGAGACGGGTGCTCACCCATCCAGCAGTGCAGGAGCAAAACCAAACATCCCAACAGATCCTGGGAACACGTAACTCCTGTAAACCATGGACGAAAGCACTGCTGCTTCCCGAAAATACATAAAGTTTGAATGAGAAGAGAGTAGAGATGAGCCCAAAGATGCAGGGCCATGGGATGGTGTTTTGGGGACATGCACACACCCACCTCCTTATGAGATCCAAGGGTTAAAACACGTGTCAGCACTTGAGAAAAATCCATCCAAGTTGCATAAAAACATCTCTCATTTCCAAATGAAGGAAGAACTGAAGAATTCCATTGAAACCACCTAGGTCATCCACCAGGATTTCCTCACCCTTCAGCTCCTGGCTGCTCTGGGTCATCTGCATGACTTTTATTGCCATGTATTCCTTTTTTCACTGGCACCAAGCGTGTTACTGGAAAGCCTTATTGAATGATATATAAATGTCTACAGGAAAATACATTGCTAAAGAGGTTTCTGTGAGCAAATAATTTCAAGCCAATCCAATTTATGTCTAAGATGGAGCTGCAGAATGCATTGATCTGTCTTTATCCTCACAGGACTTTTGACGTTGTGCCTGTGCCATTCCTTTAAACCAGTGGAGGAAGTACAGGCTAAAAAAAATTTACAACAAAGTGGATGTATTGGAACGGGAAGGATGAGAAGACTGTTTACAAAGAGAAGTAGGAAAGGCTCTGAGCTCTGCAGTGGTTTAAAGGCAGGGGGTAGGATCTCATCTGCTCTTGCCATCCCATATCCTGCACCCATGGAACTCTCATGATCTCAGCTCTGCATCCCTGAAAATCATCCAGGGAAAACTTCTGCATGTTTTGTCCAGTTGCTCAGGCCGATTGTACTGGAAGAAGTCAGTTCTCCCTTGCATAAGGGATAAGATGATTAAACTAAGGATAAGATGATTAAGTGTATTTGAAGTTTCTGTGGTCATGGGCAGCAGTGTCTAAATCACACCAAGAATTGCTATTAAGTCCTGCCAACATGAAGAATTTGCTCTTGTTTAATCTGATTCCACTTTTCACATTAATTCAGCTAAATGAATGCAAGTCACAGTGTATTGAGAGAGTGGCTTATTTTAATTAATCTTAAACCCATTCCAGGTCAAATGCAATAACTGGGAAGAAGTCACTAAAACTGATATAAGTGGGTCTGTATAGGGATTTCCCTGTTTAATTAAATGGGGTTTAAGCCATGCTTTTATTTAAAATGATGCAACTTCCATGTGCAAAGGTTTGGATCAGTTAAGCAACCTTAAAAATTTAACTCTAAAAAGTTACAAAGTAATAAAATAATCAGAGATGTCTGCAGGAAAAGCATATGAGAGAGATCCAGGATAGTCACTGGATTTTCCTGTCCCTGTTAGCCCTGCAAGCTGTGGCACTGTGGAGCTGCACAAGGTAGGTGTGAAGCAGCTGAAATCTGGTCTTCAGCTTCTCCTTTCCTCCACATTCCTGAAACACAATTAATTTCTCTTGCTTTTTAGACAGTGTGATGAAAGCAGTGGCATTGCAGGCACCTGGATTTGGTCCAGCTGGGAGGATGACACTGAGGTAAGCGTGGAACACTCATTTGCTAATTCAGGACAGGTACTTTGTGCCACAAGGGTGCAATTCCCAATTGAGTGGATCCCAGACCTTGTTCCCTCACAGCCAATTATACAGCTCTTATCAATTTTATGCTTTGTTGGGTTTTTTTAAACCAACCCAAAGGAAGTGTGTATGTATGGAAGATAATTGCTAACAGCACCATTCATAACTCTTCCTCTGCTTCCAGTTTATGCCTCAACACTTGATGTTACCCATTATGCAGAGATCAATGTATCAAAATGAGGTAGATTTATAGCGAAGATAATTCTGCTTCTGAGTTTGAAAAAAAGAGTGTGATATTTTCACTGAGTTAATCAAAGGAATTCAAAGGGGGTTTAAATCTTTCAATTTTCCATGGCTCATGGAGAAGATGAAAAGCGTTTGACCTCTAGTAAACCAACTGAATTCGTATGGTGGCTCTGTAGATAAATAAAATGTCCACCCAGACAGAATATTGATTACCTAGGTGCTATTTGCTGAATCACAAATGGGACCATCAAACGCAACAGCAAGAAAGCATCATAAAATACGTCAGGGCATCCAAAGTGCTGGGCTTAATGCAAAGAGACAAGTTAAATAAGTGGTATTAAACTAACAAGGCTGAGGGGTGACAAGCTGCATTGCTCCAGTGTGTTACTCATGGCGGTGGCAGGTCCTCTACCCCAGCCACCACTCGCTCTGGCACTTGCTTTAGGGGACAGCTTGTTAAAGGGACTGAGGTTGTCATGGAAATTTGGCCTCCAAATGCACCTGGCACTGAGACACGAGGCTTTGGCCCGGGTGATTTGCCAGAGAAAGAGTTACCCGTCTGTGCCATTTGCAGCTGTATTTTTTTTTAAGTGCTGGCTGTGGATCAGAGCTCAGAGACTGCTGAGGTGACCAACTCCTGGGGCTTCTGGTGACACTGGAAGTGTCACTGCTTGGGACAGTGGCCACTCTCACACAGTGGTGGGCCCAACATACAGGGAGGATCCATTACCTCTCATTAGACATTAGGAATGAAAGGGCAGGGTTTTTCACCTCTTAAGAGACCATCGCCCTGGATGGATATGCCTGCCTCGTTTAAACAAAAAAAAGCAACCAAAAAAAGAGGCAAATCTGGGGATTTTGAGTAGTGTCTGAGTGCTGAGCAGAGATCTTGTGACTCTGATCCTGTGAGGGATTATCACAGGTAGAACCTGTCTCTTAGTGGGCAGAGGGTACAGGATCACCTTCCCCACCTGTCAGGGGGATCTTTTCCACGCTGAGCAAGGTGGTGTGGGAAGAAAGAGAAGAGGGTTATGGAAAATGTGGCATGAAAGATGGAGATACACTTATTTTTGCCTTATGGAAGTGAGCTCTGGCCAGTCCTGCTGGGTTTTACACAGGTTTTACTTTCAGAAAAAAACTGAACCAGCAGCAGGGTACAAAGAGACAAAGTTACAGATATTCTCACATGAAAGAAATTAAAATAAGTAACTTTTGCTCTTTTGTATTTGTGCGAGAAGTCACCACGAAATGCATATCCTGTTTCACCTTCTTTCTACAGAAAATACAAAAACCCCAATTAATTCCAAGTGTAGCAGCACTGCTGGAAGGAGTGATCATAAACCAAACCTCAGACTAATAATCTGGGTAGTAATATTTCTAAGTTGAGATCATTTTGGACTTGTTATCTTTGGCTGAAGCTCCAAGCCAGGCATGTTTTCTTTTTAAAATATGTTATATGTCATGAGGCAAAAATGAAAATAACCCTGGACTTATTTTATAAAGCTGTCTTCAGATGGTGCTGTAAAAACTGTTCTGTTTGACTTTTCTTGGATGACAGTGGACTTCAGATTGAAAGAATATGTGCTGTAGGAGGCCCAGAATAATCCTTTCAGCAGATGTGGGTATGTCCAGAAATTCTTGCTGTAGGGTATAAACCTCTGGATGTGAGCAGAGAAATGGGAGGGATCTGGGTCTGATGGGGGTATGGACACTTTCACCCCACTATGGAAACCTTGAAGGGAATGTATTCAGAAGGAAACCCCTATTTACAGTAATTGATGCCTTTCAGGGCTTATCCAAAGCCAGACAGTCTCCCAGGGATCTGCTGAATTACTGCATGAACTGAGGTCAATACCTCAGCTCCTTCTGAAGGGCTTTTATGTTCCTGGGCTTTGGTGAGGAGAGGTACATGAGGAGCATGGACTTGCACAAGCATCTTCTTGGACCCGAGGAAGCAGAACAACAGGACAAGGATGAGCTGTACTGAGGATTTAACAACCAAAGAGGAACAGGCAGGCATTAAGGCTCGTGCCAGTATTTGGCCATAGGGAGAGGATTATGAAAATATCTGTGTTAATAAACCCCAACGGTTGAAGACAGGATTTTTAAGAAAAAAACCAAAAGAATTCTCTTCAATTCAGTATCTAAATATCTTAGAAGTCAGACCACAGTTTGGAAGTCTAATGGGCACACACCTGACCTAGCACCAGCTGCTTGGTGTTAGTGAGGGAGAGAATCACCAAAAGCAAAGAGGGGCTTTTAGGCTTTGGTGTGGGCTGTGCTGCCGCCGTGGAAGACTCCAGGAGAGACCTGGTAGGATTTGCACACCCCCCTTGCTCTGTGCATCACGTGTTTGAGCACATATTTGGGGAGGTTTCCTGCATTTTACACTGGCACAGGTGTGGAAGTTGAGACACTGCAATCAGGCTCCAGTGCTCACTGAGCTGGTGGTGCATTGCCAAAATCCCATCTCTGCCTGGGACTGACTTTATGTGATTTGGTGCCTGTGAGGTGAGAGATAAAGTGGATCTTCTGGGGTTACAAGCACAATATCTAATCTTGATTCCCTGGATTATGAATAGTGTGATTCCAGGTTAATCATTAACATGAAGGTTAATGGAAATAAATATGTCAGCTGCACTGATCACTGGGGCCCTTTGTTTTCCTATGGCTTCACACATTTTGGGGATGGAGGGATTCCCAGAAGTGGCTTTGCTGATTGGTTTGTAGGTGGAGCCATTTGGCCCATCTCTTCCCCAAATCTTCCTTTGTCCACTTTAATGCCCAGGTGGTGCTGCTCTCCCTTAGCTGCTTATTTCCAGGCAGGAATACCAAACAGGGGGGATAACCTTACAGATAACAAGGCTGGATAATTAAGCAGGGCTCCCATAAGTGCATTAAGGTTTAGCCTGATGCCTAGCTGGAGAAACTTGATTTTTAAGGTATCAGACTATGCCATCAAGAGACAAAAGTCATATCCATGTGTACAGGTGCTCTGCCTAAATCCTCCCAGAGAGGGGACACACAAAAGCAGGAGTCTGGGTCACGTCCCCCTTCTCTGAGCCTTGTGTTCATTGTAACAGGTGGATTATCGTTTATTATTAATGATTACTTATTTTCCTCTTATTTTCTTATGGTCTCGGCTGGGCACAGACTACCAAGGAAGTAAAATCCTGGTGACATCTAGTGGCTGCTGGGGCTTCTCTGAGGCATTAGAGGTGAGAGTGCCTCTGCTCTGGGCATTTCAGCAGGCTGTTCATACAACAGAGGTGGAACTGAGCCTTTCAAGACCAACAGACTCCTACAACCTGAATTTAGAGACCTCCCCATCTTGCTCAAGGACAATATTGCTGGAATTGCTTTGATTTGTGCAGCAGTCCAAGCAGTCCTGTCCCACCTTCCTGGTCATACCCAGCACCTGTGATGCTTTAGAGACACCAAAAATGGGTGATGTCACCGAAGTGGCCTTTTGTACCCCAAATCCTGCTTTCCTTTAGAACAGCCCCCGATGTCCCACTGCCTGGCTCTCTGTGGGTGATGCACTCACCAGCACCCACAGCCTGGCTGTGTGCTCAAACATATCACAGGAAGATTGGCTTGCACATGCCCGGTGAGAGAAATTTGGGCCAATTACAGAAATACTTTGAAAAGCCAATTTGCGAGGAACATAACGTGGCACTATGACTATGTGTTAATTAGAAAATCTGAAAGGAAATACTGCGTGAAGCTGGAAGATCTGGGGCAGGTGCTCGAACACAGGCTGGCTCCATGCCAAGTAAAAGTGGTACTTAGACAAGGGACATTGATGTGATTTGGGTTTGGACATGTGGTTTGGGCAGCCTGCAAGAACAGGCTACTGCCAGTGTGCATCAGCAGCTGTGGGTACGTGTGGCTGAGGAAAGGTTTGAAGGAAACAACCGCAGAAAGGAAGCAACACCTGTGTGCTGGAGGGCTCGTGGCAGCTGTTTCCCCCAGGGCAGGCTCCGGGAAGGGTTACCCTCATTAAGGCTGAGCACAGATGCCAGCTTGGTCTTTTCCCATTGCTCTGTGCCTGGAATGGGGAAACAGGCTTTGATTTCGTGATGAATGAGTGAAATTGTTATTTGGGTTTCTGCTCGAACAAATCAGCGGTAATTTCAGAGTGCCTGAGCCAGGGACAAGGCTGGCACGTGTGGCAGCACTGTGTTTCTGCTGGTGTGCTTTCCGTGTCTCAGCAGGCAGCCACAGCCTGGCGTGAGCTGGGCACTGCCTCACCCAGCCAGGGCTCCTCAGATTCAGACACAGAATCAGCACACACACACACAGACCCAGCTTCAATGAAACAAACAGATACCAGAGGTGTATGGCCAGGCAGGTCATTCCTTCCTACGCACCATCTGCCCCTGCAGTCCCATGTCTCCACGTGCTCCCGTGGTCATCCAGCTGGCCTGGCTGTGGGTTGCTGTGGGCAGCTGGGCAGCAGCTTGCACGTGTCCTGCACTCATGGGTTGCTGGGGCAGTTTGAAAGCGAGAAATTATAAGGGAAACTGAGGCTTGTGATGGTGCAATTGACAGGTTTCAGCACGGCCAGTCAAGGTGTCCAGCTAGTAACGGGGGGCGGCCTGTCATGTATAATTCATCAGGAAATGAGTGCTGCAATTATTATGTGTTTGCACAGCAATATGCCTGTAATTACTGGATATATTTACACCCATTACAGCTCAGAGAGAAATGAACCCCTTCCCCTTTCATGCTGGGGTGCTTCCAACCACAGCACAAATCCTCAGCATAGTCAGGGCTCAGACCACCAGCACCCTTCTAGGAGGAAAAAAGCAAGCAGTCTTCTTTTTAGCAGGAGCCCAAGTTAAAAACGATGGTTGGGTACCATCCAGGCAGCAGACAGGCTATGTGGGAATACAAGAGCCCTACAAATAAGGAGACAGAAAGAAAACCCCTGAAGGGAGCAGGCTGCAGGGGGGGAATGCAGCCCACCCAAGGCAGGAGATGGGGCTGGAGAAGGCTCTTGCCTACCTTCCCCTGGCTCTGTGCTGCATGGCAGGAGTGGCACCTCCCCATGGGAACTTGTCTCCTTCCTCTGCTGCAAACCAAGCGAGAACTGAGCCCACTGCAGGTGAGCAGTGCATTGTCCTGCAGCCCCTGTCAGCCTGGGCTGCGCAGAACGCTTCCATAAGTGAGATCTGTTGATGGGGACTCTTACCTTACTCAAGGCCACTTGCATAAAGTGCCAGTCAGAGTGAATTAAGGAGGCAAGATCTGACCATGAATAAAGGTTTTAAGACTGAGGATTTACTTTCATCTATAAACACCTAATGTTATTTTTGCATTCAAGTCCAATTTTCAAAATGGAGTTGAGAGCAAGGCTCCCTGGAAGCCCTAACCTCAGGGCTTGTCTGCAGGAGGAACTCTACCCGCATTTCTCCTGTAGTCAAAATGTAAGTGAATTAAAATAAATCCAATTATGGCCACATTTTCTCTGATGGAGCACATCCACACAGGCTCACCATCTGCTTTAACTAATCCGTGCTATGAATTCATAGCCCTGTATTGTTCAAGTTAGTCTTCTGGGGTATTTTTGGGTAAACAAAGATTAAATCTGCTCAAAAATACGATTTACGGTAATGTTTCTGTTAAGGGTGTTCTACATAACTTCAGTCTTGTTTTGAACTGTTTTCCATGCAATATGAATCTGTTTTCCAGCTGATGAAATGAAATAAAATGTGTGCTAACTCTTAATATGCAATCCTTTGCTTTGGACTGACAACGGTTTATGGTGGGTTTTGTTGAAAGGGTTCCTGATTGAGTTGAATTATGTTGAAGTAAGGCAATGACCTGGAGAGACATTCTATGTTTAGGGAGTTGCCCATGTTTAAATGGGGCTTAAAGTTGTCACATCTGTAATTGAACTGTTTCAATGCATTTTATGTACACACAATCAGGCTCCAGGTAAATTATGGCTCTCCAAAATGAGTAAGAAAATGCGTGCAACTCCTTAAGAGGAGCCTGCTGTTTATATGAAAGCAGATTCAAGATGTTATTTTCATTACTTAGTTGCTTTAGACTTTTGTTTTCTCTGTCCCTCCTTACCTTTTTTAGCAGTTACCTCGAGGAAAGGCCTTCCAGTGCTGTTCCTGGCAGAGGAATGCAATGAGAGCTGGTGTGATTTCATGTGCCCACCAGGGACACCGGCCCTCAGGACCCTGAGCGTGACAAGGGGTGAGTGCAAAGCCCAGTGCTGTATCCAGCACACCCCAAACCCACTCCTCCTGCCCCAGGTAAACCACCAGTGGCTCTATATCAGCTTTTTCCCAAGGCTAATGAGTCTCCAGTTAACAAGGACTTCTATCTGCTGGGCACTAACCTAACAGAGATGTGGTTGTAATGATGTAACAAGGTTCCAAGTCATGTTGATAATTGAGATCTGTTTATGGGGACTATAATTTCATTCAAGGCCACTTGCATAAAGGGCCAGTCAGAGTGAATTGAGCAGCATAATCCTAACATTTGCCTAAATTCAGTGGCAAAACTTTAATAGTGTCTTTACCTTCGAATTTGTCTGTTGCTGTTACTCATCAGATAAAAGGTGGTTGTGTGCTGTTGAGTGAGACAGGGAGGAGAGTTTCTAAAGAGAGAACTGTGTCACTTCAACTAATTAACAGAATTCAAAGGAAATTTAGGACTTTTTACACTGTGGCTGACACAGAAGACAAAAGGTGTTTGATGGCATCACCAACAAATCTCCTCTGGTGGCTCCACAGAAAAATGAAATGCTTGTCCAGAAACACTACTGCCCATTTAGGCTCTCTGTAATGAATCCTGGATGGCTTATCAAAACCGAGATGATGTTGATACCAGATGTATCAGAGCAGCCAAGATGTTGGGATTTCTAGATGTGGGCAGGCTGTGTAATTTGGGTGAAAGTAGCAAGCCAGAAGGTGCCTTTATTTGTGGAATTACCCCTTGCCCAGGCAGCCCATCCCTTGCTTGGCAGCATCCACGAGCCTTTAAAATCCTGCTGACCCCAGAGCAGGAGGAGACAAAGTCAATGTGGGTGAGTTCAAAGGGCAAGAAGTTGTTACAGAAATCTCAACTGGCTTCTACCCAGCACACATCCCCCCAGCAGCTCTCATACCATCCTGACTCCCTGTAACTGCTTCACAGAAAATTCATTTTCCTGGCTCTGAAGCTCTCCTGGACGTGGCCAGGCTCTGCCACCCATCCCCTGCCGCTGCAGGGACATGGACACTGCCATGGCCCATGGTCCTTTCTCCTTGCTCGCCAAAAGATGCCAGCAAAGAGCTTTGGTTCCTCGGGCTCATCTGCCAGTGCTGCACACCCAGTAACTGATTTTTCTTGAAAGACCTGATTTTGGCATATTCCCCAGTGGGACTGGAGTGCAGAGTTGAAGTCTTATTCTGCTGATCTGGATAATGTCATCAGATGGAGACAAATGATTTTTAAGCAGGCATTTCCACTAATTTCAGCAGTGGATTTTTTCAAATTAGAAAAAAAAGAGACTAAATCCCATGTGTGCCCATGCAGGCCTGTGGTCTATAATATTTAAATTTCCATATCCCAAAGGCTGAGTACAATGGAGAAATCAACAATTCAGGAAAGAGGGAGCGTGGATTTGCATAGGCCTTGAAGAAATGTATTATGTAAAATCTTTTAAGATAAGAGAAAGAGGCAAGATACTTCTATAGGGTTTTCTGAGTTCTAAAACCTGTGGCATTAACTGACGTTACAGTAGGAATGGGATGATGGGATGGAAAAGGAAGAGATGGGAGTGCTTAGATGATGGTGAGGGAACCTGGGTTCTGTGTTTTGCAAGAGAAGTGAGGTGATTATTAACGAACAACAACAAAATTTTAAGGGCACTTGGTCATCAAAGCTACAGGAAAATCTGCAGAAGAGCTTTATGGATGTCCCAGCCCCAGTGACCCACACACAGCCAGAGCTCTGGGGGATGCACACACCATTTGCTGCAGGCACACACCAGAGGGATTCAGTAACTCGCACAGAATTAACAGGACTTTCACGTGTTGAGCACAAACCCGGGTGTGCAGCCACGCGTGACACGTGTACACACACGTGTGTGAGTGTTTGCCTCCAAAGCTGCCTGGTTTTGCGTGAGTCACACACCAGAGCCAACAACTGCGCCAAAAAACTCAGCCAAAGCTGGTTCTCCCCTCCCAGCCCTGGAAACCCTCTATTGGGAGGGCAGTTTTCTGATCACTAAAAAAATTCTTCAGAAGGATTTTAAAGCAAGCTCTCTAGAGCCCAGGGATCACGACAGTTCAGTAGGGCTGGAGACGGAGTAAAATCACAGTGACATCTAGTGATCACTAATGTTTCACAAAGGTGCTACCACTGGAAACAATAAATGTATATATATATTAAAAAAAATCAGCATTTTAAACAGATAGCACAAAAAATCAGAAGCCAGGGAAAGAGGTGGGCTACAAGTGAGGGTAGATTATGTGAATCAAAGTGCTGCAGGGCTGACAGAAAGCCAAGTGCCGCAGCTGTGGAAGGGCTGGGGGATGATTTCTGCAGGGATCTTTCCCAGGTCTGCATTGCTCCCTGCTTCAGCAGAGCTTGCTGATGGTACTAAATTGCAGCACATTCATATAAAAGAAACGTGACGTTTTGGAGACTGGGAATAGAATTAATAAAATGATGTGCAGCTTCGAAAGTAAGAGCTAGTCCCCAGAGAGGGGAGAGCAAAATGAGCCCTATTCCGTGGCTGGAATATGTGGTGTGGCAGCAGCTCTGCCTCAGTGCCAGACAGACACTGAAAGAGAAAGGAAATAAAGAGGGAATGCCAGCTGGGCATCAGAGCTACGATTCAGGTTTGCATCTTGAACCAAAGCAGGATTTGTGTTTGTGCTTGGCAGCAGCAGGAACTAACTGGTTTTGTGATGTTGATTGAGTGCTTTCCACTCCAGGGTACTGATTGACTGATGGCAGTTTAAAAAAAAAAAAAAAAAAGATTTTTCTTTCGGTTGTGAGTATCAGCCAGGCAGTCTGGCCACAGTCATGCCCACTTGGCCAGGCTGGGCTTCAATTCTGCTGTCCTGCCCAAGCACCCTGCTGGGGCTGAACCCCATTAACGATACATTAATTAGCAAAGGATTAAGAAAAAAACTCTTTCTCCAAAGAGGATGAGGCAGGACATTGCCTATTTATGTCTTCATTGTGCAGGGTGATGAAAACCCAATCAGACGGATTAGCTGGAGTTACAACGGGGACAGAGAACTGATGCAGTTGGTGAATTGATTTTGCAGATTTAACCCAGGAATCTTTGTGGCCACATAAATATGCAGGCAAATTCTCCTATGATGAAACATTCAGGAGCAGCTTTGACAAAAGTTGAGAAGGAAGCTCTCAGCCAATTTCCAAGCCCTTCCCTTGAGTCCCCAGCAGCCAGGCAGGTTTAGTTTCTCAATTATTAGCTGAAAGCAGAATATACATTCTCACTGTCTGATTTTGGATGCCGCTGGAGAATATCCCTCAGATAGATGTGTAAGGGGAGAGACAGATTCAGGCACATCAGATGCTATGGCTGCCTCTGACTGTTGTGAGCAATAACCACTGAATGGGAGTTTATTAAAAATAGTAGCACAAATTAACTACTGGGTTTCTGTGATTAGGTATGAGATTTTCTAGAAGGAAGAAATGTGTAGTGGGACTTCAGGCACTGCATTTCAGTAAAGATTTTGATACAATGCTGTCTGGAAAGTCATTAGCTGTGCTGACATAGACAGGAATTAGAGGAATAATTGCAAATTGGGTAAGGACCTGGTAAAAGATGATTTGGTGAGGTTGCTTAGTGCTTTCATGGGGATGAAGGGGATGGTGTTCACCCGCTGAAGGATTTACAGACCTGCTCACTCCATCTTCCCTGCAGAGCTGGAGAGCACCTGGTGCCACTCATGAAAGCTGGAAAACCGAGGGAGAAAAGACATTGCAGCTGCTTTGCTGGCCTGGCTGGCTGCTGAGTCCTGCTGCATCTTGGAAATTTCCCAAAGGGTTTGCACAGCTCGGATATTTTAGCAGAAAGCTATCCTGAGTTGAAGGGACTTTATTCCATCACCACCAGGGTTCAGGGTCTCAGCCTCCAGCCCCAGAGACAACAACGTATTTGTCAACATCATGTTTGAGTCTGTTTGTGTGGCCCAAGGGATGGCAGGGGCTGCACTGGAACACAAGGTGCAGCGCCTGACGCTGGGCAGGTCCCAGCAGAACTGCTGAGAAAGCAATTAAAAATAGCATTAGTGTGAATTGACAAATCTAGTGCTTGGTTTGGTCTCAGAGGGACGTGGCTGAACCGCAGGCTTTTCTCCATGACAGCTCTATTTATTTTAAATAGAGGAGCAGAAGAGATGTGCCTCCAGATGCTTAAAAAGCAGGTGGTTACTTTTCAAGGACTGTTTGACCAGAATTTCACACCACAGCTCCTATTAAATAAGCGTTTGGAAGGCAGATTACAATCTTCCATCATGACAGAATCTTCAGCATCTGCCTGTGAGGAGACACTGCCCTGGGTGTGGCATCAATTTGCAACAGTGTGATGGGGAAAAGGAAGTACCATGACCACTGCAAGGAAATCAGTTACCTTTCACCTTATGGGATGAAAATGCCCAGGGATGATGTATTAATTAATCAGGTTCATCATCTCACAGCAAAGGCCATTCACTAGTTTGTATGATCAAGGATCAAATTGCTCCTTGCTAGAAAAAAGCAGTATTATTGTGGGTAATGTGTGGGTCAGCACAGCAGGTGTGGAGCTGTTTTTTGGGAAAGGGATGCTTCTTGGCATAGGTGGATTCCTGGATGCTGGATTTCTGACTAGATTCCCCAACTTGAATTTTTTTTTTTCAAGATTCACTCAGCTCCCAGTGCTGAAGTGCTTTTAGATCCCACCAGCTATGACTGAATTCCCTTCCCTGCTCTGCACTCCAGAATATGACTTCTGCTCTGACCACATCTAAAACCTGCCTCCCAGCTTTCAGCCCCTCCCAAACTCCTGAAGGACTCATTCCTCCTCCCATTCCTCCTCAGGTACCACAGTGCAGTGTGCCAGCCAGCAAATCCACAGGCAATTCCTCCCAGCTCCTTTTGCTCCCCTCCGGCTCCAGGTGTGAAAACTTCACCTCTCTTCTTTTCCATGCACCTATACATGGTGCACATTGCTTTGTGCTGTCCATACCAGCTGTAAACACACAGGGCAAGCAGAAAAAACCTGTGAAAAGGGTATTTAAGTGTGCACAAGTCCCTGCAGTGCCACTCGGGAGTCACACCAGTGCCCCCTCGAGTGCATTGCAGGGCAGAAAGCCAATAAAATCCTACTAAAGGTAAGTCTGGGAGAGCATTTTTAAACCAGAGCATCTCTCTCCTTTCTTTTCCCCAGTTGTACACCAAATTCAGCAGTGGAGTGGTGGGAATACTTTGTCATCACAAACATATATTATTTCTGTGATGTGTGTTAGTACATTGTAATGAAAATGTGTTTTCCAAAGGCACAGTTGCTTTTATTCCCCTTTGCTGTCACTGTAACACACTCTGTTTCCAACTCTTCACTGAGATAAAAGGTTTCCTTCCCACCTACCTCCAAAAAAAAAAAAAAAAAAAAAAACAAACCTGAATAATGGGAATGACAGAACTTGTGTAATTGTTCGTGCTTTGCATGCTTCCAGGCTGATTGCCTGAACCATGACTGATCCAAATTCCCACTGAAGTCCATGAGAGTTTTCGCACTGAAGCAACAGCTTGGTTTTAGAGGAGCTTTTTTGAGGAGAAAGCCCAAAGCCATTCTATTTTCCCTTCAAAATCGCTATGAGATAAAGCCATTCATGTAGCAAAGCTGGTTGTTCCCCTTGCAATGGAAATTAACTGAATTATGACCATTTACATGTAAGAGATTTCTGCTGAAACCCTCAGAGCTGGAAGGATCTGCAGACCAACGTGGGCTCCTCGGTCTGCATTAAACCCTCAGAGCTGCTTTGTGTGAAAAACCTCATCTTGGCAGGGTAAAATAAGCAGAGGAAGATATCTTTTGACACCCCCACCAACCTGCAGAAAGATACATCAGAAAGAGGAAACACTAAAAGCGAGATTTGGTCTCTTCTTCACTGAGGAAAAGCCAAGAAATGTCCAGCACAGCTGCTCCCTTCTGTAGTCCCATGGGGAAGAGTTTCTGCTGGAGCTGCAGGCTCATCCTTTGGCTGGTGGGATGGACAACACCCAACTGCACATGGTGGATGTTGAAGATACAAATCCAGAAAGATACAGAGCCACAGCTTTGATATCTGGAATTACGGAAGGAAGACAATGAATGCCAAACATGAGGGAGTTCTGCCATTATGAACATGTTTAGAGGTGTGAATATTATTACCAGTCTTAGATTATGGCAGCCTGCATCTATTAAATTCCCTTTGGAAATGAAAGGCAAGAGCCAGACACTTGGCTCAGGGTGTGCAGCTTTTCCTTTCCCAGGAACTCAGAGCTCAGTAGGATCTGACCTCGTGTAAGAGTTTAAGATGTCATACTAATTCCATTTAAAACACCTCAATTGCTTTATTACTTTAAAAGTCTCTCTTTATGTATATATAGTTTGTATATTAAGTGTAATATAATATAATAAAATATAGTTAATATAATATTATATAATGTAATGTAATATAATGTAAGATAATATATAATAATATACCTTGATTTTTTTATACAGTGTGCCAGAGAGGTGATTATAAAAGGGAGCAGACACTTGACTTTTACCTCAAATAGGGCACCCAATGCTTTTATTTCCCCAAGCAAATATTGCAGCATCTAATACTCCGTTAAAGCAGAGAAGGAGGGATATTTGATGAGGCCTCAGGAGAGTTAGGATGAGAGAAGGATTTCAGTATTAAATTTAATGCTGTCAGCAGTTTAAATTTATATAAAAGCGAGTGCAATTACATTGAGGATCTTCTGGAAAAAGCTCAGCCAGCTCCAGCTCCTGCCAAGGCTGGGAAATGGCGTTTCAGTGTCCAGGTGGGCAGCAGTGTCCTTTCCAAGGACATTCCCATCTGCACGCTCACCCCGTGGTTGTGTTCCCCATCCCAGCGGGCCCGAGCTGGGCTCTGCCCTTGGGGGCTCTTGGGGACAGGTTGTGACCATTACCCACAGCTGTGATTGCAGTGTATTGCCCCACCTGGAATGAGCCCTGATGATCTGGCACGGCACTGAAAAGACTCCAGCAAGGCTTGGGGATCAAGATCAGCCTCTCCTTACCTTTAGCACTCCCTGAGTGAGCTTTGCCCTGTGCTGGCCTTGGGCACACCTGGGGAGGGTGGGAGCTCGTGGCTTCAGTGGCTTGGCTGTAAAATGTGCATGAAGAAAACAGAGAGTGATGCAGGCTAGTAAGTTGAGATAAGAATTGGAAAGACACGGAAGAAAATGCTCAATATCAGATAGATTTTAAGGAGAGGAATTGAGAAAAGCTGAGTATCAAAGTACCAGGGAAAATGGGTGTTGCTTGTACTGGGTTAGAGAACATCTGTATTTAAAAAGGACCCCCGAGTTCTCTGGAACAGACCCTGAGCCAGTTCACACAAGGGAACATGGAAAACATTCAGTTCTGGCACCATCTGTGGTCCCAAATAACTCTGGACAAGGAGCATGGATGGGTCTCCTCACATGTTGTACAGAGACGGGTCCATGGAATTCCAGGATGGTTCCCATCAGGACTGGGATCTGCCTGCTTGACTTTTGGCTTCTCTCTGTGAAAATGAGAGTCTAGGGGAAGAGAAGGAATTATTCCATGTCAGCAAGATCCAGCCAGGAGTATGAACTTTCTCTTTGTACTGATTTGGATCTGTCCAGATGAGCCTGACAAGGGCAGGTTCTCCTTTCCCTTCAGCATCTCGTGGCTTGGGCATGGGTTCTCTGTTGTGGGGTCACACACCAGCCACTGATGGGATGATAAAGAGCCAAATTTTGATGTGGGAGTCAAGCTGTGTAATGGGTTATCACAGACATCTTAGTTTCATCTGATTTATTATCTCTGCTAATTATCCCAATAAATCAGTGTTTGAATGGAACTTGGCATTGACACTAAATTTGAAGGACTGGAACTACTGTTGGGGAACTAACAGGGAAGACCCAGCTGTAGATGTCAGAGAATGGATGAGACATCTTGACAAAACGCAAGCAAAACTGGGAGACACAAAAGCAATGTGAAATACCAATGTATTTCATACACTGAGAGGATGGAGCTCCCTATGTGTTAATACTTCACAGTCATCACTGTGCCAAGAGCATCTTCACCATCAACGACATCTGCAGGTGATTCCTGTGGGCAAAGACCAAAGGAGACACACTGCTGGCCCAGTGCTTTCTTACTTTCTATGAAATTCGCTGTAATAAAAACCACATGGAAATCACACAGAGCAAAGGAAGCAAAGGCAGCACCGAAGTTCCTGTGCTGCAGGCTGGGGTAAGCAGGTTGCAGGTGCAGGTTACTGTGCTGAAATCTTGCTGGTTTTCAGAAACAGTGCAAAACCCTTCTCAGACTGAATGCACACAAGCTTTCCTTCCCCACGTTTCCAAACCAATACTAATTTAATGGCTGGGAGAAAAAAAAGGCCATCACCTGAGTGCATCCAGCAAGCTACTGAAACAAAAACATACCCTTCTGGTGACAGCCTGAGCAGGGCCCTGCAGACAGCATCAAACAAGTGGAAATGTGAAGCAGCCTCTGCTCTAACAACAGCCAGGTTTGCACTGCTGCTGGCTTTGCTGGCTCACTCCAGCCCTCACGCTCCCCCCTTCGGGTGCTTTTTTTTTTTTTTTTCTTTTCAGCTCTCGCAATCTGACAGAGGCTGGTGAAAACAAGTTGAAGGAAAGGACATTCCCCTGAAGAGCAGCTGGAGAGCAATCCTCAAGCCCTATCTGTGCTAAGTAGAGGACAGCCAGCCAGGCCACTTGCTGTAGCCTAGAACCACCCCCAAGCCCTGGAGGTACACTGGCACTGGCACTGATTTTCCAGGTAAGCCTTTTTCTTAACCCCCGGATCTTGGTAGCTGAGTGCTCTCTAACCAGGAAGTTAAATCTGTCAGGAGACAAAACAGCAGAAATGGTGTAAGGGCAGAGCAGGGAGTGCTCAGCTGCTCGGTGTTGTAGAGACGCTGGTTTATTTACTCAGTGCGAACCTCAAGCAACTCAGGCATTTCTGCCATCTGCCTCATTTCAGCAACCCCATTAAAACAGCCCTGTAAACACCCTCAAGAGATGGACAGACAGACAAACCCCACACTAACATTTTCCCTGTAAGTAAAAAGTTACTGCACATGTTCTGCTTGCTGTGGTGGAGGGAAAGGAAGGGAGAAAAAGGGAAAAACAGCTCACTGCTGGTGATGCTGGTTTAAAATTCACACAGCAAGAACTAAGCTTGTGCCAAGTTTTCAGAAATGAATAGAGTTGTAGTTCTGGGAAAATCCTGGGAACAGCCAAAGCTGAACAAAGAGAATCTCCTTGACTCTGATGCTCTTAACCCCATTGTGGATCACTCAGGCCTGCTTGGATGTTGACACATGGTGGTGGCTGTGATGCAGTCAATAGTTAGAGTTCTGTAAAGCTCCTATCCTAAAGGTCATGTGGGGACCCAAACCATGGCACCCTCTGCTTCTGCCAGGATATTAAACCAAATGGGAATTTTTCATTTTCATTGTTTTGTTTATGTACTGAAAGTATCTTTCCAAAATTCCCATACAATTTTGGATATGCCATTTTTCATCAGATTGGGAATATAATTCTGTTGGAACAGTTGGATATTTTTCTTTTGATTTTACTTTGGGAGTTGCATACAGGAACTTGAGAGCATTTTCAGACCTCTCGGGTCAATAATCTGAACAACACTGCTCCATACTTACAGATGTCTGAAATTTAGCAGTGCCTGGGGAGAAATAACAGAAGTCCTTGGCTCCATCAAAATCCCATTCCTTCCATCAAGGGCTGGGAGAGCTCGAGCTGCTTTCCACCCCCGTGTTTGTGAAACAGCCTTGCACTGAGCCCTCTGCCATCCCAGAGGAGGGCAATGCCTGCTGCCTCACCCATGAGCAGCCACACACCAGTGGGAAGACCATGAGCAGAAGGAGCAACTGCATCCCAAAAAATGATCTCAGAAAATGCAAGGCCCTTGAACCTTGTAGTTTAGGCCCAAACCTTGGTTTCCTCCTGTTGCTGTGATAGGGTGTGATAGGGTTGGGGAGCTGAGCTGTGCTGTGGGGAGGCAGCTCACAGCAGATGCAGCAAAAAACCTCCCACAGCCTTTTCTGCCCTAAAATAGCCTTCTGCACTCCAGGTCACATCTGCTATCACCAGCACGGAGAGCAGGAGCAGGTGAGACCAGCTCATGCCAGGCTGCCTAAATAATGAATGAAACACCATGGCAGGACAGATTTGCTTCAGGTTTGGTTGCAGAGGAGGCTCTGGATTGCTCTGCAAGAGTGGGAGGGTTTGTTTTCTGCTTCTGCTTTGCTGAGTCAAACCACGAGCAAAGCAGTTCAGATCTGGAGAGTCTCAGTTCCTATAATTTCTAGCAGAGAAACATCGCTGCTGCTGCTTTTGTTCCTTCCTACGGAGATTTGTAGCTTTGCTGGGCAGGAACTCTGCTGAAATGTGCTTAGCACAGCTGGAGCCTCTCGTCACAGCTGTAAAAGAGGCAAATAAAAATAACATTTGTGCTCATCAGCAGCATCCCATTGGCTTCTCTCAGCACTATTACTCAGCTGCCTTTGATACAGATATTAGTCAAATCCCGCTCCTCTTCCGAGCACCCCATTATAAGGGATGGGGAAGAGCCTTCCACCACTTCTGACACTTCTATTATTTTTTCCCACTCTTCTCTCAGAGGCAGCATGGATATCCAGGAGTATTTTGCCAGAATTTCTTACTGGGGCTCTCACAATAAGTCGGACCTGGCTACCATGTCAGATATATTCCAGCACCACGTCCAAGCTGTCCCTTTTGAAAACCTCAGCATCCACTGTGGGGAGAGCATTGAGCTGGACCTGGAAGCAATCTACAACAAGATAGTGAGGAAGAAACGTGGGGGCTGGTGCATGGAAAACAACTACCTTCTATCTTGGGTCCTGAAAACTCTTGGCTACGACGTCACCTTTCTGGGAGCAAAAGTTTATGTCCCAGAGCTCGATGCCTACCCAGATGAAATCGATCATCTGCTGCTACAAGTGGAGCTTGATGGTAAATCCTACATTGTGGATGGGGGGTTTGGGATGGCCTACCAGCTATGGCAGCCAATGGAGCTGATTTCGGGGACAGATCAGCCGCAGACTCCCGGGGTCTTTCGTTTCCAAGAGGAGAGTGGGACCTGGTACCTGGAGAAGGTGAAGAGGAAGCAGTGCATTCTCAACCAAAGCACCTCCACTTCCCACAATGCGGAAAATGAAGTTTGCCGTCGGGTTTATCTCTTTACCCTTCAGCCACGAGACATTGAGGAGTTCAGGGGCTGCAATGCCCACCTGCAGACAGCACCTGACTCGCTCTTTGTGACCAAGTCCATCTGCAGCCTGCAGACTGCCGATGGCATCCGGGCACTGGTGGGGTGGAAACTCACAGAGATAAAGTACAATTATAGGGACAATATGGATCTTGTGGAAATCAGAATCATTGCAGATGAAGAAATGGAGAAAACACTGCAGGAGAAATTCAATTTAACACTAGACAAGAAGTTTGTACCTGTCAATACGAGCAGGTTGTCTCTGTTCTAACTCGCTGCCTGAATTACAATTCAATTCCATGGCATTACAGGCAATTCTTCTCTTTCTTTCTAACAAGCATTTAAAGGTTAATCTTTCTCCTTCCATCTACACCAGTGAAAGGCAAAACATACTAGCACGAATCTGGAAAAGAAATGGATTTTCACAACTATTCCTGCATCTCTTTTCGGTCTGGGTACAAATAATCTCTGCCTAGCTCAATCAAATCATTGCCCTTCTGTTTGTGCTTAGCGGGAAGCAGACTCTGCCCATTCCCTACTCCTTTCATCTCTTAAAAGCTTTTCTAAACACACCCATTGTAGCTGGGCAGAATGATGGAGCTGTATGTCTTTGTCTTTATTAGCTGGTGCTGCCACCTGGGGAAAATCATACCTGCTTCTTAAATGAGTACTATATTATTTTGGGAATTCAACAGCCAAAACCACAACGACATCCCGTGCTGAGTTTCTCCAGTTAAGCCATAAGCCTGTTCTTTCTGCTCTCACATCCCCTACACCCCCTCAGGCGGCAGTCAGGCCATCCCACACCTGTGTGAATTCACCATGTGAGTACTTGAGGACAGGCGATTTATGACCTAGAACTGATGATAAGAAACGTTAGTGATAACTCTGTGTTGTTTCAGGCTTTGCACAGCTCCTGTTCTCTCGGTGACATAACCAAAGAGCAGTATTTCTTTGAACTGAAAGCATCTCCTGAGCATTTTGTTTGCTCGCACTCAGCAGCAGACTGCTGGGAATACATGTTCCTCTCATCAGACTCTACTCCGGGTGTTATTGCACGTTCATTATTATGGCTGAACCCAAACACATGCACAGAATTATTTTTCTGAAACGTATCTGTTCTACTGAGGATGTGTTTGCAGTGATACTAATTATATTGATATAAGGAGAAACGATGAATCTTAATCACATACCTAATGGCTAAGATTTCTAGTAGGAGAAATTACTCAAATGTGACCACTTTGCCCTTTGAGAAGATGCTCGATGTTCCTTTATGTACAAATCTTGGAAGCACTACAACTATGCACTTATAATTAAGCAAATTATATAAGTGAATTATAATTAAATAAAAAAATCAGGCATTGTGAACTAGAATTATTCAGCTTTTTTTTCCCTCCAAATTACAGCATGTATTCCCAAAGTAAAAAAAAGTCATTAATCACTGAAGTTGTCCTGATTATTTGTATGTGCTAATGTTTTCCAGCTAAAGCTTTTAAAAACACAATAACTCCCTGAACCTTTTTCACTTGTTATGCAGTATGTGCAGCTTTCTATAACTAGCAATTTAGATTTAATAAAAACTGCTGCTATTCTGCATGTTCAAAATGTATTTGATAGAGACACAGCAAGCTCCCGAAACCCCTGTCTTCCCAGAGTCAAATTCACCTACATGTGCTTGGCTGCAGGTGTGCAATAGTCCTTTATAGCACATAAGGCTCTCCATCCTATAAGAAAATGAAATGTGGTGGCAAAAGAAAGAGGGGCTTCTTATGGTGAGGACCAGCAGCTTGCAACACAGATGGTCAGAAGAAATTGTCTCAGGATCTGGCTTGCTTATGATCTGTGTTTTTCTGTGCTCCCCACATTAGTGGGAGAGCTAAAGGAGCTAAACTCAGTGTGACAGCACGGACAAAGCATTGGGATGCAGGTAAAAGCCCAGGCAGGTCTTGCAAAGCTGTGGGGCAGGAGAAGATCCATGCAGAGCCAAGAATGCCCATCCTTGGTGGGAACAAACATAGGAAACACCTAAAGAGGGCTGTGCCCACTCCTCTCTCCTTGTGCCAGGGTGTTTCTTGCACTTTGTGCTGTTCCATAGGCTCAGGGAAATGAGTACAGAACTATAAAATCACAGACCTTTAAGACTAGAGTAGGGCGTTACGTCCATTGCCCCCGAGATCCGGCGTGTGGAGGGCCAGAACAGGGAAAGCCGCTTTTCTTTCCGCTGACCCGACTCCTGGAGCGTGTGCCCGGCGCTGCCCGGGTGCTGCCCCTCCACAGCTCAGCTGGGCGCTCCTGCCTCCTGCTCACCCACAGAGGCACAGCGTATTGCTGAGCAATACAACGAAACTCGCTGCTGGAACGGGGAGAAAAAAAAAAAGAGGTTTTTCTTCTCAAATTGCACTAGTTTGTTTTTTCCTTATCCCTAACTTTGGAGGCAAATCCTTAAAGGCACAGCAGGCTCAGGGAGCTCAGAGTTGTCCGGGAGCCCTCTTGAAGGACAGGGCTTCTCTTCGAACCCAGAGGAATTTAGACAACTGAGCAACTTGGCAAATCTGACCTTGTTGCTTGGTAGGGGCTGGTGGCAGCCACGAGGAATAGATCAGTGTGGTGCGATTAATTCAACAGTTGCCATCCCCACCAATAAATCAGTGACTTCCTGCCCTGGATTACTCTCTGTCTATCATAAGTCACTTCCTACATGGATCCAGACCACATCAATGTCAGCAATGTAAAATCTGCATCAAAATTTGCACGACTGCTTTGCTGCTTTAGCCTGGGAGTACTCACCAAGGTGCCCCAGAGACCGAAGCCCCTGGGTGACCTGCAGGATTGAGGGTGGGTTTATAGGTTATAACCACTTACAAAAGTTGTCATGATACCCATGCTTTGCACTCCTGGAGGGCTTCAGTTGTCATGCAGTAATGTGGAAAGTTAAAGTCTCCTCAATATTATGAGCAGTTTGGGGACTGGATCATTTTCAGGCTCTCTGTACAGCCCCTAACACAATGACACGGCTTTCCACACATACACCAATACAAATAAACCAATAAAACCATCAGAATATAAACTACTATAAAAGAAGAAACTCCCTCCCCTCTTTGGCTGCTCTGCTGGAGAATAAGGCTGTCCCTGACAGGCCGTAAAGGCAGCCTGGACCTTTAAGGGCAGCAGTTCCATTGCAGCTCTTCCTGCGCACTTTGGAACACCCCTGGGTGGAAAGCCTGAGCTGACTGCCTGCGAGGTAAGCGCTGCTTGCCTGACCTTTAACTTCATCCTGCAGCTTTGGGCCAGCCCCTTTGGAAAGCCCACCCCTGTGAGTCTGCATACCCCGTGCACAGCGCTGCAGGTGTAATAGCAAAGCATAAACTACAGGAACCCCAAGGCTGAGGGTGAGTGTGGCATTACAATGGCGTTTTCCAAGTGCAACATCGAGTGTTTGAGAGTTAAACTAACCCTTTATGCTGAGCCCGGGTGTATTGAAAAACGCAGCAACTGACTCACGGTGTAACTTAAGAATCAAACAAAAAATACAGACATGTGCAAGAGGATCCAGCCTTGGAAGTCCCCCATGATTTTTAGCAGAGAAGAACTGATCCTAATATTCAGCCTAATTACAAAGGGACCCCGCGATCCCAAGGGACATGTGCAGACAGGCAGAACGAACATCTGAATCTCACTGCCCACGAAGCTGCAGGAATGCTGAGCAAAGCTCAGCTGCTGCAGGGGCAGAAGTAAACAAGGCTGAGATCCGGACTGAGGCTGGGGATATTTGGCAACTCAGTTTTGGAACGCAAACTGTCCTGCGGGAGAGGGCTTGCTCACTGCTGCAGCCTCATCGCTCGCGCGGCGGGAATGGCTGTGCCAAGGAAAAATCTGCCTCCAGGAAGGCGAAGGAGTAAACGCTGATTTATGTGGATGCTCTCTAATGTCAATGATGTTGTAGTGCAGCTTTATTATGCTTAAAGCTCTTTAAGTATTCATTGAGATCAGAGCACATTTTGTCAGCCACCGCAAGGCTGTCTCTGAAGCAGACTTTAAATTGGTGAGGCCAGAGAAGGGGCAGCTGGGGAAGCTGAGGCACGGGCAGGGAATTTCCCAAAACGCTTTCCCAGTATGTTTTCCCAAAGCCTCATTGCCAGCACCCCATGGGGGCTCTCCATGGCTGGATGAGGGGAGCTGGTTTGGTCCTGCGCTTTCCCCATATGATGGGGACACCCAGACCCAGCAGATGGGTTATGGGGAGGGCATCGGGTCTTCTGCTGCTGGCCCAGGGCAGGGACCGATCTGGTTTTGCTTGAAGGCAAATTCCATCTTATCAGACCCACCAGGCTGATGGACTCCTCTGGACTCCTGCTGGTCACAGAGGTTCAGCTTGACATCCTCACAGGGAAAAGATGTTTGTATCTTCTTATGCAAAATTGCTGAAAGTGGGACTAGAAAGAAAAATGAAGCAGAGGACCACAGGATGAGCCTGCCAGCGAACACGTGCGCTGTGTGTTGGGAAGGAAATGGCTTTCTACAAGTGTTTCCAAGGAGATCCTGCCAGAGATGAGTGCCCTTGTCCTAAAAAAGGGATGGAAAAAAACCATAAAATGCAGTATCAAAGAGATATTACTGTTTTTTCATGTAGCCTCTTTGGGTCCTTTTGAAGTGAAAATGTTTATTTCTTATTCCCTTATTGGGATAATCCTCTATTCTATCACATTTTCCTGTGGGTTTGCATTAGCCAGTCTGAATGTTGGTACCAGTGCAGATCAGGAGCAGTACAACCAAGTCATGTGAGTTGTGCTGCTGGCATCAAGACTGGGGTTAAAGTCTAGAGATTAGGCCATTGGATGTGCACAGCTGCTGGGGTGGGGGCACTTCCACCCATGGATTCGAGGTGGGATTTTCACAAGGGGTCAAACTGCTGGGGGGAGCAGCTGGACCAAAGCTGAGAATATTCAGTGGAAGGGAGTTTGTCCCATCTCATCCACATCAAAGGATTTTTGGAAAAACCTCCCAGGGAATATTCAACCATTTGCAGGAAGCAAGAAATCCTCAGACTTGTTGGAAATTAACACAGCCCTTAACAGATTGTGAATTGTTCTGAACAACAAATATCTCTGCATGGAAAAAAGCTGAATTAAATCTAAACTAAAGACAAAATAAATCCTTGCAGAGACCAGATGAGTCACTGGATTAGAAGTCTTACAGGGAACCTTTTGTATCTTGGCCACACAACCAGTGCCAGTGATAGTGTCTTTCTGCTAATGAAAGGAAAGGGGATCAGAGATACAAAGACACTAAATATTTCCAGTAATTTGAGCTGAAACTAAAGCCTTTAGTTTGTAAAAGATGGTCAAAGAAACCAAAAGATTATGAATATGCCTTGTATGTATTTTTAGATCAATTCCTTTGATACTTAGGTTAGAAGCATTAAACTCCCTTCCTTTTACAGCCTGTCTAAACTCCCCTGGGAAATTTAAGAGATTAAGACAACAACGATCTATTTCACATGGAAACCTGTCTGAAATGGTGACACACTGAGATGTTAATCCCAGTTAACTGAATCCATGAATGCAAAACCCTCCAGTTAAATTATCCGTGGGATAGAGAAAGAATTGCTTACCTGGTACGGTAAAAGAAACAGTAAGAACTTGCTGTGACTTTTATGCCGGTATGGTGTGGCAGCTTTTCTGCAAACCTGTTGTTTCTTGATTTTAGAAAACTTTTGTCACGTGGGATCCTCCTCTGTGGTCAGAGATGCTGTTATGGCATGTGCTATGTCTTCCCATGGGAAAGACATCCACCTGGTTTGAAGGCAGCCCCCGAGAGAGGGAAAGCATTATTGCCACCTGCTCCTGTCCTTGTCTCTTTTTAAAGAAATACTTACAATTCTTTTAGATCCTCATTAAAATGGCCCAGGCAATGTTTGCAGGCAGGTCAACCTGTGCTACAGAAACAGGAGTGAACCCCTTGACAGCTGCACAGCAGTAACTGGCTACTTTTCTGCTCACACAGGCAAAATGAACATTCAGGAGTATTTTGGAAGAATATCTTACAATGAGCCCCATAAGGATGCAGACTTGCAAACCTTGACAGCCATCTTCCAGCATCACATCCAGACCATTCCTTTTGAGAACCTCAGCATGCATTGCGGGGAGGCCATCGAACTGGATTTGCAATCTACTTACAATAAGATTGTGAGAAAGAAACGTGGTGGGTGGTGCCTGGAAATCAACTACCTCCTATTTTGGGCCTTGCAAGAATTAGGGTATGACATCTGTATTCTTGGTGCACACAGCTATGAACCAGCAGAGAAGGGATACACGGCTGAGATAAACCATATCCTCCTGAAGGTGGTGATCAAGGGCGATTCCTACATAGTAGATGCTGGGTTTGGTGGTGCCTACCAGATGTGGCAACCACTGATGCTGATTTCTGGGAAGGACCAACCCCAGATCCCTGGCATTTTCCGCTTCATGGAAGACAAAGGCACCTGGTACTTCGAGAAAGTCAAAAGGAAGCATTATATTCCTGAGCAAAGTGATGCTGGCTTCCCTGATACTCCAGAACTGGGGAATATCAGAAAAATATATAGATTTACTCTTGAGCCACGGCATATAGATGACTTCCAGGAGCTAAACACGTACCTCCAAGTGTCTCCAGATAACATACTTCGGAAGAAGTCAATCTGCACTCTCCAGACCACCAATGGGCTTCTTGCCTTAGTTGGATGGACCTTGACTGAGATGAAGTACAACTACATGGAGGACATGGACCTGGTGAACATCACAACCCTTACAGATGAAGAGGTTGAGAAGACACTGAAAGATAAATTCAATATAGTACTGGAGAACAAACTTGTACCAGTAAATGTTCGTGACTTGCCACCTAATTTAGTGGATAAGATCTAACTGCAACACTGTGCTGGATGGATCTTTAAATAGCCAACAGGAAAGTTCTAAAATTAGCATTAATTACATTAATGTCATTTTTAACTTGAGCTAGTCACAAAGCTTGGTAAATTCAAGTACTTTACTTATTAACTGCATATATTGATTGCATATTTTTTATTAAACCTCTCCTTCTTTAGAAACCAAGACATCTTACTAGCTCTGTTTTGCTCATATGCAAATTGCTTTTTGACTCCTTAACTTTTTGTTCACCTTCTCAAGAACTCATTTTATTGCAGATATATTTTGTGGCAAAGGAGACCAAAATGATGCAGAAGGAGAGCTTGTGTTACTGTTTAACACGAAAGACCTCTAACCTTTTTTTGGTATTATTTCCAATCTTCTCAGCGACTTTTACAAATTACTCACTTCCCTTAACAGTCTTAAAGTTGAGCTGAATTTGGCTTTTAAAGACTTTGTAGAAAAAAAAAAGGTTAAGACTTTCTCAGAACAAGCTGCCATTAGGTGCTGATTAGCTTATGGAAAGTTGAAAGACTTGAGTCCTGTTCCCTTTTCGGAAATTGGCTTAAAGAAAGATATTTATTCAAGGGTACCTAAAACCTCCCAAAATCTCTCTAATTTTGAGTACCCACTTTTTCTGAGTCTGATTTATCTGTGTCTCTGAATTCAAAATAAAATCCATAGAAGATAATTCAATGGTTTCTAAAAATCAGGGATTTGGTGTCAAAACTGGAAAACAAATCAAAGTTAGACAACCTTTGCAAACTATAATCTAAACTTTTGGGACCAAGGCTTCATGTGATGTCAAGAGGACATGACAATATTATAGATGAAACTCTTCATATTTAATACAAGCAGCATTCTGCACAAAAGCTACCTTAAAAAGTGATATTGTGGATGCAAAAGAAAACCCTGGGAAGTGAGGACATGCCACCGGTGTGGTTTCACAGCAGGATATCCATAACACAGAAGCCTTTTGCCTAGTGATACCTGTGGTACTGGACAGGATGTGCCATGAAAGAGGGTGACAGAAGAACATCAGTCTTCAGCCAAGGAAAAGACTTTGATGCTCATTTTAGTCAACCACACAGACCTACGGGGCACCTGATGTGCCTAAAACTCAGGTGCTTCCCCAGGTGCAGTGTAATGTGCTCTTTGCCTTCCCCAAAGAGACCTCCTCTGACATTCCACCTCCATCAAATGAAGGGGAGACAGGCTTGACCGGGAGAGAATGAAATAAACAGCACTGCAATGCTTTGAGGATGCAGGAGGCCAAGTTTAGAGCAGAAATGCAAATAAATATTTTCCAGGGCATTCATTAGGTGTGGCAGCTCCACAGTAACTCCCTGCTGCAGCTGAGGAGTTGAAAAGATTGAAGAAGTTCCTCTGTGGGCAAAGAAGGGTCATTTGTTCATCCATGGAGCACAGGGACACACAGCCTGCAACACCTTGGCACCTCAGTGTACCCACCAGGGCCCAGATGACCATCCTCCACCGCAAAGTGCTGGTTGGCAAAATAACAATACTTAATTTTAAAATGTTACAACGCCATTTGCAACAGCCTACTGTAATTATTTTACATGGAAAATGAGTTCATTCTGGTCTTAACCAGAGGAACACATAAACATTTGCTAATAGAGAAGAAACAAAGTTTAATTTGCTCACGGATCAGTGAAGTCCAAAAACGTGAATTCATTTTGGGTGGACTTTGCCCTTTCTTGGTATTTAAGATTCGGGAGCAAGGGCCAGCAGAGCTTAGAAAGACAACCCTCACAATCTGTATCCACGCCTGGCGTCATTGACTGCTGCCCCTGTAATAAACCACCCAGAAACTGAATTCCTCAATAAATAAAAAGGGATCTTATAAGAGGTAAGTTTATTTTCTTAAAAAAACGCCTCCAAACAAAGATACAAAAAACATGGTTTCTTTATGATGGTAAAGGTCATGGACAATAATATACGCAACATTCTCTAGGAAAAATGTTCTAAAAAAGTGATGATACAGAGCTAAAATATCACCTGCTATGCAGGGGCTCTTAAAGAGGGCAAAACAGTGATATGCAATTTCAATTCTTCTACCTTTCACTCTTCAGGAGAAGCTTCACTTCACTATGAGATCGATTCTTTTGTTTAGATACAATAGTAGATATAAATTTAGAACTGCAACTTCTTCTTGGAAGTCGTGCTTTTAGATACTTAAATTTATTTAAAAGTATTGAAAGTGCAAAGGAAGCAAAAGTTCAATCTAATAATCAATAGATTCTGCTTTAAGGGAGTAAAATAACAGCTCTTTAAAAACAACTTAAAAAGAATTACAAACTGTGGGTTGTGCAACCCAGAAAATCCATGTGCTGATGTATTAGGATAAAGGAAGTCAAATAACATATATTCAGCAGTAGAATTGCTGATACTGTGTATAGTCCTGGTGAGGAATATTTTTGTATGAACACCTTCATTTGCACCTGTAAAGTTCTTCTGCTGATGTTTTTCTCTGCATAAATCATAGCCACATTTGTGGGACTGCCTTTTCAGTACCTGCCTTTTCATCTGGTCTGCTCACAATTCAAAAGAACGGTAGCTTTCATCTCCTGCAGTCCAGATCTAATGCTGATCAAGCATATTATGGAGCTGCAGAAAGAAATTACAAATAATATAAACTCGAGAACCAGTTTTATGCTGGTGTGATCTATTTAGCATTCACGGTGATAGGATCAGATATACTCGGATTCTGCAAATCTAAAGAAAAAATGCCAGATTTTGGCATAAAAGTGTAACTTTTATGTTACACTTACCAAATATTACATTGAGAATATCCTCCAACAATGCTTAGATATCACTGGAAGCTAAATTCCTCTCTGTAGGAGGTAATGTGTAGTTTTTGCTGGTGCTCTCCATTCTCTTGGGACAGCTGCCCATACACCATGAATATGCACAGCATGAATCTGCCACTGAGAATCATCCTGAGAAATCCTAGTTTGCAGTACACATTCAGCAGTTCACTGCTGAGTTTTAGGATTGGTGAGTTTTGAGAAAGGTTGGGACTAGAGCGATATAAAGCAGCCCCTGTCCATTTTCAGGGTGCCCTGTGAGACACAGGGCACAGGAGGGAATGGAGATGTGCTCTTTGTCTTTTAGGCCATTCACCTCCACTCAGATCCATTATTCCAACACCAAAATGAGTTTCTACAACACTCAGAGCAGACACAAGACTCAGTGGTCTGTGACTCTTTCTAAGCTCACAGTTTTTTCAGTTATAATTATCTGCATTAAACTTGACACTTCAGAAAACATGCAGGAGTATCACGTTAACTTTGTAAGAGGTGGAAGAGCGATGTGTACTGAACGAGCGATTCATTTCTTGTCACCTCCATCAGTGGCAGACTCATGAAAAGAACATGTGAATCCTGGCTCAGACTATCCTCCCTCCCACTGGCAGATGACACTGCTTCCCCCAGTGACCATCCTGTCACTGAACATTGGTTTTAGACCATTTTCCAGGAACCCTTGTACACACTCTCCAGCATGATCTTATATTTCTTCTTAACCCCGCTGTTACAATGCAAATACAGCAAATCCCCATCTCGCAGCTGCCTCGTATGAAACTGAAATGGCATCAGCTGTTTGCCAGAGGGATGACTCTAAGACAAAAGCAAACCCTCACGTGCACTGCTCTTTGCTCAGGGAGCCATTTGACAGGAATACTTGTTTCCTTTAAAAGCTGTTCTGATGAGGTTCAGTAGATTAAAGAATCTTTGCTGGCAGAGCCAGGGCAGCTTTTCACAGCACCATAAATCATGGATGTAAAGAAACCAAAACACTACTCCTTTCTTTACAGGTGAGATGAACCTTGAAGAGTATTTTGCAAGAACTGGCTATAAAGGTTCCACTGAAAAACAAGATTTGGAAACCTTAACCGATATATTCCAGCACCACATCCGTGCTGTTCCCTTCGAAAACCTCAGCATCCACTGTGGGGAGAAAATTACTTTGGAGTTGGAGCACGTTTACAACAAGATCGTGCGGAGGAAGCGGGGTGGCTGGTGCATGGAGAACAACCAGCTGCTGGGCTGGGTGCTGAAGGGCCTGGGGTACCGCACCAGCTTCCTGGGAGCGCACGTGTTCAACCCCCACCAGAACGCCTTCGCCACCCTCGTGACCCACCTCGTGGTGAAGGTCGTCATTGATGGCAAAGCCTACATCGTTGATGGAGGCTTCGGGGTGTCCTACCAGATGTGGCAGCCGATGGAGCTTGTGTCAGGGAAAGACCAGCCCCAGGGTCCTGGCGTCTTCCGCTTCACGGAAATAAACGGTGTCTGGTACCTGGAGAAAATGAGACGGAAACAATACATCCCCAACCAGAGCTTCTCCCACTCTGATCTGCTGGAGAAAAAAGAGTGTCGGAAAGTTTATATGTTCGACCTTGAGCCAAGGACAGTGGAAGATTTCAGTTTCCAGTGCACATACCTCCAGACCTCTCCAGATTCCCTCTTCACAAAAAAGTCCATCTGCACCCTCCAGACCACCGATGGATTCCGAGCGCTGATTGGGTGGACACTCACTGAGACCATGTACAACTACAAGGAAAACATGGATCTGGTGGAATTTGTAACTCTTGAAGATGAAGAGGTGGAAAAAACCCTCAAAGAGAAATTCAACATCACCCTAGAGAGAAAACTTGTCCCCATTAATGTTAAAGGATCTTACACAATCTAGATGATCAGGAAAACCTACAGTAATGCTATGTGTGTACACCTTCCACTGTCTGTACAATCCCTACTGCAAGGTTATGGGTTTCTTTTGCAGGTGACTGAAGGATATATACATTAATATGAGATTAAAGTGAATTTCACTTTGGGAAAAATAAGGAATTTAAGACTCTTGAGTCAGTTAGGTAAAATTATGTCCTGTGAGATGACTGCCATTCAATTTTTGGCACAAATGTAGGTTTTGATTTGAATCTGGTTATAAGCTTGGGTAAGAAATATGTCTAGGGGATTTTGGACTGCCTGTAGCACATGAGTATGGATTATTAATTGTGATATGCTGCCAACACATTTTCTAAGGTTATTACAGAGAGACAAGTCATCTGTGAGCATTTAGACAATGAAGTACACATTTAAAATTTCATTTTTCACAAGATCCAACCACTCACAGCTCATCTCATTCCTCTACCTTTAATATGAGTAAAACATTGTCATCTTGGAAAGGAGCATTAGGAGGCATAATTCTTTCACCATCATCCTTAGACAAACCATAGTACAAAATGAAAATTATCATCACGTGCATCCCTCTGGCCATTACTGCAGTGAACTGCCCCAAGTAATTTCTGGTATGTACCTATTCTTCTGGTGATGAAAATTCTATATATTGCAGTGTTAATGTGGCTGATGGGCTCTAAGGAGATAACTAATAAGCTTTGTTTCTGAGATGTAATCTACTATAAACTGTGACTGTTGCTCAAATGTTACAGCTGGCTTAAGATTTACTTTTGTCCCAAAAGGGGTGGAAATTCTGTATTTTTAGCATTGCATTACATTTGTTATGAAGCTAAGCCCACTGTACCCTTGATTCTGTCCTGCAAACATGAGAGTCCATATGACTGTCCTGAATGGGTACCACAGCCCAGGAACTTGAATGCCATTAGTGTTTGTTCATCTGTATCAAAGTGAAAAACCAACTGAAGGAGCCAGCCAAATCGAAAGGAAACCTTTTCTTTTATTTCACAATCACGTTTCCCCATTTTTCAGAAAATGTTGTTCCTCCCACCATGCTTCTCTGCAAAAAGCCCAAGCGAAACCACTAAGAAAGGGGAAACATTCTTAAATGCATCAAAAAATAGCAGAAACACTGAAAAACACTCTCTCTCCCCAATCAGTAATAAGCCTGAGTATTGGTCAAATGTTGATTCCTCCCACTGAATAGTGTATTTTTGCTCAAAGATATCATCTGATCATTAATCTCACAAATGCTGTAAGTGTATACCTGAGAATAAATAAAAGGAAAATAAAGACAATACGAGTTGTTTTAGGTACAGCTGCCCCCAGCTGCACTGACTCCTGCACACACCATCTGCCAAGTGAGGGCTGGTCACTCATGCTCCTGGTCTGCTGGCCAACCATTCCCACCTCAAACTTCTTAGGATCACAGGATCACTGAGGCTGGAAAGGCCCTTTAAGATCATTGTGTTCAACAATCAACCCAGCCCCACCACCATGTTCATCATTAAACTCTGTCCCCAAGTGCCACTTCCAGGGATGGTGACTCCACCACTGCTCTTGGCAGTCTTCCAGTCCTTTACAACCCTCTGAAAAAATTTTTCCTAGTATCTAATCAAAACCTTCCCTGGCATAATTGGAGGCCATTTCCTGTCATCCAGTCCCTTGTTACCTGTTCCTTGGAACCTGTTACCTGTCACTTCTTGAACTAAACAGGCCAATATTGAACAAATGCAGCAGTGGTGTTGGAGATGGTGAGTTCCTACAGGTACCTGGATGAAGAAGTTGTAGGCTGAGGAAGATGAGCACTGAAGAGCAGGCCCAGGAGTCATCTCTGCTGGGCTTGGCAGCCAGCAGCTCTGGGCTGGTCATGGTGTGTGCCAGCTCCTTGTGTGACTGGCCGTGGTGGCAGCTCATGGCCTGGGTGCACAGATAGTTGCACAGGGATAAGGAACTGAGAGCCAAGCAAGAGGTGACAGGGGACACTGAAAGATCTTACTGAGGCCAGAACACAGCTTTTCTATTAATAATGGAATGATGGCATTTGTTCAGTAATTTGTGTTCAGGTTATTCCCTCATATTAATGTCCTATTAAGGGTTTTTACCCCTTTCTAAATGATTGATCATGACAAGGTGTTCCCCGAGACCTCAGGGAATATTACAAGCTTCCAAACACTCACCACCTCCATTCTATCCGATGGGATTCCCATGTGCATTCACCCAGCTCACCAAACCACATTTTTCTGTGCCATCAATCACAGCTGTTTTCTTGTCTTGCCTCCCACCTTCCCTAGAGGTGTTCCTGCTGTTGCTCCCAGATAATTGCTTGGATTTTGGTATGCAAGGGTTCTTGGGCAGTCATGGGCTCCTATCAGCATTTAACTGGGCCTGCAGTGATAGCACTCACCCAGCTACCCCTTCTGCTGTTTGGTTCTTACCAAAGATCTATAGAGTTGCTGGTGACTGAGGCTCCAACCATCCCCTGATTTAACTCCCATCTGTTAATAATCATTCTCTAGGAGGCATTTTTCATCTTGATGTGACAATTATAAGCAGGTCCTCACTGTGCAACATGAAATCACACAAAGAAATGTCAACACATACAGCTAAGGAACAGTTTCACAGTTTAACTTAAGCTCCCCAAAAGCTGATGAAAGCAGGTTATTGAGGTGTGAATGGCAGGCCCAAAATGCCTCAGAGGTTTGAGATGAGAATGGTGTAAAACCAAACAAAACCAAACAAACCCCGAGGCTTCATGCTGGGCTTCCATTAGCAAGGCAGTATTGTAGAAGCTGATGTTCTACCAGCCTGAAAAGAAAACAAACAACCAAGTCCTTAAAAAGCACCAGCTCTCACAGAAACTTGAATTCACATGTGGAAGGGAACTGTGGGATGTCTGACATCCTTCCCTACCATGATGCTTTATTAGCACTCTCAGAGAAAGGTTAAATGAGAGCCTAAGTGATTTTGCAGTTTTAGTTGTGGACTGTTGTTCAAATGAAGCAAAACAAATGCTTAGAAACCACCCTCCTCCGCCCCCAGCCTCAACTAATTCCAAATACAATTTAAAATTATGGTATTCCAATTAAGAGAAAGACAAGACAATTTCTTTTAAAGTCTGAATGCTGGATGAAGTCCCAGAATCCCAGCCCAGCTCCCCGTTGCACACACAGGCAATGCCCAATGGCAACGACAGCCACCTGTGGCTGTAGCCTTGCATAATGGAGTGTCTCATCAGAGAACAAGTACACAGAGCACATGAAACACGGTTCAAACTCCATGGTACCACTGAACACCCTGCCCCTCCCCAAGAACCAAAGTTTAATCAGCTCAAGCGTTATTAAAGGGAAGACACTGGACGGCTCACTTCAGTTGGACTCTGGCCCAGGACCTTTTAAGATCCAATACTAAGCAGAACGGAAGTAAAAGAGAAACATCAGCAAGGAAGACGAAGTTGTTCAGTACTTCCATGTTTTCAACGCCAGCAGTTATTACAAATTAAGCACCAGCAGCCTGCCAAAGGGAGGGACCAAACCCACATGATAAGGAACAGACATATGTGAGCTGACAGTGAGCACCACCTACAGCCTTCAGGCACCTCAAGGTCACAGGCACAAACACTTCTGGTGTCTGGTAACACTTTACCAGTTCCATTTTGCAGGTAGCCATTTTCTGTAATAAAATCACTACTTACCCAACTTGCTTCTTCTTGTTTTCAAAGAAGAAATACTTTTTGTTTAGAAACACGACCACATGCAAAGTCCTACAGTTTACGAACTTGCATATAAAATGCACTGCAGTCTGTGTCAGAGCCAAGCAAGCCTGAAATAATGCAGGTTTGCGTTACGGATATTCCACTGCTACACTTACATCTCTGTCAAGAGTAGTTCAAGCACAGATTTTATACAGCAGAATGTTTCTACCTCAGGTAGGAAGCTCGAGTCAGACTTAAATCCATACATATATACATGTATTTATACCACTGGAAATGCAGACAGATATTTCAAAGATCCTACCATGTCTGCTTGTAACTCTGTACTTAAAGTACATTTAAAAAGTCACACAGGGCTGAGTTTTGCTTTTGTCTTGCTCACAATAATACACTATGGATGGTGCTTTTAAACGCACATTTTGCAAACTCCTCATGAATAAAAGATTGTGCTAAAAAGAAGTAGCTGGTCCTACTGCAGCACCGAGCCGCCGCTGAATGTGAACAGCAAAGCCCCCAGATTTAAAGACAATAAACTAAAGTCTACCTTTTCTTCACAGTTGGTATTGGGCATGCTTAGGAAACTGAACTACCCCTCCTCTGTCCCAATACCAGAATCATGGATTTTCTAGGAAGCTCTTCAGCTTCTCATGTGCTTATCCATGCACCATGCCACTCACGTGTCCAGCTATCCCTCAGGAAATGACATGAAATTAAGGAGGCAGAATGCCCTTTAACTGATGAGAATTACCCCCTATTGTACTGAACAGAACCCTGCAATGCAGGAGAGTTCTCTGCAGAACCCTGACAAATGGAATCCACATGGAATTCATCTGAGCCACTGTTGTTATCAAAATAACCCAAAAGCTTCTTTTCATGGCAGCACTGGAAACTTCCCCAGTCCATGGTCTCTCAGGACATGCAATTGCAGTGACATCTCCTGGCTGCTGGTGGTTCACCAGAACACACTTTACCCCTCAACTATTCAACACAGCCACGCAGAAATTCACTCTCCATTCAAGAAATGTGTTCAGAGAGAGAGGAATCATTTTCCTACTACTAAGCAAGAAAGAATAACGGGATACATTCCAAGTTTTTCTTGTGATGACCAACAATAAATCATTTCTTAGCTCAGGTCACATCTTCCATGGGAAGAAAAATGTCTTGCCATCATTAACTTCTTTTCAGCTAGCAGTAATATATGATCAGGTTTTAAGTAATTGAACCAGTAGCATTTAATTAGCTCTGAAAAACTATCTCAGATCATGAATCACAGCCTTTTCACCTGCACGAAGTCCCCTTACTAGGTTAAAAGTATATTTCTCTTTCCATGTGTGATCCATCTTGAATATCTAATTAGGTGCTACTGATATATGGATTATAGTTCATATATCACATGCAAAATACAGCAGACACTGTGTGTCCTTCTTTAAATAATTGAGTTTCACATCTTGCTTCACTGAGCTGTTAAAAGAAGACCAAAAAAACCCTCGTGCCCATGGCCACTCTTCGCTTCAATTAACAAATTTCTGAGCCAGCATCGAGGATGAGTAACTTGGACATCCTGAGGAAATGTAGCAATAGCAATAATTCTTGTTGAAAGGCCATACACAGAGAACTGCTATGATGTTAGATAAGACCACAATGACATTTTTCAACAGGCCCAGAGCACCAACTGACCAAAGAGAATGGTGTTTCCATCCTAATACGACTTCAGGTGGCTTCATCACATGCTAAATAAATCAGTGCACTCAGCTAATGCTGGGGGACATCTGTGGCCAGCACAAAACAGGATCACTCCTTGTATCAGACTGTGTTAAGCATAATTTTTTTACATTAAATAAGCTAATCCACAATCATTAATTACAAAAGCCCACAGTTTTTATTCAGCTTTCAAGTATGTTTCTGAAACTGTTATTATGCTTTTATGACAAGACTTACATAATTATAAGATTGGAATTTTTTGCTGAAAAAGAGGCAAAATTAGCAAACTTCTTTTGGAAGGCAGAAACTAAGACTCACAATCTGCTCAGATGTCAAACTGTAAACGTCGCCCAATATTTGGCTTGCTGTATAAAAAAAAGTTTCACTACAAAATCCTCTATTTTTAAATAAACTTTATAAAAAATAAAATTCAATAAAGTGGATTTTATCTCTCTGTTCTTTTCCCATCTCATTTTTAGCACAGTAAAAAAGCCCACAAACCAAGCACGTTTCTGCTGACTTTTTTCAATTTGAAGAGAGCACAGGTTTCATTTTCATAATAAAAGCAAGCAGTGAGAGCTGAACTGCCTTACTGAATTGGACACAGCTCATCTTTACTCCAAATACTTCTTTCAGATGTTATCCTAAATTGTAAATAATGTTGCTTTTCATTGCATGCAACACTCAATTTAACTATGCACAACATTTAAAGAGACTGATGGGATGAGTGCCCCACTCATGAAAAGCTGGGAGAGGAAAGGATGTACAACATCCATTATATACATACCCACTTTGAAAATGTCTGTCCTGTGGATGGTAGAAATTTCAATGAGAATAGAACAGATTCACAAATCCACCCTTTACATTAAATAGCAAAAACCCCAAACAATCTCCAGTTCTTGGTACTCTGTTTGGTAGGCATTAGGTAACAAGCTCCACTTGTATAGTTGAATTAATCCTGAGGTTTTAAGAACATTTTCTTAGCTCTTTTACTAGGTCTTGTGTTACTATTCCCCTCTTCAACTTCATCATCTTCATCTTCATCATCATCCTTGAGTACACGTTGGTCCCTTTTTCTCAAAAATTTCTTCCCTATTGTTCCCACTAATGTTTCATATCTGTAGAGAGAATAAAAAAATTTACACCTTTTACTAAAATCAGAGGAAAAATCGTGGAGCATATCCTCAACCTAATCAGCAGTTTAAGTGGTGGTCATTAAAAGCCTGGAGAAGCACAAGCACTACGTGACTTATTACATTATTATTCACTCTGATAGTTTCAATTTGTCAGCAGCTGGTAACAAGGAGGGAATTAGCATGGAATACCTGGATATCAAAGGGCAGAAACCCCTTACAAGTTATTTTACCCCCAAAAGTGATGGAGATTCTGGTGGATATACACCAGCATTCCTGGAAAATCAATGTGGGACAGTACCATATCTGTTGTGGGCTTTTGTTGTTTTGTTTGTTTCCTTTTTGGGTTTTATTTCCCCCCACATAATACAGTAACATATCATATTCCTAGCTAGTACTGATTATGTCATAAAAGGTAACTTACCTTCTGGCCATTTCTTCATCTGACACATCAGCCTCCATTTTGTCATCCTCTTCAATTTCTTCTTCCTTGCACTTAGAGTTCATTTTGATCATTAACTTCTGAAAATGAAGTAAGAAACAGCTTAAACATGTAACCATGACACAGTGGCAACTGTGCTGAAATTCACTGGTAGAAGAGCATAAAAGATAAGATTCAAATTTAATAATTATTTTCTGTTCTTGGTTAGGCTATTGTTATGAAAACTCATGAAAAAAGGCAACAAAAGGTCTGCTGCTAAGCTGAGCTTAGAGTTTGCCTTTGGGAAAAGAGGCAACAGAGAGAACAGTGTTTTCAGTGTATTGTACTACTCAAACAACCTAAGGGGCACTCCAAACATCTCCAGGAGACCAGAGAGTTAGATCATAATTAATTTTTCACAGTGATGCTAGCACATAGACCTTGTAATGCTTTTGTTAAGAAGGAAGAATACCTTCAAGGATTTACAGTAAAAGCCATGGAACAATCATATGCTGAGTCACAGGGACAGCAAGTTCAAAATATCTAAAACAATCCCCTAGTACATCACCTTGCATGGCTTCTGCAAAGCTCTTAGTCTTTACACCTTCATCCTCCTGCTTCAGTTCAGTGGTAACCTTTTTATTATTGTCCCCATGCAGTTCTATCAGCATGAATCATGCCAGAAAGAAATTAAAGACTCTCTTGCCCAGCATTCTTACTTTTGAACTCTAAGTCCTTACTTACACAAGTAAGTGTTGAATAAATAGTTTAATGTTCGTAGATTTGACTCTGCATTAAATGTCAGGAGGAAAAGTGAGCTTTTGTTCTGGTGAGCAGCATGGGATGGTTTCCTCACTTCAGGGAGGAAAAATCTGCAGGAGTCATGCAATTACTGACCATCAACTCAGGGAGGTAAAAAGATTCTATTTACCAGATGCCGCACTGATCAACATTTTGGGTTGAATGATGGAGCTTCTGGACATGGGAGGATTTATGGAAGGTGCTGCAAAGGCCAATAAGGATGCAGTGTGACCACTCAAATCCCCATCCCCAAGGGCTTCAATCCTAATGTGAGACCACCTCAAACCAGGACATTGAAATGGTACCTCAATTTCAGGATTGAATCCTTTGAAGGACATTCTGCCATAAACGAGATCCTCACACCGCAGAAAGCTTCTCTCTTCTATTATACAGCTCCTGCACGAAACCCCAAACCCAGCATTTTGTCAAACTGTGCACTTTAAAATAATCAAATTAAACAAATGCAAAAAGGATTTGCTGTCTTCCCCCCACACAAATAAACAAAGCCACAGTGTATTTTAAACCATCAACTACTTTCTGTTTAATTGCTCTGATAAATCTTTCAGTACAAGGAGATTAGAGTGCAAAGGAATACTTTTTGCCAGTAAAGCTGTGCCAGTTCCACAAGCAAAATTAACTCTCCTGACAAAAAGCACTCTTTGCTGGTATGATTCCACCTACATTAATACTTTTGCCAGAATAAAAATACCACATAAATATCACTCCCCAGGTGGCACTACTATACCAGCAAAAGCTTCTAATTAATTTTCCATTGTGCTGTTAGCCCTGGCATTAGTTGAGTCTGTCAGGGCATAAAACACTATGTCATTCTCTGTTCAGCAGAGACAGATTTCTCCTTCTCCCTCCTTTTTTGTCCTCTTTTAATGAGCACAGAGTGAGAAAAGAAACATGACCCTGATGCATTCATAATACACGTGTCAGATAAAAGTACTTCCGTGGATTGTTCCATCCTTTTCCTCACACACATGTACCTGCTCCCTCATCCTCTTCATGTCCCATGTAAAACAAACTCTCACCCTCACAGAACTTAGGCTGAAGAGATTAAGCACATTGTCCTGCCTCAAGGCAGTATTAGTTACACACGTGCCATGAACAGCAGAGGTCCAGCTAACCTGTCCTCAAAAGACTTCCCATGATGAAGAATCCAGTGTCTCCTCAGGCAATCTACTCCAGAGCTTCAATAGCCTTATTGTTACAAAAATTCTCCCAATGTCCAGCTTGAACATTCCTTGCTGCAACTGAAACTCAAATACCTTTCTGTCATATCCACCAACAGCAATGGAAAAGAGTTTATCAATGGCCTTATTCAACTACAGTTAATTCCTTGGGTCCCAGCTTTTTCAAAATTATCTATGTTCTCCGTCAATGGAATTTTTTTCCACTTTTGAAAGGATGAAACCCAAGCAATTTTAAAAGCAGTTTTCCTGCTATATAAAGCAACTTTCTAAAGAGCAGGACACTTTTTTCCTTATTAGCTAAGGCATCCTTTATTTTCGCCATTATCTCTCCTATTTCAAAACTAGGATTTGAAGCAAGCTGGACACAAGAGGACAGAACTGTCCTGAATCAACTTAACCACGTGACTGGAGCTGAACTTACGAACACAAGGTTTCAAACTTCTTTTTTCAAATTAAAGGAAAAAGCAGCAATGAATGAATTGGACCCTGACTGAAAGAAACTAATTATATGCACCTAGAAGAATGTGTGAGTGAAAGAAAACAACACACACAAGAATTGAAAGTAGGTCAAACTACACTAGGCAACCACAAGAATAGCCCTAAAAATAAGTAATAAAAGAAGTTGTAATGCCAATCTGTCACTATTTTTGCTTCTGTTAACTGGTTATTTATAATACTTATCTTATAGGAAAAAATATGAATATGCTATTTCCATTTCAAAACAATCCAGTGATGATAAGAAGTACAAAAGATAACAAGCTTACTCTTTTTCCTTTAGATCTGGTACATCAAGATACCAGTGTTCTTCACTAATTATCTTCTTTTCTTCTTCTTCTAGTTGTTTTTTAGTTTGTGAATCCAAACCCCTTTGCATGAACTACAAAGAAAGACAAAAACACACAGCTTCAGTTTCTGCATCATGAGAATCTTCTGAACATGCAATAATTACATGATGGAAACGATCCATTACATAATGTTTAGCAGTTGATAAAAAGTGCATGCTTTTTGTGATTTTTTTCTCTGAGTTTGGTCAAAGTTGGGCAAACAGACAATGGAAAATTAAAACAGCTGCTGATCACAGCTATCTACTGAAAGTCAACAGTCAGTCACATCTGTACTTGCATATAAAGAAACAGACCTCTCCTGGCTGGTTTTTATGGATTGGAGTTGTCACAATTCCCTGATCTTGATAAGGTTTTTCTAACGTTCCAGCAAAGGCCAATGGTGTTGAAGTTATTGCTGCACATCAGGAACCAAGTCCACCCACACAAACAGCACTAGAGCTCAGAGCTAGACGAAGGTCATACCAGGCTGGCCATTTTTTGAAACATCTGTACTTTCAGCTGTCCTCTTCTTTTCTCAGATTTAATGAACTGGACTGCGTTTGTAGCTCTGAAGGCGCAAACCTGCCTTTGGAAGTGGGAAAACGTAAGACTTTGGAACTAGACTATGAGGAAAAGTCTTCTGTCTCCCGCTGTGCTAAAGGAAGATGTTCTCAGCTCTCCAATTCTCACTGACCCACCAAAGTACTGGCCCAGGAGTGTGTTTAAGCACCTGTTCACTCACTGCAGGAACAGTCTGCCAAAACAGCCAAGACCAAAAACGAAGTTTAGAGAAAGACTGCTGTTTTTTCCTCATACAAGGACACTCCTGTCAGTTGCTTCCTCGGTGACAACCTCTGTCAGAGGACGGGAACAGGCAGGTAGGAACAGTAACTTCTCAACAGCTGGGAGTAGAAGAAGACATCTGTCACGGCCTATAAAAAACTGCTGAGAGCACAGAACCAAAGACCTGTGGCCTGTGAAACAGCACTTTAATTTCCATTTGTCTTAAGTCAGGTGCCTGAACTGAGTGACAATTAAGTCTCAACAATGTCAATGAAACATGCTGGAAAAAACCAAAATGCTTCACAATTTTACGGTAATAATCCATATAGTCCCACCTCCCCCTAAAAGTTGGGACCTTCCTCAGGATCTACAGAAAGTGTTTGAGTAACTGCATCTGTCAGAGGTCTAGATTTATACCAACCTAACTCCCAGACAGAGGCAAGTCTAGCAGTACAGTTCACACTCAGTCCTGCAAAAATATATAGGTAATATAGATGTGTAATGTATGCATTATAGACAACCCACACATCTTTTCAGTCTTCACAAAATGCCCAACCAAACCAAACGCAGAAATACAAGCCAATAGAGCTAATGTCTCATTTTCCATTTCCATTTCTATTTGCATCCACTGTACGAGATCTTTAATGAAAGAAAAATTGACTTCTGTTTTCTGAGTCGATTCAAAATATGTCAAAGCTTTCCAATTAAAATTACAGTATCTTCTTGAGGAAAATAAGTGAATCTATCATGTGGAAAAACATACTGCTCAAGGAAATTGGTTAGCCCGTCAGAAATCTCAACACAAGAAATTCTGCTACAAGAACCCAATTAAATAATCATTTCACACTCCATTTTGAAGATTATGTTCCTAAAGACTACTACAGGAAAAACCTAGATAAAAATTATGTGATCAGGTTTATCTCGAATGTAAACACACACTGATGAATTAAAAATATACCCATTGTGGTAGACACAGAATATGTAAGTCAGTAACTGAGGGGTTGTTTGGGTGAGTTTCCCCAAGAAATGTGACCTGGATCAAATGGTGCAAGATCTGAAAGTTTGTCTCCATGTGGCCCAGTATTTAGGTCAAATGGTCCTTCCAACACCACCACCCGCACATCACCTCTGGGTGCCACTTCACCCACCTGCTGAATTCTGGTAAAACACTGGATCACTATCTGCAGAGGCAGCTGCTAAAGCCTTAATTAAAACATTTGTAAACAGGAAGATCTGCAGAAACAAAGTGCTAAATGCAAGATCTGTGTATGACCTTTTCAAAACCTACTGATCTCTTCAAAGCTGGTTATTACTGCCTGGACGGTGAACCTGCAAATGTCATGGCAGCATATCCACCTGGCTGGTTCTCCACGGCCTTCAGCAGAAAAACAATCTAAAAACCTGCTTTTGAAATCTCCAGGGGGTTAGTAAACTGGCAAACAACAGAAATAGAAATTTCATTTTAAAAGTGTATTATATAAAAATAAGGAAAAATAATGATGCTGAATCCAGGTTATGGGATTCTGACTGTGTCACATTGCTGCCTGACTCAGTTCAACACCTACTCCCTTTTGAGAGTGAGGCAAGATGTATTTTGTTCCTTCTGTGTACAAGTTTTAGATTTAGCAGTATCTGTTAATTAGGGTAAATATTCCATCATCCAACTGTAGCAGAATGCACTTTACGTGAAAAATTGAACTGAAGTCAGCTAACTCTTTTCAGCCAGAATGTGAAATATAGCCCCACATAAATATGTGGGGGGAAAAAAATAGCTAAATAAAACACCACAAGCAAGAAGCCACAAAGGCCCCAACATATTCAGTTTAAAAATTGAATATTAACATTTAAAAAAAAAAAAAAGGAACTCAACTTTTCCTGGTTGTTTTCCAGCAATAAAGGACCATCAATCAGAGGAGAACGTACTCTACTGAATTAGGAGTTGTAGTACACGGTGTGAAGCAGAATCCATTAGCCAGTGAGCAGAGAGTAATTTCACACTGGTGACACGAGATTCACAACTCCAAAGGTAACAGGCACATCGGGATGTTACTAAGATCCCTGGCATTTATGAGCTGGGAAAGGTGGTTAATACTGAGTATTAATCCCCATTCAGGCTGGGATTTCCTTAGCCAGCAATATGAACAGGGGTAAAAATGGACACACCAAAAACTAAACTTTTTTTTCTCCTCAATACTAAAAGCCCCACCCCCAAGTAAAGCAAGCAGCACTGATATTTTCATTTCAATGTGCTGGTGATGGGAAGTCTCTTTATTTAAATTCACAATAAGCAACCCAGCTGCAGAGGAGCGAGGTGGAACGAAAGCAGTCCCAAAAGGTGCGCTGGAGCTGGCTCTTGAGGCCAGACTTTTGCTGGAACCACGACGTTGCTCTCCCTGCAGTTTGAAACCCCCGACACCGCTCGCAGTGTTTAAGCAGTTCGGTGTCGGCAGCAGCGATGTCTCGCCGGGGCAGCAGCCCAGCAAGCCCGAGAGGGCCGGGGAGCAGACCGTGGATAAACCCATCTGTATTTAGAGTGTGGGCGGTGAAATTCAGGGCACACCGACGGCCGCCCGTCAGGCCGGGCTGGCGCCGCGTGGCCGGCGATGGGCACGGGAATGCCCCACACCAAGGGCTCCGGCACGGCCGCGTGTGCCCGGGGACGCCCCGCCGGCCGCGGCTCGGAGCGCGGGGCCCCGCTCGCCACCGGCCCGGCCCTGGGGACCGCCGCTTCCAGCCCCCTCGCAGGCCTCAGGCACCCCCTCCCCTCCTTCCCCCTCACCTTCATGCGCAGCAGGTTCTTGGACAGCTTGGTTTTCACCTCCCCGGCCATGGCGGCCCGCAGGCCGCGGCGGATCCCCGCGCTCGCGTAGAGCCGAGGCCGCGCACGCCGCGGGAGGAGCGGGGGGAGGTGGCGGCGCGGCTCCACCCTCCGGCCGGGGGCGGCCGCGGGCACAGCACCTTGCCCGCGCCCGCGGGAGCCGCCGGGGCCGGGGATTGCTCCAGTGATGCAAAACCGGCGATAAAAATAACAACGTTACGGTTCTGCGGGGTGAGGGAGATCGGGCGTGTGAGCAGGACATAAATCCGCCTCGGCATAAAATGGTAAATCAGTAGGGGAACCTGACATGCCTTACCCATGCTTGTGTGTTTAGTGCTGCCGGCTTACAGCTTCATCCATATTTTTCTGATATTTCAAAAAGAGTATAAAGTACATCTCACACTGGCATTTGGAGACTGCTTGGCTTGTTACGCTTTTTTTTTTTACAATCAGCACTGATTTTTATTTGCCAAAAAAAAAAAAAAAATCACGAAATGGTCAAATGTGATTAAAACTGGAAAGCACACAACTTCAAAGATATTACAAAACGCCTCAAAGCTTTGTTAGTCCTGAATCGTGATTTGTGAATTCAGTGTTAGCAGCGCTGTTGTTGGATTGCTGTGCTGGGCACTGGGAGCTGACGAGGAAATCCTGATAGGGAATTGCCAGCTGACTCCAAGTCACAGGCATGTACCACAATTTCTCTATATATTCTCATAAATCAGATTTCTGATGCCTGTTTTGACATTTGGCACATAAACTGGGTGATAAAGCAATAAGAGTGAGGGTTCAGTGTTCAAAACTGTAATGAACTGGTGTGCTCCAAACCACAATTTAGGGAGAAAAGTTCCCGTATTTGCAAGATGTAGGTCAAAGCTTGAAGAACTCTGTAAAGATTTATGCTCTAATAGACTCCACAGAAAGGTATAATGAAGGACAAAACCTGATTGCAGTGGGAAGGGAGGAAGAATTATCCACATCCAGGCATCCTTATTACACGTTTAAGCTCCGTGGACTAAAATGACCACAAATGCCAATGAAACATGGAGCCACAAATGCTTCAAGGCAAAGTCATAACACTGCATGAAAATATTTAATTTTCATATAGGGAAGGCACCTTCATTCCCAGGCTCTGTAAATGAGTTGAAGCTGCTCTGAAGTTGAAGGCCCCAGTGAGAAAGTCACATTGTGAGTGTGAGAGCTATGATGAACTCCTGCTCTTTTCCCTTTCTCATTAACAGCTGTCATCCCTTCCTAACAAAAGAAGGCTGGGAAGAAATTTGCCATTTTCTGAATACAAGTGTTCATCAAAGAATGAATATGTTAGAATCTTAGTGAACAAACCAATAGGGGAAAGCTGTTAATTAATGTTATGGCAGAGTACAGCCAGAATCTGTCCATTTTTGGTGTTATGTTCTATCTGCCGTGCATTTTAATAATGCATTTACTTTTTGTTGATCATTGCAAATCAGAGCCCTGTGTTTAATTGCATGACCTTCAATGTCAGGGCTTTTCTGAGCAGTTCCAGTTCATTTACAGTCCAGGAGTGTACTTTAAATGATTTCTTTTAAATACTGCACTCTCCTCAGCACTTCTGCAGCCACTGAGCTGTGGTGGTGCCCGGCTTTGCTTGGTGGCCTTTGCAAGAGCTGTTTCTGTCCCTCCACCCTGCAGAATGTCCCAGCTCAACAACTCCTCAGCAGACTCTGCTGACAGCCTGTTTGGGATGTGGGCACTGCACAGCTCCCCTTTACCTTTGATGGGAAGGAGCATCATACTCCCAACTCTTTGGGAGCTGAAATTTACATCACTGTGCAGTGTCTAACTGAGATGGGGAGAGTGCAAGGGGTTTCCACCTTATCCAACCATGAAGACTATTCCTGGTGCTCCCTGGTCCCCACTGCACCCCGTGTCTTGGTGCTGCCCCCCAGGCTTGCATGGAGTTGCTGCCACTGTTTCTTGGCACATCAGCTAAAAACCCACCTCGATACAGGCAAGGAGAGAAACATTTTGCAGTAAAAGCAGTATAGGTTCTGTGATGTTTATTTAGAGAAGTGGAGATAGTAAAAAGGCTGCCACAGAATGTGATCTATTTTGGCAGTAAAAAAGTCTGAAGGAAATTTTTGGGTTACATCTCCCATCACTTGAATTGGATGGGGAGGTTATAGATAACAATCAGCTGCCTTGTGGACTGGATTATACTGTCTGGTAAATGTGAAGACAGTCCATTGATTGTAGGAGAAATTTTTATGATTTACTGGTGGTGGTGGAGGCAACTCAGAGAAGAATCCAGCCCTGTAAATACTCCTGCTTGTGAAGTGGAGCGAGGGTGAGGAGAGTTGGGGAGAAAAAGAATCTGTTTAGAGAAGAATCGAGGGTCATTGTAAGTGACAATTAGGTGCCTCTCCGACAGCTCTGACTGCTGCACAGCAGCTCCGTTTTCAACCTGGAAATCCATTTCGTTTTCAAAACAAAAATACTCAGGGAAATAACTTGAGGGAAAGGACCTCCATCTCATCAAAGATTGTACATTAAACAAGCAGATAAAAGATGTTTCTTCCTAGGAAATGTGGTCCCTTCTCCCTCCAGTAATTACAGAAGTCAAATCAAAGTTGTCATTAACATTATTTAAGGAGTAATCTCTCTTGGAGCAACACATGTGGCAGCTGTGAAGTAATTTCACGCCAATGGGATCTAATTTGAGGGAACTCGGGGCTTGCTTTTTCCATAAACTTTTATTTATTCCTATTCTCGTAGTAGTGTGATTTTAGTGCAAAATGGGTATCTCAAACCTTACAGCAACCTATCAGTTCATTTGATTTCTTCTGAGCTGTCTTTGAATTCCGAAGCAGCTTTTTACAGCTCTCGGAATACCTGAAGCCTTTCCCCCCCTTGCAAATATCAAAATTCTTATAGTATGACAGGTGAGTCATTAATTTGTGTCAAACTCCTCCACTGCGTTTTAAGTAAGGATTTTATGTGTTTTTCTCTATGAATGAGGAAAAGAAAATGAGAAGTGGAGCTGCCGAAGGTCTGTTTGCAAACCTGAAAGGAAGGCGTGAAGTGCTGCGTGCGACTGGGTGGGATCAGAAAAGCAGTTTTGTACCGTGTGCTCCCTACAGAGAGAGCTGGGTACCTGGGAAATTCGTCAAGCCATGCCATCCGAGAGAGAAGCAACAGCCCAAAATTGCCAAGAAACAAGTAACCGACACGGCGAAGAGAAGAAAGAAGAAGGAAGAACCAGGTGAAGTGAAGGAGGAAGAAAACCCCTCAGAAGAAGAGCCTGAAAACCGCATAGCTTCCCTGTTTGCTGGTTAATCCTACCCTTCCCCGTTCTCGTGGCCCTTTCCTACACCCTCCTTTTCCCTGCCCCAACTCTGGGTTTTCAGTTATTTACATTTCTTTGTTCCTTTCAGATCCTGTGAAGCTCCCCACATACCATCATGCAGTCCACCTTCCAGAAAGTCTTGCTGCTCGCCGGCATCATCATCGCCGGAGCCTGGGTTGTAGACCAACCCAGGACCAACGTTTGGGTGGCCTTAGCGAGAGCGATGAGGCAGCAACACCTTTGCCTCTCGATGTCAGCTGTCGATGACCCGCTCTCGACTAGCCTGGTCGGGGTTCCTGCTTCCTTGAAAGAACTCCTGCAGGCCATGCTCGATCTTTGGAATAAGGTGAATTCTTTTGACCCCGAATATGCTTTTGTTGATAACGGTGAGACCTTTAGAGTTAAAACACCTGTTAATAACCCCTTGCTGCTGTGGCAGTTATGGGTGCACGAGTTGCCAGCGCTTCCAAATGAACCACAAGAATTAGAACTATTGGGCTCCTTGAAAGCAGAGTACTGTATTCATTTCACTTACTTAATTAGTCCAGAACATCAAAGACTGACAGGATACAAACATATTAAGCAAGGCAAAATGGCCTTTACGGTAACAAAGTGGTGCCGGCAGCTCGCCAAACCTGAAACTTCCACATCAGCATACAACCCATATGAACATACCCCCCGTGCCCTTCCCAAAGACTTATTTTTCATTTGCGGAGATTGAGCATGGGCAGGAATTCCCACTCGTCACCTGGGAGGCCCCTGCACCCTAGGGCGTCTAACACTGGCATCCTCAAATATGACTCAAATTCCAATTTGGCCAGGAAAAGTTAAGACAACAAGAGGTGCAGACGATTCGGACCCACACTGCTCAACTGACGTGTATCATTGGTCTAAGTCTAAAAGAATCGCGATTTCAGTTTTCTTGCCTTGGGTGGCAGCCGCGAAAGCACTCGGAGAATTGGGCCATCTAGAGTGCTGGATAAAGCAACAAGCCAGTTTGACTTCCCACGCCCTAAAGGACCTCCTAGATGATGAGCAAATAACCAGGCATGCCACCCTACAAAACAGAGCGGCAGTCGACTTTCTGCTCCTGTCCCATGGGCATGGATGCCAGGACTTAGAGGGCATCTGTTGTTTCAATTTGTCCTCGAAGTCTCGAAGCATACCACCATCATATCCAGCGGATGGACAGCTCGCTCCAGGACTTGAGGACGGAGTCAGAGCAGTGGTTTCAAGAAGCCCTGAACAAGACGTTTCATGCCGTCTCTCATGTTATGGACCACGTCTCTGAATCCACAGGGAGCTGGCTGAGACATGCCCTAAAGGGACTAGGAATAACGGACTGGGGAGCATCATTACTACGGGATCTGGGAGTCATTTTTTTGGTTATGCTTTCCTTTCCCCTTTTTGTGTTTTTCGTTAAAAAATCATTTGTTAAATGGTCTGCTCAATTAAATAATAAAAACGAGGGAGGTGTGGAGGGGCGGTCCCCTTATGCTCGGGACCTGCCTGCCCATCCTCCAAGCCCCGCCCCCTCAGACACCTCCTCCTGGGCGGAGCCAGTTTATGAGATGGTTTAAGCCCCACCCACTGGGCGGAGCTAGGGTGGTACCACCTAATTCTCCCCTCCCCCAGTTCTAGAAGGTTCTCAGTTCTTTAGTTACTGATTGGTTCTGAGGTTGTAACCCCTCCCTCTCTGTTATATCATAGGTTGTTCCCTTGATTGATGTTCCTTTCCCTGAAACCCTATTGGCTGTAACCCCTAAACCCCTCCCCGTTTGTCCTCCCTTAAAACCCCTGTGCACGCCACTGCTCTGCGGCTGTGTCCCCTGAGTTCTTGGGTGCTGCGAGCTGCCTATTCCCTTCCCAGTTCCCCCCAATAAACCGAGAGCTTGGGAGACCCCCTCCCACACCCTTCATCTCCGGCTTTGTGTCCATTACTTCTGCGTTTAGAGAAAGCCTGTTGTCAGAACCCTTCCTCAGCATCGCGCCAGAGACTGGTGACCAGCGTGGTGTTCCCCGAAGTGCGGCTCCCTGGAGTTTTACTACTCCCCTGAGGGAGGCCGAGGGTGAGGAAGCCCGGTGGTTCTGAAGGGGATCCTGGCTTCAGATAGCTCGCCAAGCGCCTGGAGCTTGGTAGAGTGGCGTTGATTTGCGGCCGGGCACGCAAAACGCGTGAAATCCTCCGCGTGGCAGAGGTGCCGTTTTCAAGTGGAGGACTCGTTTTTCATCTCTGCTCCCACCCGGCTCTGAGCCGCTAAGGCATGCGGTAATGTATTGACAGCTGCTGAGGTGCTGGGTGCCGGGGGATTTGTTACGATATTCATCACCTTTGATGCGCTCATGGACAACCCGCGTTGCTCATTCCGCTTTGTACCTCATCCACGGAGGGTACGGGGTAGCTCCAGCTCTCCTTCACACTGCACTGACTCACCCTCTTCTCTTTTGAAGCCCCCTTTTCAGGCATTGACACCGGTTTAGGTGGCAGCTGACACACAGAGAGTGTTTTAAATCCCTGCCCTGCCTTCCTCAGCTGACTGCAGGTTTTCCCGTGGATGGGGACCATATGGAAAGAATGCAGCAGGAGCCAGACTCCTGTAATTTGGGTAACACGGATCTGTAAGCACAGTTCACGCTGCTGACTCTTTCCTTGTAATAGCCTTAGGTGGTTCACAATTTATGCAGCATGGAAAGGTGTGCTTTAAAAATGTGCTTGTGGCAAAACAGTTACAAAATCTCCAGAACAACCAAGACGTGTCTTTGGAGGAAACGCCTGGTGTCAGTTTGGGAGAGGACAGTTCGTTCTGAGTGCTTTTGGCTGGTCCAGTGGCAGGGTGACCTTTGTATGAACAAATAGAGTAAGTCCTTTTCGATTACAGAAAGAATCAGGCTCATAATGGTAGCTCCCTGTATTCTGCCATGAGCTGAAGTGGTGGAGGGAGCACATGCTGGTCTGTGGTTTCGCTGGCATGTGGAGAAACCTAAATATTTGAAGTTATTTGATATATCCCCATGTTAGGAGTCAGAGCAAAGAGAACGACTGCAGAACAGTGTGGAGCATCCTTCCCTTTGCTTTCCTTTAAAAATCAGGAGGTTTTTAACTTTTTGGATTTGATGGAATCACAATTAAAAGAGAAAAGGAAAATATCGCCCTCCGTTTGTTAGCTATAAAAATGCAATCCAGCAGTGCTGCTGGTGCTTTGCTGTTTCCCAGGTCAATAAATGGCTCCCCTGACTTTAATAAACATTGATGCTGCAGGCTTGTTCTACACTGATTGAACATTTTTATAGTTTCAACCACTCGCATCGCATGAAAGCTTTAAGATTTTTTCTTTTTTTTCCCCCACCCCTCTTTTTCAGGAGGGTTGGTTCTGATTGATTAAATTGTCATTTTCAGAGTTAGTTGCTGAATTATAACTTGGCATTTTTAACCATGCGATTTGTTTAAAGAGACAGCGTTTTGATACAGCAAAGCAGCTGAGAATTTTTAAGCAGTAAAAGGAAATTTTGTTCACTTTGTTCTCAGGCTTTCATCACTGCCTGACAAAAATGCTCCTGAAAACAACATGAAGGCTATGATACGAAGAGAAGGTACTTAGATCCACGCTCACTTCTTTATTCCGTCATGGAGCTGATCTGTGCAGAACTATATTGCTTTCGATTAGTAGTCCTCGTTGTTGTTCACATGTTTGTCTTTCTGAGGAGGAAGGAAAGGAGGGAGGGGGAATTAGAGACATAAAATGAGTGCCACCCAATGTGATATTAAGAGTAAGTGGCAGCACTGTACTTTGGACCAACCCCTTAATACACACCGTGGATTTCTTTGCACCAAAATGATGGGTTCTGATTAATAACTGCAGGGATTTCACCTAAATCCAGACTGAGCCTGGTTCAAAGGGTCAAAGACCCTGTAATTCTTTAGAAACTGAGCAAATCACATCCACGTGATGATGCAGTCATTTTTTGATTCAACCAGCTGCCACATTCCTTCTCAGTGGATAAGTGCTTGGTTTCAAGGTCTGCTTTTTTTTCACTTTCCTTCACTCCCCCCAGTTTAAATCTGTATTCAAGACAGTAAAACTGAAGTAAATGAGACTCACATAAAAAACATGTGTGTTCAGAATGTGTTTGAAAAGAAAGGCCAACAGAACTGTCCTCTAGAACATAACAGGATGTCTTTTGCTTTTGACTTACAGTGCCTGCAGGGGAAGCAGGATAATCTAATGGCCTGAATATGGGAGATCTTACACTGCAGTGTTACCCTGGTCAGACTCTGAAACAGTGCTTAGCAGCGGAAGTCTCAGGGTATCTATATGAAATACTGAAGTCCAATTATACTTCTGCTTGTACACTTTCCCCTCTCTGGCCATTTCAGCTTCTGCTCTGAAATAATAACTTACAACAGCGCAAAGCTGAATTTCAGCAGTGAATTATATCCCTGGCCTCTAAATTTAATTGTGTGGTACTGCAACTAACCCGCTATCCATCTTGGTCCCTGGAATTCTTTCTGCCTCTTTTCTTCTGCTTCTATACCATTCATTTGAGACCTTTAGAAAACACAAAATAGGTGCCCAGAAAGAAGGTGAATTGTGAAGGGAAGGTTTTAACTTCTTACCTGCCACCAATTCTTGACAGTCTTTAACTAAAAAGGCAGGTAGAGTTCACCAGCAGTGGGGTCAGGATGAAGTGCTGCAGGCTCTGGACGTTTTCATGCAGTGCTGGGTACCTGGGGTCAAGAGGACCCTTTACAAGCACCAGTTTGGATTCAATCCAGCCAGTCAGGTGCTGTACGGGAGGTTCTTTTTCCACCGTGTAGTGCCTGAAAATGGAGCTGAGGTAGATGTCAGATCAGGGCTCTGATTCAGCACAGCAAACCTGGTGTTCCTGACACTGCTGTTCTGATCAGCTGAAGGTTTCACAGCAAGATGTTGATGGCTGAGCAAACCATTAATAGCAAAAGCAAAAAGATATTCTGCAGTTACCATAAATACAATATGATTATGTTTTTAGGACAGTTACTCATGTTCATTTCAAAATCATCTTAAGGCCATTTTATAGGTTGGGGAAATAAGCTGTAAATGAAAAAGAGTAAAATATTCATTAATGCTGTAATGATTTATATCAGAACATTATGGGATAGCACACTTTGCCTCCGTACAGTTCCTCAATGAATGTTTTTCTAGTTTCCATAAGTAATTGACCTCTCATTAGCAACTCATTAGAAAAATTGAGGTGATGTGACCAAAGCAAACCCACTGCGACAGAAACTCTGTGTGTGAATAAATCATTGAAAACTCTAATGGATTCAAAATGAAGGACCACAAGAACCTTGCTTTCTCTGACTGGAAAGGGATTTAGTTTACATCTGTGAAGTGAAACACTTTTCTCTGAATATGTAGATATATATATCTATATAGAAATATATATATATCTCCTTAAATCCATATTTTAGCTCATGGCTGATTTTCAATCACTGAACATTCACTTCTTGTCCTTGCATGTAACTCCATAGGAAGAAGTATTAGCCAAATAATTCAGACACAACACTTCAGTAGGTGGAAGTCTATGTAAGGTCCTGGTACAGCTGTAGACACTGAGGTTGGAAAAATGGAGTACAAATTTTGGAACATGGCCTAAATACAAGACTTAATTTTGGAAGGAAATAAATGTCTGCTGATGCTCCTCACTGAGTCCATCCTGGAAGTAGATACCTTCCAGAAAAGGCGTAGTGCTGAATCCTTGTCTGTGAGTGGTTTTTTCAGAGGGGAGGGGTCTGCCTTGTCCTTTTTATATCCACTGTTAACCAACACAGGAATGTTAACAAGCCCAGGTAATAGATTTTGCACATATTGACATATAAACTTAATAACCTTATATGTCAGTCTTTTTAGAGATCAATAAATCAATTTTGAGCTAGTTCTTCATCACTGCAATATTGTGAAAAGTGAAGCTGATATTTAATGTAGTTTTATGAGTCCTGGATGCTACTGGACAAATCCAGAAAAAATCCATTTCTTTTTTAATATGTCCCTTCAAGTCTTCATGCCCATCTGAAACTTATTTGAAAGTAACTGGATTTATGGGTTCCAAGTTAACGTTTCATTACGAAGTTACCTGAGTATGAGAAAGGAAAAAAAAATCACTGTCTGAAAGTTTTGTACAGCAGAGAAGAGCTGAACTGATGAACCTCCCTGACCTTATGCAGTACTGGCTGAGAAACTGCAGGGTCTAAAAGGTGAATAAAAGCAGTGGAGTAATATTGTAAAAGAATGGGAAAAGCTGCTGGCTTAGGCCTGCCCTGGGAAAAAGGCCAGTGAGAATCTCGTTTTTCCTCATTTGGGAAGTGTATCTGTTGTCTGGCCACCCTTCTTACAAGTTGTTTTTTTATTTTTGTTCCTTAATTGTCCTGCAATGGGCCATTGCATAGCACTGCTTTAATATGGGTGAATATTGCTTTTGTTTTGCCTACTAAACTGCAGAAGAAAGGAAGCACAGGAATGATCATGAGAAATTTCCTATTAAGGAAGAAAAATGCATTTTTAAAGGCTCACTCAGAAAAATCGGACTGCTTAGCTTTCCATGACATTTAAAAACAAAATATTGAAAAGAGATGGTAGACAAACAGTAAAGTTTCGTGGCATATTGACTGTTTCATGCCATGGGACTACAGCAAGTGATTAGTTTTGTGATGATGCTCCTGTGTCTTTTTTTTTCCTTGTGTTGTTGCAGGAACTGTGGTTGCACAGTTAAGTCCTGATTGTTTCAGTCCAAATTTACAGACAAATCTGATCTCTAATACCTTTTAGCACCAGAGAGCACCTCTTCCTGGAGCTGTGACTGAACTCATAGGATACTGATAGGAAACCAAACGTGGTACAACAGCAGAAAGCTGAGACTGGATTACACAAAGATGTGTCTTACATCCAACTAGGATTTCCAGAGCTGCTACAGAAATGGAGCTTTTAAACTCCTGGACAGCCTTTATTGTTGGAATAAACCATCTTCATCAAGTTTATCGCTGCATCTCTCTGCACAGCACTGTCTGCTCCTTAGAGCCCACCCTTTCCCCCCCAGTTACACGCTCCTACACTACCAGGATGGGCAGAATTTCTTTGGGATTTAGGAACACATTTGGATTTCAGCCAGGCCTGGAAGATGTACATACTTCCTCTTATACCCACACACGTACTCAATATATTCCTTTACATATGGAATCTGAATCAGTCATACTAAAAGCCTGAAGTTGAAGGAAGGACAAATACATTTATAGCTGTGTTCCTTAAAAAAGTTTTCTTTTTTTTAATCATTTATTCCATCATTTTGTAGGAGTGACACACTTGATCTATTGCAAGGTGGAAATAACACACACAGAGGTAACTCTCCTTATATAGATTGACTTTAAAGAAGTCCTAGTGCTAGGCTTAAAATTTATAATTTAACTGAACTAGTTAAAACCACTTCCTTTCCTTCCCTTGAAATGTAAGGAAAAAGCTCACCTGTGGCAAATGTATATATTTTGCAATATTTTGGGGGTGCCCCTGCACTGGCTGTTAGTGGGCCCTGAGGTTACCTAAGACTGTATCTTACTGCTTTATGCTGAAAGCTGCTAATGGGAAAAAGAGCGTGTTATGATTAGGGGCCCAAACACAATTTCCAAACCTGCAATATCAGATCAGTATTCCCTGGGGCAAGGAAAGCTGTAGATATTCAGGAACCCACCAGATTAGCTAGGAAGGGCATCCTTAATGACACCAGCAGAAGAAAACAGCTAGGTTTTTTTTTGTTGCAGCATGCTTTTGGTTGTTGTATGCTAAGTGGTTTAATATCACCATAATCGCAGTTTGCCATGTGAAAAATGACCCTGTCAATTTGACACAGAAGTGGAATATTGAGAAGTGGAACGTTTTGTCTAATGGGGAAGAGCTGACAAAGACAGACTGAATAACACTTAATTGGATAAAACTGACTTGATTGTGAATTCCAAATGAAATTAAAAATGTTACACTGAGATTTATAGGGTTTGTTTTCTGCCCTTTTTTTTTCTGTCAGTGTTTGCTGGGCTTTGCTCATGTCACCAATATTTCAGTTTAGCAGCACCATTCCATTCTTTATCGATAAAAGCCAAAGGCTAAATATTGCAAGACATTTGGCAATGCCAGTATAAATGGGAACTCTCAGTTGTGTGCAGCCCAGTTATCGAGGTTTTTATTAGCAATCTTTAAAAGGGCACATTCTGCTTTCCTTCTCGGTGCTGTAATGTGGAAGTGAGGAAAATGCCTGCTGGAATTAGCTAAGCACAAGCCAGTTTTGATTGAACACATCCTGTCCTGTGCCCAGCCACGGGCCCAGGGTGTCTCAGCAATGCCTTTTGCACCTTTGCCCATCCATGACTCTTCTGCTGTCCAGGATACGGGACCAAAGTGGACTAATCTTCATCTGATGTAGGAACCACCATCCCTTACTTCTCCAGCTGCTTAAAAGGGCTCTCCACAGCCCACTGAGTTCCTGCAAAATGCATTATCATATCTATTCAGGGCAAGGCTTCGGTCTGAGGACACTACAGGGAAATTCTTCAAGAAAACAAATTTCTTAGAATTTTCACTGGCCACTATAAAAAGTTTTATCTGCGTTATTTTTTTCTCCCGCTCTGCTTTATAAACAAACATGACACTTTATTCTACAAAGTGATTTCTTTCTGAATTATAGAACCATAGAAAAAGCATATAAAACCCACAAACCTTATTATTTTTGTACTCTTGAAACTCAAAATTGATTTAAACCAAGTTCAGCCAGCAATATTTCCTCTCCATCTGAGAAACTATATCCTGAGCTTCAGACTAAAGTAAATTTTTATAGGCATGTTGTAATTATAAACCCTTGAGAAACAGATTTTGTAACAGGGACACGGGCACAAAGCTTCCCTGTAGTTACTCTGCCGAGCGCTGACGCGAAGAGGCTGAAAATCCATTCTCCCAAGAAGGAGATTATTAAAAGCCTGCAGTGGTTTTAATGACATTTCTTGCAACATCAAAATTATTTCACTCAGAACCATGGAGCATCTCTGTTTCTGCATTTTTGAGGGTCCAGGGGATAAATACTGCTGCAGCCTCACAGTGACTGAGGGAAGCAATCCAGAGAGAGAAATCTGGTCTGGTGCTCATATCCTCTCATGATGGGAGATGTAAATTAAGCTGTTTAATTAGAACAGCACATAATGATCATCACCAGGAAGGCAGGAGAGGTGTTTGGAAATAGCCGACAGATTTTGAAAACACTCTGGGTTCAGCTTTTCCCCTTAAATTGATGAATAGTGGCTGAAAGGTCAGTGATAACTCAAAATGAGGGGGTTTGGCTCACATCAGAGGTATTTGGTAACTTGTGTTCTTATTAAAGTTTGTAGAGATCCTGGATTGATTTTCTGGCAATATTTCAAGCCAAATGAGTATTTTCAAGCAATATACATTTCTGATTGGACTGATCATTGTGTTATTTATGTCACATCATTTTTGCACATGAATTCAAATCAAATGATGGCAGGGTGCTTGGCCCAGATGTATCACACTGTAAGAAATTAAATCTTTCTCACTTGACCAACCTTAAATTACACTTCTCAGCTATATAGGTATTCAACTACTTTGCAAAGATGGATAAATAGCTTTATTATCATTTTAGAGGTGTTCCAAGACAAGAATTGTCCCCAAAACACACACTAGCTCAGGTGCAGAGGCCTGAACTGCAGCATTCCTCATCCTACATCCACTGAAGCCAACAGTGGATGTTTCATCTAGAATATCCAGCTTCTGCCAGTAAATTTGCTTGGCTTTCTTCTGATCTCCCTGGGTTTGCTCATAGGAGAAAGGGGCTAAAGTCTGACATGTCCTCAAAGGAGATGTATGAAACAAGTGGTGGCAAGAGCATTCAGGGAAGGAGGAGAGTTTGGTCGAGCAGACGGACTGTTGCAGGATATTGAGTGTGAAATGGCACAGGTTGAGTTACAGCCCTTGAATTTTAGGGATTTTTGGCAATGGCTCTTTGATCAGTCAGACAATGAAGTGGGAAATGGAAAACCACAGAGAGCTCAGCTTCATCCACAGTGCACGTGAGTAGCCAAAAATAGCTGCATGAATTGAATAGCAGGGCTGGGGAAGTTTTCCAAAGTTTTTAAGGATCTCCAAGGAATTTTTGGCCCATATTCTGAGAGAAAAATCATGTTAGTCTCCCTTTCCCTGAGCCAGTTCTCTCATCCATGCACAGCTAACCCAGACACGTGGGACTGAACCCAGCTCCTTCTGAAGCCAGTGGGAAAGCTCCTGCTGGCTTTGGTAGAGGCAGGATTCATCCCTTTGTGAGACAATCATATTTATATTCAATACCCTGCAACTTAAACTGAGGATTAGCAGAATTAAACTCTCCTAATTTGTATATCTCGGACTGCCAAACCGCAATTAACTTTTGTGCGTTTGAATTAATAGGGAAAATTATTAACCGCCCTTTCCTCATGCAATTATCATTTTACACTTCTGGAGAAAATTCCTTCAAAATACGAAAAGTAGCCTGCACCTCTGCGACCTTATCTCTCTTGATATCCTTTAGTTAGTAGAGTAGAAAATTTTTCACTCCACTGCTTCCATGTGCAGGTGGTGCTTTCCCAACGGCACTGCCGGGCCGGGCACTCCTTGGATCCAGTGGCTTTGTGTGGGGCACTCCTCGCAGGGGGACAGGACTCAGAGCTTTGAATCCACCCAAGGACAACACCTGTGTGTGCAGCCCTTGGCAAAGCTTACATCCAGCTGCTTTTTTGTGTTGGTTTTAACCATACAAAGTGCAGGATCAACATCATCCCTTTTCTCCCATGCAAGTCCAAGCAGGACGTTCTTTTTTCCCCCTGGGCACAGAGCTGTGGGTTGGCAGGGCACGGTAAAGGCAGCCTGATGCAGACAGAGTTTTCTGCCTTATTTTCTGCCCTTCTCTTGCATGTGCTGGCTGGACTCTGCCCTTACACAGCACTGTGAGGGCCTAGTTGGTTCCCAAAGCTGGCAGAGCATCTGTTTTCCTGTGGGTTTTCCTTGTGCTGCATCACACCTCCACTCTATCTAGAGGTGGTCATGGCCTCTTAAAAATTTAGTTTCCCTAGAAAAATATGATCTTAAACTATTTTTTATTAAGGGTAGGGGGAGATATGCAAGGCCAGATATATTTTAATTGATGTATTCCTCTTTTATAATAAGTATGTTTGTAACAACATCATGAAATTGTTGAAAAAAAGTTCTTTTCCAGAAGAATAATCTTTAGCTGGTACAAAATGTCTCACTGGGATTTTGTCAAGTTTTAATTTCAGTTTGAATAAATAGTGTGAGACACCAGGCTGGAGAAGATAAAGGTGAATTTCATCTGCTTGCAGCTTGTCATAATGGAAATAATAACTACTTTAGCTAAAAACAAGTTTCCAATTAGTTTCTCTAAAATAATATTATCCCCTTTTTTAATAGAAACTGCAGCTCATTTTGGAACCTAATTTTGATAATATATAAACAGTTCTAAAATAGCTGTTTCCACCAAAAAAGTGACAAGCACAGATTTTGGCAGCACATGTTGGGAGCCTGTCTATACTGAAAAGCAGTCTTTGCTTTTCTTGAGGTGAATCTTAATGAAAAATAGAAAAATCAATTTAAAATATTCTTTAGGATGAAAACATCTTTCCTAAAAGACTTTATTTTAAATGGCTGGATCGTGGTCGTTAAACAAGACATTCTGAAATTATAAGAAACATTTGTTCAGGAAAATACATAGGCAACTTATTTTATTATTGTTATTTTAAGAATAATTAATGCGCTTTGTGGGAGGTTTCAAGACACAGGAAAAGTGAAATAGCACTGGCTCTTAAATGCAGCTGAAATTGGCTGATTTATATATAACCCTAAATTCAGAAAGCAACAATAACATGGCTCAGAAAAAAGTAATCTCAGGTTAACATGAGAACTCTTTGCAGGGATGCAACAGGATTGTATTCTGTCCAGTCCCACCCTGCGATCTCTGGGACATCTGTCACCTTAAATGCCAGTAAAGTGTAAATAAATGGACTTTCACTGTTTAGAAGGGGTTTTTTACACAAGAAGAAAACAAAACCTGAGCTCTGGCATCCAATGCAACGTACAGCACTTACAGAGAAATTGTTCCTGCAGTGGCACAGTTCATTTTGGGTCTTACCTGGCACTCCAGGCCCCTCTGGATCTTCCGTCTGTGTTGTTGGCTGAGCAAACACATCCCAGCAAAGCTCCAGGGTTTATCCTGGATCTACCTGGCCACACCTTTCCCCCCAAACACCCCACACCTCTGACCTTCCCTCCTTACTGCACCTGCACCTCCCTGGAGCCAAGCTCACCACTGAGCTGAGGTTTTAAAGACCCTGAAAAGAAGAGCAGTTCGGTCAGAACCACATCAGCTGTGGGGCTCACCAAGGGCTTTCAGCTTTTTGATGCCGTGGGGATAAGGCACATGCCATGGCATTAGCTATTTAAATTAGCATATCACAGCACAGCAGTGCCTCGTTAGTTCTGACTAATGCACAGTCAGGGTGGTTGTTTTTGTCCCCACAGTGGTTGCCAACAGCACTGACAGTGTCACAAGCGTGGCCTGAGCTCTGACCCTCTGTCAGGGAAGCCAAGATGTGTGGCCCTGTTGATTTATCCATCCCTGCCCAAGCAAAGAAAATAAATTTCACCAAAAAAAAATTTCCCAGAATGACACAGAATTCAAAGACTTTGTATGGCAAGACAGCATGAAGTAAAACGGCTGTGTTAAAACCCCCACATCTAATTTAAAAACTGAATTTCATAATGCATAAACCTCTCATCATCACATGCACGTGTGTGTGCAAAACTGTGGGGCAACAGATCCGGGAGACACTGACAGTTCCAGGGGTGTTTTTCCCTGGATGTTGACATTTTGCAGTGTGTTTTAGCTGTAGTTATGGAGCTGCATGGAGACACTACTGGAAAATTATCTCATGATGAAAGAGTGAAAGACTGGACAAATAACCAGTATCTATTTTTGATAAATGTGGCTGTCAAACTGGCTTGGGTGAGGGTCCTTCTAACCCACTGTGTTGTCTCTGCCAGCAGCTGACAGAAAATACTGTGGATGAACGTGTAAAGATCATGCAGAAAGCAATTGTCAAATAATTCACCCTTCACACTAGCTTTCAGTCTTCCTTTTTTTTGTAAATTCTTGCTACCCATGTTTAATATCACTAAATGATCTCAGCAAGTAAACCTCAGGCTTCTGGTATGACATGGTGCTAACAGGAGACTCTTTCAACTTTTGTGATGATACAAGAAAAGTCTGTCATAAACTGCCATCAAAGAGCTGCTTGTTAACACCCAGGCTGGTGTTTGCCCATAAAGTCTTTCAAACAATTCTGAAATAAAACATATGCAAACATAATGTGCTATTTGCAGATGCAATCTCTGACAATAAATACCTCACTACCACACAAATTGCAGTAAATAATTAGATCAGCACACGTAATTTTCAATGAAAACAGGTTAAGAAAACAGTGGCAAAGCAGGACAGAAGTCGGAGGTAGCAGTTGCTCTTCATATAACGTGCACACTATCCCAGTTCACCTGGAGGAAAAAAAAAACTCATTTGCATTTGCTTCGCGCTCTGTTGTAAAAGGAAAAGACATTATACCTGTGATTTACAGAAGTATGGTTTACACAAATGAAAATATGGTGCTGATTTGGCCAACCTGAGCATGGTAATTTTTTGCAGTGAAATGCAGAAGATTTTGTGAAACCTTCTCTGAGATGCCCAGTCACCCATAGCTCAGCCAGGCCTTGACCTTTTGTAGCTGGTTTCATTTTTACTGCCTGAGTAAATGGACATTAGAGGGGGATTCTATAATGCAGTTAGCAGAAACTGATGTAAAATGGTGTTGCAAGGGACATTGACGACTGTGTGGAGGCTTTTGACACCTAATCAGCTCCTTAATCACAGACCTGAGCTTCTTCCATGGAAATACCATAGGACCAAACTCAGCAAGAGCAGCGGCATTCCCAAATGGGATTAGCTCGTAGGTGTGGTATGCTGAAATCACCTTGCCCAGCAGAAAAAGAAGGCAGTGTTTCAGAGACCTGTGTGTTGGTGCAAGGTAAAAGGAATCTGTTACTCAAGAGCTGGAATATGAAGTTTATATTCCATGAAAACTGTGTAATGAAACTGTGCATTAAATAGGTTCTTAGAAATGTGCAGCCCAATAAATAAACCCTGTAATTCTACCCATACGATGAGGAAACGAGTCAGTAAAGGTGTGGAAAAATGAAGGAATGGCAGGGAAGCTTCATCACTGTTATGCTGAGGATGTTCCCAATTTGGGCAGGGAAGGGAGCTGTCATTTTTTCAAGCTTGCAAGTAGAAATCATTGGCTGGAGAGACAGCAAAACTTATGCTTGATGAAATGGAAACTTAATACCAGCATAAACAGAGCCACTCAAAAATAATGAAATGAAGTTTTAAAAGGCTTTATCGCACTCCAGGTTCAGCCCCAGCAGCTGGATTTACATAACTGCAGAGAAGAAGCTGCAGAGGTGGAAGCTAAACAAGAGAGTTTAGAGATGGGAGTGCAGAGCCAAAGGGGACCCAGGAGAGTGATAGCAATTTCAGAGTTGCTGAATGTTCCAGGATAATCCTTGAGGATTTCAAGTTTCTCTCAGTCCCTTCCATGCAGAAAGAAAAGAGTTAATAAATATTGTCAGCGCCTGGGGAATTGTTCACAAGGGATCTTTTGGAAGAGTAATCTTCATGTTTAGAAGTATTTTCTCATTATGGGTAATAAGATGATGAACTGAGAAATGATCTCAGCCACTTTTGATTCTAAAAGCCCCTAGCCTGAATAATCTATGCTGATTTAGAGATAATAGCATCAAAGGCAGAACTCATTTAGCACAATGTCCATTTACTTACTCCGAAGACTTTTACTATCCTGCACCTATTTTATGGACACTTATAAAAAGTTGATAATGCTATTAAAAGAAAAATGTAATCAAAACAAAAATGTCAGTGTGCAGTGAGAACTACCCTGTCCCAGCCTGTACTACAGACCTACCAAAACTGCTCCTCATGAAGAGAAATACAAATGCTAAGAGAGAGAAAAAATAGAGAGCACTCCCACTGTGGTGGGTCACAGCCTCCTTCAGGCATCCACCTGCTCTGGTGTGGGGTTCTCCAGGGTCTGCAGGTGGATTTCTGCTCCACCATGGACCTCCAGGCAGGGCTGCAGGGACACAGCAGCCTCACCACAGCCTGCAGGGGAATCTCTGCTCCGGTGGCTGGAGCACCTTTTCCTCCTCCTTCTGCACTGACCTTGGTGTCTACAGGGCTGTTTCACTCACAAATTCTCACTCCTTTCTTCAGCTGCTGTTGCACAACAGCTTCTTCCCCTGCTTAAATCTGTTAGCCCAGAGGTGCTGCCAGCCATCCTTCGGCCTCGGCCAGTGGTGGGTCTGTCTTGGCCAGCATTGGCTCTGTGGGACACGGGGAGCTTCTGGCAGCTTGCCCCAGAACTCACCCCTGCAGCACCCCCTGCTACCAGAACCTTGCCATGCAAACCCGCTACTGTACTCATTAACATTTATAAACCTGTAAGACTGATGGAGAGGATGGTTTTGTGTGCTGGATGCTGCAAGCAGCACTTTGAGGATGACAGTCACAGTCTCAGGCCAACAAGGGCATTTGCTGCTTCACTGCTGGGCTTCCCTTTGGTAAGGAAGTCTTGATTCCGCTGCTGCACCAGCTTAGACTTTTGGAGGCAGAAGCCCTCTTTGATCACCCCTCTGTGCAGATTCCAGAGCTGGGTCTGTGCAGCAGGCTCTGCATTCTCCTACAGTGCACGTTAGCCCACTAGCACAGGCAGCTGTCCCTGATTGCTCAGGATCACTGCCAACACTTTCCCCATTTTGCTTCCAAGTCCTCATGACTGCAACATCTTATTTTCAGCGAGGGTGTTTTCCCACGCATGGGGCAGCAAATGTTCAGGCTGACCTGAGGAGCTCTTTTTTCCTGCATTTTTTGCGTTCTGTCTTCTTCAAAAGGTGATGATGAGTTCTTTCAAATGCCGATTAGATCATCATAGTTAATATTTCACTTTGTTTTTATCTCATCACGGAGATTGTGCTTGCATGTGTCCCTGGTTTTAGGCGGTTTTTGTACCTCCTGAGGTGATCCCTGCGGGGGTTTCTGAGAGACTGCGTCATCCTGGGTGATTTGGACTCAGGCATTTGGACAGTGGAGTCAACATTTCCAGCACTGCAGTAACAAAGGACAAGGGTTGGACAAGTGTTTGGCTCAAGACAGGAGGATATTAAGAAGGCAGACCGTGATTTATGTCTCTGCATGTTTTAGGACAGAGATGATGATACAGCTGAGCCAGGACAGTGCTGGTTGCCTCTCAGATGGGGCACTCCTCATTCCTTCTCTCCTACACTCCCAAATGCACACTCTCCGTGGAAATCTTAATTTTTTACATTGCACTTGAAAAATGCTATTTTCCCTTCTAACTGGTCCTTTCAGTCGGGATTTTTGGTGTACTTCTTTCCTCTAACCAACCCTTCTGTTGTACAAACACAGCCTTACCCTTGCAGATCAGAGGTGGAGCAAGCTGGTGGTGTGGTGTGTGTATGAGCAGCTGTCCATCTCCCCCTCACCTCGCAGCCTGGAGGTTCTGCCTTCTTCCATTTCATTTTTCCCTCTGCTGTTTCCTCTTGTGCTGAGACCTTCTGCAGTTGGATTCCTGTTTGATTGTGTAATAAACCCATGAATTATTAACAGTATATAAAATATTGACAAACTGTTCTCTGAGATAGGACAGCTTTAAAGTATTGATTATGAATCCAGAGAATTATAATTAGTTTCTGCATAAGAGATAATTAAGTTATTATTGTTTCTCTTTTCTCTAATATAGTGATGGATAGAAAGCATTTATACCAAACTGTATGTAATCTTATTAAAATTAAGGCAATAGGTTTATGAGCACTCAAGATAATGGGAAAATAAAGCATAATGGGGAAGCATTTACAGTTCCAAAGAGCTCAGTTGGCAACATCCTCTTGTGGAAAGAAATAATTTCAGGTTTGCTCTGAGGAAACTCCCGGGCACAGAGATGTGATTGACTTCAGCAGAGTCAGAATCTCGTTTCCATTTGGTTTTAGCAGAAATCAAACCAACACCGCAGTGCTTTGTGTGCTTGTGAGCATTTTGAACCCAGGGGCTGACTTTGGTCAAATTTGGCTGAGGGGGACACTCTTATATATCTGTAGTTTCTGCAGTTTTTACACCAGCTTGCTGGCAAAGCCTTTGAAGTGTTAGTTTAGCTCTCATTAGCATCAGAAAACTCGCGCCAGAGCTCAATTTCCAGACAACATGACACTGGTAACGAGTTTTTATGGATTCTGCTGCTCCAAAGTGATTTGTGCATCCTTTAAGTTAGATGCTTTTGCCACGAGGCTATGCCTTATGGAGACCTAATTTTATTCCATGGATTACAGTACAGGCAGAGTGTTCCCAGGCAGAACTGGGCAGCAGGGACCCATCCTGCCTGCCTTAGTGTGTCTTCCAGTGCTGTGCTGTGCAGCCCTTGGCTCTATTCCCTCCACAGTAAACAGGGAGAAAGGTTTCCTTCCAGGGTATAATTCATCTGAGCAAGCTTGGGAAGAGAAAAATCATTGTAGGCATTTAAAGCTAGGCAGGGTGAGTCCTATGCTCAGTGTGGTGTTGCCGTGGAGCCAATATAAATGTCAGGAAGGAGAAGCTGTGGGCTCTGCCAGAGGAGTGTGGCCTTCAGTGGATCCCTGCCTGCTCCTGCTCCCTCTGCCTCGTCCTCTGCTGCTTGCAAGGAAAGGAAATGCTCCAGTGATGTGCAGTATGTCAAATCCAGGAACTGGGTGAGAGCAAAATTAACAGTTTCTGGGACACATTCTCTTTGAATACTGAGGATCTCCTCGTGCTCTTTAAATACTTATTACCTGTTCCTGGGAAGTCCCCTCTCAGGCTGCTGCATGGTTGGCCACTGAGAGAAAATAAGGTAGAAAGAGAATTTAGGAAGATGATCCTCCATCCCTGTGTACAAAAGCAGGATCAGCAATGCCAGAAACCTTCCTCATTAGACCATTTGCTTGCCAACCCTCTCAGAGGTGAAGATTCCCCACCTGTCCTCAATCATGATTTTCATGAATTATCCTTATGATTACATTTCCTAATGTATAACCTTTTACAGCCAGCAACCTCAGGCAAAGAGAAATTTCAGACAAGTTAAATTCACAGGGTGAATTAGTGCTTCAGTTTATCTTATGAGAAAGCACAAAAACTGGATAACATACCAGGATACCTGCAGCATCACTTCGGACAACACTTGAAAATCTTGAAACTTTTGTATATTTTCGGTTGCTTCTCATCATTTGAGGTTATGAACCTTTTGGAATTTCTGTTTTCTTGCACAGCATCACTGGATGATTTTCACCACCAAAGAAGGCCTAAAGGCAGAGCTGAAGTGCCTTCCTTCAAGACACACCTTTTTCTCCAGAAAGAGAAAGGAATCTGAGACAGCAGCAGGCAGAGAGCCCTGCCCTGACCCTGGCACAGCACTGGGTGCAGGGACTGGAGCTTGGTTTTGCTGAATGGCCACTTTTCAATGCCTCTCACCCCAGCAGCTCGTCCAGCTCCGTCCAACAGCTGCCTGACCTGCTCCCCTGCTGGGCTGGAGCCCGGAACCAGCTCCAAATAGCTGCTTTTAGCAGCTCGTCACCTCCCAGCTTTCCCGTGGCATCTGGTGGGGGCAAATTGCCTTGTTAGACTTCTGCAATCGGAAGGAGCCACACTGCCAAAGCCATGTGGGTGACAAAGCCACGTTCAACCATGGTGTCCAAGGTGGAAATTTAATCCAAAGAAATACTGCATTAAGGAAGCTGTGAATAGAAGCACACAAGGAATTTATTTGCAGATCTCAAGAACTGTGTTAACAACTCATGAAACACGTGAAATTTATGGGGGAACGTGCTGTTAGAATTTCCACCGAGTTTGTTACAGCCAACTCTTAAATCCCACCTTCCAGGCCAAATCCACTCCAAATCTCTGGTATCTATGTGCTAATGGCAAACAGGCCTTGGATCTGGGTGTTGCTAATGCAAGAGGAGTCTGGGGGAGCGGCTGAGTGATGAACATTTCCCGAATCGTGAAATGAAGTTGAAAGTGCAGCTGTCGGTCGGGAAAGCGGACGGGACAGTGCTCCCTTAGACTTTAATAGGCTTGTGTGGCTGCTTTCATGATTTAACATTTGTTTGATAGTCCCTCTCTCTTTCGTATGGAGATGTGAGAATCCTCGCAGAGGGCACTGGTCCTGAGCAATCACTCTCTGCCTACGGAACAGATGAAAGCGCCTCCCCACCCCTGCAAACAAAATAGGGCACCTAATTGAAAGCCACGCCACGAGCGCTTCTCCATCCCCCTCCCTCCCCAGCACTACATCTTTATGGCATCTTTTGTCTACTCTATATCAGATGCACCTTTCTTGCTTGCTCTGGCTGAAAACAATCCCTGCCTCCCCACAGCGAGGATGACAGCCTCTCCCCGAGCGTGAGCACCAAATGAGAGCCGCGCTCGCTCTGTGTGCTTTGGGAGGCAGGAATATTTCGAGAGACTAAATTAATCCCTCACATTTTCAAAGTGTGTGGCACAGATTTGAACTTCGGCTCCCACAGTGGTTAAAGCAAAGGAGAGGAGATGGGGTCCCCTGGGTTTAATTCCCACCGAGCCCCGGCGCGACGAGCACAGCTCGGCTCTGATGTGTTCAGCACTGCAGGCAGGGCTGGCAGATGTCCGTCCCGTGGGATCTGGCCTCCCACTTTCGCTTTGGGGAACGCCTTTCCCCAATCCCCCAGCTGAAACATCCAAGCTGTTGGGAAAAGGGCTACAGGGGAAAAGGAAGAATTGTGCAATATGACAGTTCGGGAGCACACGTTGGCTCTCGCTCCTCCAAAATGTGTGGCGTAGGCAAAGCGTGCAGCTGTGCAGGGTTGGGAACGGCCTCAGTGCTCCTGCCTTCGAGCCAGCAGCATTTATGGGCTCAAAGGACAGAAGAGGCAGGGGCTGCCTTGGCTCTGGGAGAGCGGCAGCCAAAAGATAGAGACATGACTGCAAAAAGCAGCTGCGTCCCGGCTTTGCCAGGCGGTAGGTGCCTGTATGGAGGCCAGGAGCGAGCTGGAAAGCCACTGGTTCAGCAGGGCAGGGCTTGCCAGGATGCCTCTTATGCAGGCTCTGTTCGCAGATGTGCCAGCCCGGCTCCCTCCCTCCCTGCCACGAGCAGAGCCTGCAGCCCTCACCCACGGTTCCGTGCCATCAGGGATGTGTGAGGACCCAGCTCAAATACCATCCCCAGGGACAATCTGCGTTTAGTGTTTCTTCCCAGCTTTTCTTTCTCCAGCAGCTTTTTCTTACATGATATTCCCTGCCCCCTCCATCACAGCAAAGAAATGGCGAAGTTCTGGCCATATAATCAGACCAAGAAATTCCAGCTGCCCACTCCCAAATGGGCTGAGGGTACTGAATCTACTGAAAATCAATGTCCCCTATCAGCTGCAAAATTGTTGTTGCAGGAGGAAAGTCACGCACAGCTGCTGGTTTTGATGAGTCCCTCGTACCTGGCTGTTCACCTGCTGGGCTCAGCTTCTCGTGGAGGGGAACAGTTTTATCCAAAACGGAGGTGAGAGCACCGAGTGCTGGTTCAGAGGAGGTTACCTTGCAAAAGAGAGGGAGAACCTTCTTCTCCAAAGACAAAGAGGGAGTTTTTGATCCGACAAAGACTTCTCCCCAGGCTGTCACAACAAGCAGCTTCTAATCGAGGTTGCCCTCGCAGAGTGCAAAGTCTCTCGACAGCAAAAAGGCAGAGATGTGCTGCTTCAGGACAGCTTTATTTGAAGGCAACAAGTAACTGCATGTCTTGCTGTGTTTTTCCCACTTTGGATCCAAGTAGGATTTTGTCTGTGTCTGTAGGCAGAGGACACCCTTGAACAGAAACCCTTGGATCCCACAGTGCTGCATGATGTGCCTCAGATCATTTGGAAGCCCCCCAGCTCTCACTCTAATTGCAGTTGTCTCTCTGGGTGTGAGTGATGTGAATCACTGGTATTTTCCCAAGGCTACAGTGTGCAAGGGGTACATGGACTCACTTTAATTTCAGAATTGTAATTCCAGTGTGTCACTCACCCCTTGGACCAGAAAAAAATTGTCCCTGTTGTGGAAGGGGTAGACTTTGCTGCATCGGTATGAACAAGGTTTTGGCCACACTTTTTTTAGTCACATTATAGAAATGAATAGTTTCCTATCTTCCCTTCCTTTTCAAAGACACACAGACGCATTTGTCTTGATGCTGTAAAGCCAGAGCTCAGTTAATCACTGTGCCTAACAAATAATGCATTTTTGATGGGCTGATTTTTATCAGGTTACTCACCTCGTGGAGCTTTACCATGTCTAAATTCCCTAAAAACCCCTCCTGTACTCCTCCTTAAAGCAGGGTACAACAGCCACAGTTACCACCTGCGTTTTACCACGACTTCTTTTTCCTCTCTTCTTTTCAAATGTTTGACACAACTGGGCAGAGTCAACTTCCCATTTTCTCCATATGTGACATTGCTCAGTGGCAGCTGCTGAAAGAAAAGCCCCATCATAATCAGTGTGTTTTGCCTGTAGCACAAGGCATTTCAGCAACATTGAAAAGCTGAAAGGAAATAGGAGATAAGTTGGAAATCATGAGCTGAAATGTGCATTTCCATTTTAGAGATTAAATTAGAAAAATATATTATCGTGAATTTAAAACAGCATCATCAGCCAGCTTGACAGCTCATCTGGGCTCACGCTGGGTTGTTACTGAGGAAACTCGGGCTAACATCCAGCCTTAGGATGCTGATCTCTCTGGTGTTCAAAGGCTGGATGGAGCTCTGGGGCGGTGCTGCTCGGTGGGGAGCAGAAGGGGTTTCTGCTGGAGTCAGAAGCTGCAGACTGAAGCACTTTGTGAACTCAGTGACCTGCCAGCAGCACCACGGTAAAGTGCTGCTGGCCCATCAACAGCGAGCAGGAAAAGGGACATAATGGGGAAAAATTTGCACAGCTGGAATAGCTGAGATCAAATAAAACAGTCCCGTAGAGAATGTAACAGGCAGATAAATGAACAACCATTTCCTGGCCACCAGGAGCATTGCAGTCCCGCTGCACAGGTGACCCAGCTGCAGTTGCATGGGTTTGGATGACCTTCAGACAATCCCCGAGTGACAGCACACAGGAAGAATACTGGAGGGTGTTTCCAATACCTCAGCTTATGTATCTTCAGAATTAAACCAGGGATCAAACCCAGGACTCCCTGTGGAACACGTGCACCCCTGCAGAAGGTTGGGAACTCTCTCATCTGTGGCTTCTGGCTTCGTTCCTTCGGTGGCCCCAAGGCAGGGACTTTCAAAACAGCTCTGTAGAAAATATTAGGGAAATGTTCTGTGTCCTGTCCTGCTAGTGGTAAAGATTAGGACAGAATCTGTTCCTTGTTGTCCTTGTAGGCTGTTCCACTGCCCATATTCCTGCCCAGCAGGAATTCCTATATTTTCCTCCTTTTGACCATTTTCTCCAATAGTAGACATTAGAGTAGGTGAATATACTGCTGTGTGAAACCAAGCTTGACCCCTCTTTTTGGTGAAAGAAGAAGAAAAGACGCAGAAAAGCTCTTTTATGAACCAGATTAGAGAAATGTGTGCATTTCATCATCTCTAAAATGTGGGAAAGGGTCTGACCATGACTGATTGGGCATCTCCTTATGCAATACTGTTTCACTGGACCTTTTGAGATGCTCAGTGTTCATGTGGAGAGCTGAAAGTCCTCAGGAAAAGTTAAATTCTGCATTAATCAAACAATCAAGCTGCAAAGCTGTGTAAAGAAGGAAGGTGATACCTTCAAAGGCAGTTGAAGCATCAGATTGAGAGGCTGGAAGTACAATTTATTTACCATGGCTCAACAAGTTGTTACAGTGCACCAGCAGGAAGAGCTGAGCCAGCAACATTCTTTGGCTACTGTGTGCATAAGGTAAAATTTGTGAGCTTAAATTTCTCATATCTCAGAATCCTTTCCTGCGAGCAGAGAATTAACGCACGCAGGATATCAAAATAACTTCTAGAAGTTGAGCCAGAACAAAGAAGTGTTACCCAGGGAAGAAGCTGCTTCACAGCTTTTTTGGAATGAGATCTGCTCTTCAAGATGGTTTAATGAAGAGGGAAAGGCAGGAGATGTCAGCAGGCTGTGCATATGGAATAGGTTAGTTGTCTTGAGAGAAATTAAAAATAGGTGGATTATCGTGCCAGTTTTTCCTGTCTTCTGTCATAAATGGTCTCAATATCTAGCAGGGAACTGGAGGAGCAAAGCAGCACAAAATGTGCAACAGGGTCACTGAGTAAAAGCCACACTGAAGATCTCAGCCTCTGACCACTGGCAGGGACCAGAGCCTGGGCAGAGAACAGGCTGGGTTCTGGTTTCATTTCTCCATTCAAACACAGCTGAAGGAAATCCTTTCTCCTTTAGCAGTGAGACTTTGGCTCCACAGTACAGAGCCATGAGCGGTGCCGTTCCTGTCCCTGCAGCTCTGGTGGTGGCACCTGGGTGACATTTCACAGGGGGAGTGTGGCACCTGCCAGTTTTATAATGCCAAAACAGACAGCGATGCTGGTGAGGCGTCTGTACAGGATGCAGTCACACACCAGCTCCTTGACAATAAACTGAAGTTCAGCTCTCACAGAAGAGTCGAGTAGAATGTGAGACCCATGAGTGATGTGAAGAAAGATGCTTCTACCTGAACGGAAGTCTGCAGTGCTATCAGGTCATTGCCACAGCCAGAGAGGGGAATGCATTCCCACAGACTTACCTGTTGAGAGCTCATTCTATTTTTATTTCATTGATCCCACCAAAGCCAGTGTCAAGACTTGCTAGGATGACAGTTTTAAAAGAAGCTGTGATGCCATGTTAGCACGAACAGATGAATTTTGGCTTTCCACAACCGGTAGGAAAAGTCACTGAAGGTCTTTCCTCATCAAGAAAATACATGGAAAATCCACAGAATGTTCACTCAGTAGTAAGACCCACAGAAAGAGTTGTGTGGGAGAAGATTCTGGGCTTGCTATGCCTTTGTTTGGGAGCCTGCGTTGTCTGGCTCCATCACCAAACATGAGGACAGACTGCTGGGGATTGGGACTTTACAGATGGAAAATGTCAGCAATTCCTGCCCATGTGCACTCTGTCCAGGACACGTGCTTTTGGGCACTCTTACAATCAATAACACAGGGGAAGTGGAGCTTAGATGAACTTTTGTCCTGTATCAGAATAAACACAGAGTTTGCATTAATTTGTGCTGATCTGTGCATGTCTCCATTATATGGTTGCATACATCTATAATTATTTCTATATAAATGAAGGGACATTTTTCTCAGAATTGCATATTGCCATCAAGATGAGCTTGGCTGGAACCACCCACATGGCCCAGAAATGTTTTCTCCTGTCAGCTGTCTCCGGAGTAAAACCAGCACTACATCTTTGGGCGTGCTGATCCAAGCTGGGGGTCTGACATTCAACAGAGAGAAGATTAAAGCAAGGGGTTGGTGTACAGGCTTGATTTCACCAGTTCTGTTGCTCTAGAACAGGGATTCCGGTCCCTGCCATCCTCTCTGGTGGGCTGTAGAGAGAGAGGCAGCATGAGAAGAGGGATAAGGTCTGGCACCAGCTCATGCTGTGCACACCAGGTGTCCAGCATGGGCCTTCTTGCAAGGAGCTCCCACAGACTATTTACAGCTGTCATCTGATCAATTTTTTCTTTGACCATTTCATACATTTCCAGTAGTCTTAAGATTATAAAGCCCCCTGGCTCTTTGACTTTCCTGTTTCAGGTGCATCCTGGGCTCTAGTCAAAATTATGGTACAATCCCCAAAGCTTGAAAGTGAGCCAGACTCTCTCTCTCCCAAACTGGCAGGCTGCAAGGAAAGCAATGAACATATTTTTCACAGTTACGCATTTTGCATCTGACTCAGGTTGTTGTTATTATGCAGTAAGTGTTTCAGTCGGAACATTAAAGAAAAGAAAAAATGTTCAAGTCCTAAGGGGGGAACAAAATCCACTAATCCAACATAGGCTTTATTTGCTTGTTGACTACCAACTGATGTTGAGAACGGCGGGACTCCCAGAGCTTCAAACAAGATTAGAGAGTAGGAAATAGGACATTTATTTCAACTCAGACGCTTATTTAAGTCTTCATTCTAGCTACACAGCTACGTATTTGGACATCTGGAAAAAACGCTTGGCAGTGCACAGGTTCTGAAAATGTTGTTAATCTTTAAAATCAATATTGCACTTAGGAAATTGCTCACCTACCTGCATGTTTGTGAGAGCTAATTCGTCCGTATGCCACTTCTTAAGTCATTAATTATGCAGGAAAAGGCATTACTTTATCACTCTTGGACAACTTATACCCCCTTTAACCATTAATGTATAAAATACATTATTACTATTTATTCATAGCAGTTGGAAGATTTAAAAAGTGTTTGTACATGATTTCCATAATTGGGACCCAAGTGTTGGTTAAAAAGTACGTGGACGCACCAAACTCGTTATGTGAGAGGATGCTGGGCATCCATGAGTTGCAGTGTGGCCCCTCTGACCACAAAAGACCAGTTGTGCCATGTAGGGATGGCAAAAATATTATAAAAGCTATGTACACTTCTAATAAATGTCTCTGGTTCTACCACGACTGGGGGCCGTGTTTCTTTCATGTGCCTGCAGTCCCACCTGTAATTAATGCTCTGAATCTCATACTATTAAAATACTAAGCTGAATCTTGCTTTGCTTAAGGATCAGAAGGCCTGAAATAGAGACTGTGAAAGTCAAACAATGGGGTGGTTGTAATTTTCTGAAGCTGCTGTATTTGATTTGCCTTTAACTCATTTAAGTGTCTTGGCAAACCCTTAATTTGAAATCTGTAGAGGCTGAGCATCACACCCTGCTAGGCCTATCAACAGATGGAGGAATTACTGGAGGCAAAATGTATATCTTTATGCTACTTTTTTTTCCCCCCCTCATTATACTAATCATGCACTGAAATGATCAGTAACCCCAGAGACTGACAGATTTGTTTGCAGCAGAGCGTGACCCTGGAAAAGCGTGGGACTAACAGACACACAGGTGGTGGGGGTTTTCCCAACATGGGCTGACTTTTGTTGTGGGAAACTTGGAAGCTGACGGTAAACAAGGAAATCAGGTTTGCATCCCAGAGAGTTTGGAAAATGTGACGGCGTTCGGAGCACAAATGCGCGGTTGTGGAGGAGCCGTGACCCGAGCTCTGCCCTGCTCCTGAGGTCAGGGAAGAGCAGCTGGCTGGGCAGGACCAGGCACGGAAGCTCCAGGGACCCCGTGCCTGGTCCATGCCCTTTCTGGAGGAGAGGAAACCTGTCCCATCCTTGTGATGTTCCAATGCTGAGCCCTCCAAGCCTGGACCACTGTGGCAGCCCTTCCCATTCACACTGCAGCACTTAGTTCTTAGAGGAGATCCTGAACACTCCAGGCTCAGTTAAAGTTTTGCAAAGACACAGGAAAAAATCCCTTAAATTCAGTCTGCTCGCCTCCAGTGTGCACATACTGCCCAAACGAACTGGAGGGAAATTAAATAAAGAAGCCCCTGCATTTTCTCTTTACCGAGCTTGCTAACATTTTCTTCATTAATCATTAACCATGGAGCTAACTAAATTACTGTGGGAGTGAGATCTTATTATTCCCACCCTCAGATAGTGCAGTTTTGTGCAGGTGCCCACACATTTCTGGGGTACCCAGAGCTAGCAGTAACTGGGGTTTGCTCCTGCACCCTCAGGGAAGCTGCCAGGACTGCAAACTCTCACATCCCACAGCAAACTCCCCTGGCTTCCCTCTCACATAGTGTATTTCATCTGTCATCCCCAAAAGGACAATTTTATTTACAAGCACAGCTCTTCAACAAGAGGCACATCCCAGAGAGCTATTTGCTCCTGTTGCCCTCTGGGTGATACTATTTTATTAAAAAAAAAAAAAACAACCAACAAAACAACCCAAACATTTCAAAATAATCTGTGGACTAAAAAAAAATACAGGTGCGGGTGAACCTTAATATACAACCTAGATATGAAATGAAATTCAATCATGCAGGAATTGCCAACAACTTATTATAGATGAATGGGATGGGAAGTGCATTTTGTCTAATCCCAAGGCATTTTAAAATAACTATTCAGCATCCTCTCACCTGAAATGTATCATCTTATTGATTTTGAGCTGACTTTTGCAGATTGACTCCAGCTGCCTGTTTGGCTTTCACGCTTTCAAGTCCTCAACTGCCCAGAAAATGGTGCCACTGCCATTCTCGAAGATGTTTTTAGTGTAACGGGCTTAAGGTGAACTAGAACAATAGCTGGGAATGAGAAAAGCTGAATAATAACTCCAGCCAGCTGGGAATAATGAGCACACAGCTACAGCTGAGCTCCCCTGTGATGGGATGGAAAATCCGGGCGTTTTTAAGGATTAACCAGCTACACAACCAGGAGAAAATATTTTAAATTGGAACAGGATTTTGTCAGTTTTCACTGTGCGACATGGTCAAACGTGAAGGAAATGTCAGGTCACTTGTTACAGTGATTTATCTGCCAGCTAAATTGTTCCACCTTAGGCCTTCTGGTAATGTTCAAGACCTCCTAAGATACCTTCCAGTCTGCCCCCAGATGTTCTTTTGTCGAGTATAGAACTCTTTGCAATGGAGAACAAGCCCAAACATAAACACCAGGGCAGAAAAAGTTAAAAAAGGATAAAAAAAGAGCAAGCTCTGCAGATATGGGAGTGAAATGAGAGCATATCTCACTTTCAGGGTTGAAATTGCATTTCAGGGCTGGTTCACTGAATCATGAACTTGGACTGAAAGGGTTCCTGGCCTGAGCACTTAGCAAGTCCATTCGAGTGTGCATGGCTGGGAGATTTCCCCCTGTGAGTTTATGGTTAATATAATCTTCAGTCCTGACAAATTTATGCAGAGCCAGAACATTTCAAACACAGCAAACTCAAATGCTATCCAAATACCTCCCTGTTCAACAAACACCATGGACAGAGTTCAAATATATCTTGGAGAAACAGAGAAGTGTGAGGGAGCATCAGACACCGGAGCTTGAACGGAGGATCCCTGGAGCATCCGGAACTGGTGGGAAGCTCCTGAAACTTCTCAGGGTGTCCAAGTACCATGGAGATGTGGTTGAAGAACAAGATGAAGAAGCTCAGCCTCCTTCCAGCAGCCCTCTTTGCTGGGAGACTCTTTGGGGTACCTCTGTGCCTGAGGGAAAGCACTCTCAGCAAAAAGGCCAAATTTCTCTTTCAGTCTGAAAGGTGCAAATTGACCCCAGATGCTTGCTGCTCTGGAAATATCCAGGGTGGGTTTTAGTTCTCATAAAGCTGTGTTAGAGCAACTCTTCTACAAAACTGAATGTGTCTGGGATTAGAGCTGATATTCCACCCTCGTTGGCCAATTGTGCATTGGATATGCAGGGGGTTCAGGTGTTTGTCTCCAACATCCTGCAAATGATTGGGCATAAAACCACAAGGAATTACAGTTCAGGTTTGTAAAACTGTATTGACAGCCCTCCTGATTGTTTTGTAAGATTTCCTTTCTTTATAATTAGGCAGAAAAACATCCAAAGATCTTTACAACTTCTCCTCCACTCAGAAAAAAAATCTGAATTTCTGCGGGGCAATACAATTGGTGGGTATGTGGGCTGGAAGTGGGACAATTCTCAGCGTAGCTGATGGTGGAAATTCCAGAGCTGAAGGAAGGACTCAACATACCCTAGTTCGGGGTATTTTTGATTTTTTCTTCTACTCTTATTCTAGAAGTCATTATAACAGTGGAAATTCACATTCCCTTATCCCGTCCCCGTGCTCCTGTGCTGTTGCACCCGTCTGCTTCTGAGGCACCTGCTCACGGCACCCTGGGGAGGTTTAGGCTGAATGTTAGGAAAAGGTTCTTCCCCCAGAGGATGGCTGAGCACTGGCACAGGCTCCCCAGGGCAGTGGTCACAGCACCAAGCCTGAGAGAGGTCAAGGAGCATTTGGACAATGCTCTCAGGCACAGGGCGGGGCTGTTGGGGTGTCCTGCACAGGGCCAGGAATTGGACTTTGGGCTTTATGGGTCCCTTCCGGCTCAGGATATTCTATTCAACTCACATCCAAGGTGTGGATGGAGCCCCTCGCTCTGAGCACAGACCTGTGCCAGCCCTCAGCCACCTCCTGCTCAGTGGTTTGGTGGGTGCAGGGAAGAAGACGGGCCCAGCAGTGTGTTAGGACAGGTCAGGGCTTGGGGTGGCCATGTAGCTAAACTGGTTTTGACTGACCTGGCCATCCCTTCCCGTCTGTAAGCTCTCAGCAAACACCTTCACAATAATGGAGGAGGCAGAAATGATTTTAGCAGCTGCACAAAGCAGTGACTCTGAGAGCTCGAGCGGCGAAATCTCAAGCACAGATTCCCCAGTTGTAGTTCGCCCGCTCCTTCCTTTCAACCCTGCTGGAGAGAATCCAGAGCTGCCCAGCAGCTCCTGCAGCTCAGCAAAATGACAGAACAGCACGCCAGTAATTCTGACATAACAAGAATGACACATTAATCTCACAGCTGGGTATCACTAGCAACGGCCAAAACTCTGTGCAGACGGAAATCAAAGGAGAGTCTCTGTTTAGAGGGCTCACCATTCAAGGGAACCCAGGGTACCCATCTCTCAAAGGGGAGCAGTGGTTCTGAGCACAATGTGGTTCATGGGATGCAGGGATTAAAAATGGAGCGTTTCTTTAGTCTAAATTGTAGCTTTGGTTTTTTGAAAATTAATCACAGCGGGTTAGAGGGCCCAACACGTTTTTAGAAAGATACAAAAGCATGGTAATCTTTGTCAAGAAAAAAAAAAAAAAGAAAATAGTGTGTTGTAACAGCAACACTGCCAGAATTAGATCTCATGTGGAGCAACAGGGGCTCTGCTAAGCAGTCATAACTTCACCTTAAGCATTCTGCTAAATCCCAGGTACAATCAGGAGACAGCTTCCCTGTCAATCACTTCTGGGTGCATGACAGCTTATGGCTTAACTGCTCCTATCTTGTATCATTTAACCAGATACTACCTGTTTTGACATTCATGACTGAGATACTTGGCTCGTAATTGGGAATGAGTACAACAGAGCAGAACAGAGCGATTTCCTTCCTCAAGGATGGTTGTTAGGGTGATGTGGCACTCCGGTGCTTGACTCACAGTGCTGCAGAGCAGAGCAGGCTCATGTCTGGCTAAAAACAGGGAGTTGTCCTGGGGGCACACGAGCAAGGGGGTGCTGACCAGGTGCAGTGGCCCCATCCATAGTCGTGTGTTGGGCTCTGCATCAGCAGGACCCAGGAGCTGGCACGGCCCTGGCCCCAAGATGGGGCACACACTGTGGTGGTGAGGCCAGAGAGGTGCCCCACTGCAGGGCAAAGCATCAGCACACCATGGGCCTGAGCTGCCTCCTCTGCTTGAGCAGTGAGTTATTTGGGTTTGTTTTAGACATTTAGGAGGATTTCTGGATTATAGAAATATGTTATCTCCTGCCTGGGTTGTTATTTGTCCTCCTCCATTTACTTAATGGAGGGCAATCTGCAGACACCACGATGAAAACTGCGGTGGTGGAGAGTGTGCAGTTCTCAAACAAGGGGAGCCAGTGCTGCCTTGTTTCGCACCCACCAGACCTCTGTATTTTTCCCTACTTCAAATAAGTCAACACAAAAAACCGATGCTGATTATCACTTAGATTAGAACCAAGATGGAGAAAGAAGGGGTTTTACACTGTGTGTCAGAACGACAATATTATTCTTCCTGAATGTGTATGACCTAAGAAAACTGATAAAGCTATTGACAGCACAAACCAGAAAGAAATATGAGATGAGAGGAGTTTGAGCTCCTTGATCTGTTTGATGTAACCATTACTGTCAGATGAGTATCCTAATTAATGCAGGTATCTCATTCTAACTGCATGGATCAGGCCACTTTGTCTTTTCAATAATCTATAGAGCTGTACCTGGCATTAATCTTATTAATGGAACTATTATACTGCTTACAAATTAATTTCCAGCTTGAGATTATCTACTGGATGTGCTCGTGTGATGAGGGAAGTCTTTCCTCTGAGCTGTAAGAATGGGAATCCCCCAAAGTTCTCTGGATTTGAAGATTTCAAAATTGACTCCTGATGTTGAGATTTCAAATGTCGATTTTGAGTGTCCAGATGCAGGAAATATAACCTTTCATTTCTGCTCTTTAAAACAGAGCTGCTGTTTGTATCGCATGGAAGCAATCCTGTAGATTACAGTGTGTTGATTTCAGATTAAATTTTAATAATGCTGCTGGGTGGAAAGGATTTATCAACAGGTGTCTCTGAGAAGGGGAAAACAGCCTGTGGAGACCATTCATTGAAGCCAAAAAAGAGTTTTGGTTTTTTAGTCCCAGAAAAGGGAGTCCAATTGGGAGTGAAAAGTTAGGCTTCCCACCTCCATTTAGTCACCTCCCTCAGTGCAGTCCGCATTTGTCAAAATTGTTTCCTTTGATAAAGTTTCCCCCTTCTCAAAAGAAGACTCTTGAAGTGCAAGTGGCTCTCAAGGGGCCAGGAAGCAGGAGAAACAGCTCTGGAGCTGAATGTCACAGCTGAGAGGAAAAGAACACATGAAAATGAAATTAAGAGTATGAAGGAAAACTCAGGAAATGACTGATGATATCTCCTGAGCATGTTTGGATGCATGCACCCACGTACCTTCTTTTAAAAAAACAAACAAAAAATAGTAAATTGGGCTCTACCGTGCATTTGTTAATTGAAAAATGAAAAAAACCCTGCAGCTGTCAAGTATATTCCTGTATTTTTGTAAGTCTGTGTTTAGATAGGCCATGTCTCTTTTCAGGATTTATTAAAATTTTTCTATATAAACTTTATATGGAAGAAATTATTTTTCTGGAGGGGATTCCACCTCAGATGCTGTTTTTCTCTGTGAATACCCATGTGTCTCACACACTTGGTGACACCCTGTTCCAGCAGGTTCTCACCTCCCTCTGCCTGGAAATAAAGACTGCACTGGGCTCTCCTCCATGTAACTTGGGAGGTTAAGTTTAGGACAACCCTCTCCTCATAGATTCTGCCCTCACAAGGCTGCAAGAAGAGAAACAGAGCAGGCATTAGGGTGTAAAGTCACTCAGAGGCAAACTCACAGCTCGGCCTTGCTGACAGCAGTGGGCTGGGCTGGGCTGCACAAGGGCACAGTGCTGCCGTAAGATGAATATTCACCCTGAAACAGAATAATAATCCATCCTTCCTGCACTGGAGATGATCTGCCCAGTGAAGGGGAGGCCCCTCTCAGCCAGGGTGAGGAAAAGTCATTTAACCCGACAGCTGAGAGACAATCCCCTCTCCAAAAGGGCCTTTTCCAGAATGCCAGACCTTAATATAGGCAGCTGTATTTTTTCTGCCTCACATTGATGGAGCATGAAAGTTAAACACGTAATCATTTAGGTTTCTATTAGAAACACAGGCAAAAATTGAAGTGACAATATTATAATAGTACTATGCTTAAGCTACTCTTACCAGCTATGTTTGAAGCTTAAAGCTGTCAGGAACTCTAACAAAATGAAAATGAAGTGACAAAAAGAAACAATTCCTTGTTTAAAGCCTTAATTTCTGCACACCTGCTTGGCTGCAGCTGCTGTGTGTCAAAATGAGAGGAGATAGGGAATGCCCCATCCCAATCCCAAATGTGCTGAGACCCCTGTGCTTGGGGCAGCTGCTGCCTCTGTGTGACCAAAGGATGCTGAGCCTGGCTGCAAAAAACCCCATGAAATAACCCACGTGTCTCCAAGCCCATAAAGCAGAGCTGGACACAGCCTGAGGAAGTGCAGGCACTTAATTTCAGCCTGAAAGTCACCGTGCAGTTAAGACATGTATTGATCTGCGTCCTGTGCGAGCACTTTATGAGTGATTTCTTATGTAAGTGTCAGGTGAGAGGCATGAATAGAGACCTAATTAAAGTGTATACAAAGTACATGCAGTAAATCTCCCTGGCAATGTCAGCCTGCCTTGGAGCAACCCAGGAGAGCAAACAAGATGGCATAAATGAAAGATAAAGGAATACTAACAGTCTGCAACAGCTTGGCTCATGAGACACTAACGTGGAGCAGCTGGGGATATCAAAGGAGAAAATGTGCCATTCCTGGGACATGTTCCACAGTCCTAAAACACAAAACAGTGGGAATTTTGCTGTTAAATAACAGCCTTGTGTTTCTCCCGTGTCATAGCCACTATTCTGTCACTGTTTTAAATTAATGCTGTGTCTATCTGTGATCCATCCCAACAAGCTTTTATACCCACTGTAACATTGCAGAGACAAGGAGAGTGCAGAAATAATAGGAAGTGAAAAAATTATTATTATTGTTGTAGTAGAGAACCATCAATATTAGGACAATGAGATATTGTGGTTTTTTATGGCAGTGCTACTGTCTTTTGAGGAGGAGTGGGCCCTGCTCACGATGAGCTGGGTGAGATACAGGATCTTCACATTCAGCTCTTGGATGGGCTGAAGATCTCACAGCTACAGTGAATTAACAGCTTTATCACAACATTGTCAAAAGAAAAGTGATTTTGGATGTGTCTATCAGGATGGATGAAAACAGATGCAAGTTTTTTCTGCCTTCAATCCTGGCTAGTTGAAAATTCTGGTGTGGAAGTTAGACACAGCTGCTTTCTGCTTTTGGGAAATACCACAGCCAAGGTAATAAATACTAGTGGAAATAAATACTACAATATATTGGCTTGGGCATAGCACGGCACTAACTTATCTCTACAGCTTTTTGGACTGGAGCTGGCTTGTGTTCCTGCACAGAGGAGCTAAGGTCCAGGTCAAGGTATTAAACACTGACTCCCCCAAATGACTACCCAGAGCTGAATTACAGCTGCTTTGGTTTGGGGATTTGGGGTTGTTGTTTTCCTTAGCTTCTCCTGACGATGGAACTTGAGAGTTTTTCCAAAAGGTACCACTTCTTTCTTATAAAAACCTGTTCCAGAATCTGCACTGTATTCCCTCTAAACTCCTGCAGTGGTCCTTGGACAAGGAGAAAGCTATTCCCAGCCTTTTATCTTGGCCGTGTGGCCTGGGACCTATTTAAATTTTACTCATCTTTTCTCTTCGTTAAGTCTGCACTGGGGTGGGAGTCTTCTCTTTTACCTCTGGGTTTCCTTACATTGTGCCCGTGCCCCTCCTGGATAACGTGATGGAGCAGGGCACGCTGAGGAGATCTGCTCATTTGTAAAGCTGCTCATTAATAAGAATCAAGATGGCTTTACCACAGGGGTGCCAGCATCACTTGGCTGACAACGTCCCTTATGATCCTGGAGAGATTTTAATGGATTGAGCAGGTTGATGTTGTCATTTCCAATTTGCTGAACCATCTGACAGTGTTCCCAACAATTAGCACGTACGAAATACGGAAATGTGTTATCTTTTGCATTAAAAAAAGAAGACGGGAAGCAGCCTGGTCTCTGGAGTTGTATAACAACTTGTTATTCTGAAGTGCTTGCTTTGACTTTAAATAGATTTCAGTACAGCAGAGTCACCCTAACCTTGGGATAAATTTAGCTGTCGCCTGAGTCAGTAGCGGGGTTTGGGATCATTAAAAGCCGATCAGGAATTAGCACGCGCTTCCTGCGGTCGGAACTGCTGGAGGCGCTGGTTCTGCTCCTGCAGCCCAGAGATGGGCAGTGCTGGCCACACGAGGGCACAGGGACACTGCTGAGACCCCCATGCACAGTGCCAGTCACTGCTGAGACCCCCATGCACAGTGCCAATCGTTTCACCTCCTCCACCTCTGCAATCCCCACCCCAGCACTGCACAGCAAAGCACGGGAGGGAGCAAAGTGGCTCACTCAAGGTCACACAGAGGGATGGACCCAAGCTCCAGTCACCTTGTGTCCTGGCTCCTGCAAGGGGACAGAGAGAGAAGAGGCAAGCCAGGACAAATGAACGCTCATGAATCAGGAGGTGCTTCAAGGGAGGTCATCCACTCTTGGCTGAGATGAAAAGGTTGCTTTTGTTTCTGGAGTGGACATGAGGCCATGAAGTGCAGCTGTCAGCTAAGGACAGACTGAAAGGAGCACCTCACATCAACACCCTAAAGGCAGCAGGCAGATTTTTTAGTGTGATGGCAGTTGCAGTCATTTTAGACCCACCCTATCTTGTGTTAAGAAGAAATAAATGTTCTGGCTCCTGACATGGGGCTGTTGCTTCTCTGAGAGTGGGGTAGGTTGAGAAGGTTTTGAGCTCTCCAACAGGATGAAGGTTTTGCACTGAATTTGAAATGCAAAGCAGTAGGAGGTTCTACTTAGGAGAGGCAGGGTTCATCCCCAGGTTTTTCCTTCCCCACCCTCAGTAAGCATCTTGCACAGCTGTGTGTTGGGATGTGCCTTTTGGGCACATCCTTTCTTTCTATCCTGCTGAGGGGGAGAAGGGATTTGGGGAGCAGCAGGGGGCTCATTCAGAGTGCATATGGCTTTTGTGGGAACCACAGAGGAAATCTTTCTTTAAATAAAGCAGCCAGGCTGGGCTCCGTGACGTGTTCCCACCTAGGATGAGGGCAGGAGTAAGCCCTTCCCCTGCCAACCCCTGTCAGCAGGGAAGTGACCCTTATTTGTCACTCTGTGGCACCAGATGATGAATAATGGCTCAGGTGTTGCTACCTGTGGTAAGGCAGGTCCTGTAACCCAGGAGGTCGAAGCCTTGGCAGGCTGCATCCATCTTGGCCCTGAGAGCAGCTCTTGGAAACCAAAACCAAACACCTCATCTCCTGGGTGTGCAACCAGGATAAGGGGACAAAAAGGGGAGAGGGGAGCCCCAAAACTGCTACCTGACCTTCATGTCTGCATTCAGCAATGCTCTGGGGGCTGCAGCTGTCCATGCTTCAGATTTCTGTATTTTTAACCTCTGGTGACTCCTCCAGGACTTTGGTGCAACCACCCATGGCTTGTAGGAAAAGCAACTACCAAACAGTTGAGCCTTTGAGCATCAGCCTCATGAGCATGTAGGAAATGAAGGTTTCCTCCTCAACCAACCAAACCCCAAGCCAGGAGCGTAGGAAGATTTTTGTTTCTTTGCAGGTTTTCATGCTGCTTTTCCTCGAGACAGTTTTGAGAAAGACTGTCAGAATATCTTCAACAAAATACTAAAGAAACACACTGGGAACTGTGAAAGCTCAGAATTGGATATAAATATGAACTGACAAGCTGCTTCATTTGGTATCATTAAACTTCACAGTTAGACTTTTTTTTGAAAACCAAATTATCATGTAAAAATATGCCTGTAGTGGTAAACTTGAGATGAAAACTGCTTATTTTTGTGTTTAGTGTGATAACTAGTAGAAGGAAAAGTTTCTGTGGTCTGATGTTTCATAGGGTTTTGATTTTTAAATTCGTAGCAGCTTAATTATGAATAATATTGATGATGCTGCAAACACATGGGGGTTATAAAAGTGAGGCAAGCCAGGGTGATTTTAAGATTATTTGATACTCTGAGGTTTAACCCAAAATCTGAAGGCACAGATTAATGTAGCTGAGCAGCTGAGTTAGAACATCCCGGGCAGGAGGAAAGAGCTCGCTCCTGGCTCGGCGCCCGCTGATGCACAAATATCCCGACTTTTAAATAAGGAAAGGGACTTTGCGAGGTTTCCCGGGCGGGCCGGTGTCAGAGGGACCCGAGTGACCGCTGGATGTCACTGTTAAGTCACAGAAGCACCCCGGGCACCCCGAGCGATGCCCCCGGTGCCCGGCGCTCCCTCCCCTCGCCCCGGGCTGGAGCGCTCAGAGCGGGGACCGCCCTGGGCTGCGGAAAAGGAAACGGCGCTTTTGGTGGTTTGCTATTATTTTTAAGAGTTATGCAAAGTTCAAAGTGCTGAGGCAAAGCTGTTCAGAGACAGGGTGAAATTTAGGACAGCAAGAAAACAAAATGAGATCTGGCTTTCTCCTTCCTTTCAAACAAAACTCCGTACCCCAAGCAGCGTAGCTGAGCGCTGCCTGGGTTTGTTTGGGTGTTCAAGGTGTGGGGATTTGTAGGCAGCTTGATTTTCCCGCTATTAATGCTGCAGGAGTGAAAAAGAAAAGTGGTGTAATTCACTGGCACAAACGAACAGGCTTGATATTGAATCAGAGCAATGAATCCTGCTGCAACCTGGGTGTAGCCGTCAGGACTTTTCTTCCAGTACGTGGATGTGTGGATAAATTCCTTCCATATCTAAACACATGCTCAGTATCAGAATCACAGAATCACAGAGCCACAGAATGGTTTGGGTTGGAAGGGGACCTTAAGGCTCATCTAGTTCCAATCCCCCTGCCATGGGCAGGGACACCTTCCACTATCCCAGGTTGCTCCAAACCCTATCCAGCCTGGCCTTGGACACTGCCAGGGATCCAGGGGCAGCCACAGCTTCTCTGGGCAACCTGTGCCAGGGCCTCGCCACCCTTGCAGGGAACGATTTCTTCCTCATAGACAATCCAAACCTACTCTCTTTCAGTGTGAAGCCATTCCCCCTTGTCCCGTCACTTCAGGCCCTTGTAAAAGTCCCTTGCCAGTTCTCTTGTGGGCCCCTTCAGGTACTGAAAGGCCACAATTAGGTCACCCTGAAGCATCCTTTTCTCCAGGCTGAACAATCCCAGTTCTCTCAGCCTTTCCTCATAGGAGAGGAGTTCAGTGGATGTTTAGATACTGTCCTCCAAAAGGAGTCTAGAAATGCCTTTCTCCGGGTGTCTCCTATTTCTCTTCACTCCCAGATATGACAACATGTCTGTCTTCTGTACAAACTGTGGACAGAGTGCCCTCCTCTGTGTTTTTAATGCCAAAGCCATGGAAAATGGCCTCATATTATCAAAGCCTCACTCAGGAGCAGGCCTGCTTGATGGCCATTTTTACTAGAAAGTAGCCTGTTTTTTCTTAATATGCCATCACAGAAATTTCCTTTGAAAGGACTGTTCTTGAATTCACAATGGGCTGTAACAAGCTGTGAATTTCAAACAGTTCCACATTTCCTTGCAGGAATTTGTCACCTTTTTTCACATGAGGAAGTCAGGGTAGACGTTTGCTCAGGCCATTCTAACTCCCCCTCAGTCCCGTGGGGCCGGTTCTTGTGCCGTTCCCACTGATGCCAGCCCGAGGAAGCTTTTGGGACCAGACTCATAAGTGCTCAATCCTTTATGATAGGCAAGGTCATGGTTTCTTTTCCTTTTTTCTCCCCTAACACCAGTTTCCTATGACCTTGGCTGTGCCATGAAATCCCAGGGATGGGGATGGTATCAAGCACTCATCCTGCCAGAGCGGCTTGCAGAGTTCCTTGTAAAACAGCCCGTTCCTCCCAAAACTCGAGGTGTTGATAAGATAAACCCTTTCCTGGGACTTACTTACCCCTTCCTTTGAACTGTGAGTCCAAACTCACTTTACTAGTTCCCTTCGTTTCATGGATCCAAAATCAAAAATCTCACTTTTGTCTATTTGCTTGATTGGTGTCAGCTGCGATAAAACATCGCTGCGCCTCAACACGCACAATGCTCAGCGAGGTGTTTGAGGATAACCAAAGTGTTTCATTCTCCCCAATGGCTGTCAGCTAAAGAGAGGACAAAATAATTCTCCAGAAAGGAGGAAACAATCTCAAGCCCTGAAACGTTTTGAGTGTATGTGTAAAAACACAAGGTATGAGGAGGGCTCAGATTGCAGCTCATCTCGCTGTCATCTCACCAATTTCTTTTATCACTGAGCTTCCTCCCTATGGCCCTGGCTCAGCTCTGCTGGTTTCAGCCTTCTTCTTCTCCCTCTGATCTCTGACATTGCCATAGATAGTTCAGTCTATCATGCTGAGGGAAAAAGTAGTCATTTCGTGCTATTTGGGCATTGAGAGCAGCAGTTACTAAAGTAGTGAGAAATGGTTCATTTTAAGTGTAGGGATGAATACAGAACGCTTTCCAGATCTGTGTGAGAAACTGGGGAATTTCACCCTGTTAAACCACACTGAATGTGAGGTGAACTGGGGAGGGAGCTGGCTTGATGGCACTGCCTTGAAAACTGGAAGGAGGTGGGAAAGCAGGGCAGCTTGCTTGGGAGACACCAGGAGACACAAATTTCCTGGTGAAAGAGCAGGAGCACACGCTGAGCAAAGGTGCCAAAGCTCCCCAAGAGAAGGAGATGGAGAACAGAACTGCTTTGTGTTTGTCAATAACTGGAAGCTGCATCGTGATGAGGAAGGATGTGGTCACTCACAGGAGATGTTCAAGGGAAAGGCCAGGTCCCCCCATATGGAGATAATAATAAAAGAAGAGAAAAGGAGAGTCATGGGAACCAGAAACAGGAAGGAAAATATCCAAATCAGCCCAGTGGTGGTGAAACACAAGCAAATCAAACTGAGGAAGGGTAGATACACCAGAGTAGGAGTGATCAGAGCAATCATCCATCCAGCGCTTGCCACCACTGCAGAAGATGTGAGCTCAAAGTTTGGCTCAGAGGAGTCTGTGTAACATCTGCCCTGTACCTGCAGCCGTGAGTTCCCCCTCACCATCTAACACATGCAGATCTTCACTGAGAGGCAAAAACCCACAGCTGTAAAGTACCCAGGCAGAGCAGGAAGGATCCCTTGACTGGATGCATTCAACAGCAGCAAGAGATCGCTCTGTTTCCATAAGGAGTAGGCAAGAAAATAAACCAGAATGAAGTCCCTGGTCTCTGGGACAGCTCCCCTCTTGGCTCCAAATCCAGCACTCAGCTTGCTCCTGGGTGCCCAAAGACAACCCAGACAGGGACCAGCTCACCATGACCCATACTGACTGCAAGACTAAGAAAGACAAAGATATTCTTCAAATGAAGATTTCATAGAATGGGAAAAATACAGTGAAAGACAACCTAAGAGTAGCAATTTTGATGAAGATGGCAGATTAGCAATGGAGAGGAAATCAGATGCAAGAGTCTGCATAGATGGAGATCAGGATCTTGCTGCTGCTGCAGAGGTTTGGGTAGGGACCTGCTACCAGGCTGGTTTGTGTGTAATACCCTTGGGGAACAGAGGGAAAAGCTGTGAATCCTTTGAGCACTCAAATGCTTTCAGCCATATAATATTTGGATTAGGATCCACTTGAAGTTACAGAGAGCACACTTGCTGAGTTCAACACTGGCAGAGATGTGCTGGTGCTTATTATAAGGTAAGAAGGAAAGAGGGAGTGTTCTTAGCACTCAATCAGTTACCCACAGGTAGAAGAGGAGATTCTGAATGGGGAAATGAAAATTATTATTATCTGTACAAAGCCATTCTTCCCCAAATGACACTAATGGGGATAAGATACGTAGGGCTGCCAGCAGGAGGAAAACAGACTTTGATTTTGCATTAGGAGGTGTCAGGGGGGCAGGTGGGGGCAGCACATGGGAAACATGACACCCTGGGGTTGGTGCTGAGCACCCCTCAGAGCAGGAGGCTGCACCACCTGCCAGGCTCCGGTGCTTGGTCCTGCTCATTAGTGGCACAGGGACGGGAGGGAGCTCCCGGCAGAGCTGCTGCACTGCCCTGATTAGGGGCAGGAGAGATTGATTTGTGATGAATGAATAAAGAGGTGAGATTAAAGCACAGCTAAATGGCGAGGAAGAGGCAAGAGTCTGTAAGTATTTGAAGGGCATTAGCGGAGAGAAGGGATGAATTAAGGTGGAGCAGGGGGCTTTAGCTATGGGCAACGGGATGAAATCAAAAGGGGTTATTTAGATTTTACATACAGGGGTTTACCTAAGTAAGGGAGCAGCCCAGAGCAGCTGCTCCTCACTCGCTCCTGGGAGGGCACTTCGTGCTGCACAAAGACTGCTTTGAGCCCTCTGGAAGTGATGGGAGCCATGTGAAATAAGAGGCATTTCTGCAGAATTGACAGTGCCTTTCGCACTCACTTCCATTTATTCCTCACCAGCCTCCCAGTGTAGACAACAAGTATTTATCAGGGTAACTTTCTTTTTTTAGGAGTGAGATTTAAGCCTGCGAAATAATCCCCTCATTGGACATGCAGAAGGAGCCGCACTACTTGGCAGATGTGAAAACAAGTTGGATGACAGAGAAAAGGATTTAAACAAGAGATCCTAAGGAAGGTCAGCTCCTGGGGTGGCAGCCCCAGACTTACCACCCTGGAGCAGACCCCCAAGCAGCCTCGTGCCTGGACATGTGTGGGCACTGCCTGCACAGCTGCCTGCCAGGCAGGGCAGCTGCCCAGGAGGAGTTCATGGCATTTCCCCAGCATTTCCCCACCAGGGTGAGGTTTTCCCTCGGGAGGGCACTACGCTTTTGCAGGAGTTGCAGAGAACAATCTTGTTAGGAATACACAGACTTAACTTCAACTCATCCATCTTAATAGGAATTATATCATTTTCCTTGATGGTTCTGATTTTCTATCCCATTAATAATAAAAAAGCTTCTCTGCTTATATATAATGCAATTCAACAATAAGTCTCGAAGGAGGATCAAGATCACTTTGGCTTTCCATCAATTTGATACTGACGCCTCTCCAGTTAAATAACTCGAGTGTGAGGAGAGTGAAAGGGACCAGGGATGCATCCCAGCACACACAGCTTTGAACCTGAGTCTTTCTGAAAGCAGCTGATGTCAGTAGACTTTACATGGCTTCCCAAAGGGCGTATCAGGGAGGGCAAAGCCTCTGTTTTCACCTGCTGGAAATCAGGGTGCCACACTGACTTAGCTGGAGTGAGGCTGATCTCGACTAGCTGAGAACTGGGCCAGAAGACACCACGAGAAGGGCCTGTGGTGATTTTTATTATTATTAGGTTTTGAATCGGTGTCTGGAAAAGGGCTTGTTAGGCAGTGCTTGCCGAATGGAATACTTCATGACAGCACTAATTAAAATAAATGAAACTCGACTTTTCAAGATGATGCTTTTTTATAAAAAAGTACAGTAGTTTGGAAACATCTTCAATTTAATTGCAAAATACTTTCTCTGGTTGTTTACTTAAAATTGTCTCCCATTGCAGAGCTGCACCAGTGTTCCTGGATGCACACTTTGATTTCGACATTTTACATTACATTATCAAGTTAATCTCCCCAAATCATTAACCCCCAGCAGGAAAGATTTTTAATTATGTAGATTCACCAAGTGTTTCTCAAGAACTGTTTTATTTCCACAAGTTCAACCCTAATGTACTGTGGGCAGAGGGAGGGCACTGTCCTACACTTGATTTCATGAAACATCATCGTGAAAGAGGCCTCCTAACATGCAGCAAATATCAGCAAATATATCTTATCCACAACAGGAGACAGCTAATGTCCTGGAGAACCCCTGCCTTCCTGGGAAGGAGTGCTGATGTGCTCCTTCACCAAGCAAGGGAGTAATTTAGACCAAACTGAGCCTGTTTTTCCCATCTAACATAAACCAGTTTTATTCCAGTGTATCAGAGTTCTGATTTACATCTCAGGATGTGGTCTCTGAATCAGGCTGAAGCTAAAAAAAGGTGTTTATGATGGTTAGTCCTGCTCTTCTATAGGTTAGAAAACACATAAAAATCAAGAGTAACATTAAATCCCACTCCCTAACATCTTGGGGCAACCAAAGATTTGGGGAGATGATGGAGAAAGGACACTGCGTTAATTAATTAATAATTAATATATGTTGGTTTGAGCCCTTACCCAGCACCTTCCCTCTCTTGTACATCCCCTGTGGTAGGCATGGAGGCACCACGTGGAGGTGTGGGCAGCCTTGCTCAGAGTCTCAGCAGGGACTCAGCAGCTCTCTCTGGGCTGGAGTAATGCGTGGAAAGGCTTCTCTCTGCAGGACACAAACATTGGTGTCTTAAGTGCTGGAAAAACCAGTGAGTCACAACTGGCAGAACACCATAAAATTGTCATGATTTGCTCATCCAAATCCCTATTAAAAGATGAGCAGCAGCTGAGAGGAAACAATTGCACGAAAGTGTGGTGTTCTCTCTGTTGATGTCACTGGTGGGCTGAGGAGCAAGGATTCGTACCCTCAGACGTCCACAGGATGACAAATTGTGACAATAATCCTACAGGAAGGGAAACATTCGAAGTGCCAGGGCTTGTCCTCCAAAACAGATGACACCAAATTCTTCTGACTTGTGCAGCCAAGCTCCAAACACAAAAGACAAATGAAGCATTTTGGAAAGCCGAGTGCATTTTGATTTCATGTGGGAGACACGTCCCAGTCCTGGAGGCTCAGAGCCACGGAGATGTCACAGCACAGCTGAGAGCAGTGAAGCATTTTGTGGGCAACTGACTGTACTGTGAGAGTGCCCAGAGTACTGAAAGGGTTCCCTCCGTGTGGGATTGCTGTGTGGGAGTCCCAAAAATGTATTGACAGGTGTCTCAGTATTTTATACAGTGTAATATGTCAAGAAAGCTTATGCAAACACTCCTCTGGTTTGTTTTCTGGTACTTGCCCCATGTCTCTCCTCCTTCTGTCCTTGCTCCTTGGGGAGGGAGATGAGAAACAGTGGAATAACTGATAGTTCAGAACTGAATTAACAAGTCTGAATATTTTTGTGGGTACGTGTGGTCAGTGTAGTACAATATAGGTCCCAAATTATGTCTCTGAATGCAGTGAGTCAGTGCAAAACCAACAATTAGGCACCTTCCCTCTGAAACAGCTTTCATGCTCTCTATTCTGTAGTGTTCCAGATCCATAAAACCCCAAGTTTATAAAAATTTTATAGCAGAACTACAGCTCAATTGCTACAGTTCATATTTCTACACTGAATATTGGGTGCAGACAGCAGTGGGAACCACATTGCAGCTTTTACAGGTGTAAAAGCCTCTTCCATGGCCACTTTTATCACAGAAAGTTCATTTCAAGTTCTATTTTCTTTATTCTTGTACCTGAAGCCTATGAAATCTCTAATCTGTCAGCCTGTGTGATGTTTCACCCGGTATTTCACACTGCTCTATCAAAGTTAGTAACAGCATCTCTATCTACTGCTACAGACATCATTATTTATTTGCCTTGTGCTGCACTCAGAGGTCCCAGGTGCAATCAGAGTTATCACTGAGCCTGTACCTAATTTAAACGTCAGTCTAATATCTGACAACCCCAGCACTGCCCCTATAAACGTGTGCTCTCTGATCATGGGAACAGACTTAAACCCAGCAGCCCTTCAACACGTTTCTGTCTTAGTTCACATATTCCTTGCATTTCAAACCGGCCAGGACCTTAGCAAAAACAAATTTGACACTGCTGAGAAGAAACCTGCTGTGTCTCTCCTCTTCACTTTCCTTACCTGCCTGCTGCTCCTCCCAGAGCTGCGGGTGCTGCTCAGATAGATGAGTGTGGAACATGGGATGGAAGGAGAGAGAGAGAAGAACTAAATCAGCTTGCAGGACCCGCTCAGAGCAACAGCTCAGGATTTGTTGTCAGTGCTGGGTTGTGGCAGAGATGTGCTGAAGCATCCATAAGCTTTCCTCCTGGGAGATCTTTGGAGACAGCACAGTCTGGCCGTGGGAACACGTCATTGTGTGTCTGCGTATGGGAGGAACACATCTAATTTAGAGAGCACAAAAAATGCTGTGGATGTGTAGTGGTATGAGGCAACTTTCCCTGATGGTCTGGCCTGATCCTCCTGAGGGTCTTTATGGAGATTGGTGGATGTTTTCTGGGTGTGCAAGCTTTATAAAAGGGTCAGCAAGAATGGAGAGGGTTCGAGAGGTCAGGAAAAAGCAGTTGCTTGGATGTACTTTGTGTGTTATTTGACATAAATGAGGTAAAGTGTGTGTACCTAATGGCAAAAAAAAAAAAAAAGAAAGCTTGAACCCGCTATCCTTTAGAACTGGCATAAATCAGGAATAGCTTGGAAATCAGCAGTCCAAATCTTCAGCTATTACCAGTCTTCCTGGGGTTTAAATGAAGTTGGAAGAGCTTTGCTGGTTTACAGAGCTGAGGATACATCCTGATGGAATTACACAAGCATGAATATACTGTAAGGCAAAAGAGAATTAGGCCCATTATTTTTAAGAAAGCAAAGCTTGATTAAGGATGTTCAGTATAGGTTTAGAAAAAAGAGCACTGTCACGCCTCACTAACTTTGCTGTTCTGTTGAAACATGACTACCAGGGAGGTATTACAGTGCCCTGGGATTTTCTTAAAAACCAATCAAGGCAGCGTGGTTTGAGGGAGGAGAGGAGGGAACAGCACTTTTGTCAGTGCTAATTGCAGGCGTTAATAGGAGCCTTAGCACAGAGAACTGCCTGGCACTCTGCGGAAGTTGGAAGCACAAGTGCACTTGGCTTTATGGGTGCAGACAGAGAGAGATAATTCCACTTGCAGAATGGAGAGGCAGGATCTGAGCTTGAGAGGAGACGTGCTGATCACTCCCAGTATGATCAGTCAGAGGTTGAAGAACTGCAATGAATCGAGGGGGAAGCTCAGAAGGCATTTCTTAAGATTGAAACATAATTAATGCAAATGCCTCCGAGGCTCGGTTCTCACTTTTGGGAAATGCAGAGCAAGAACTTTATTATTTTTAAATGAATTGGATAAAACTTGAAGGCCAAGTTCTCGGCAGAGTTGCATCAGTAGATATTTAACAGCAAGCTACAATGTTGATGTTGCAAATTGGGCATGTGCTGGGGAAAAAAGCTGGGTCTGGTCCTATAGAGAAAACCACATAAAGAGCTGTAGAAGACTGCAGCCTGCTAGGACTGGGGTGTGGACCTGACAGCAGCACCACTGCCACGAGGGTGCAGGGACTCTTACAGGACAGTCACTGGGGTGGGCTGGATCGCAAAAATTCAGTGCAGGGTCACTGTCAGTTAGCACTTATCACTGCCAGAGAGGAGGTACCAAACACGTCCCACACCAGCGCCTCACTTCAAGTCTTAGAGTCATTTTCTTAGTCATGTTCCTCATCAGAGGGCTTCGCTGATTGACTTCACACCATCCAAAGTACCACTGTGCTATCAGAGATGTTCAGGCAGTTGAAGCTGATCCCTTTTTTTGTTTCTTTGATTTCCTTGTCTTTCTCTTGAGTGACAGCTCCCCCATAAATCTACAAATGAGATCAATGTAGAATCTGACCACTGACATTAGCAGGACCTCTACTTGAATCCCCTTTTTAGCAGTGTAGTGCAAACAGATCAAACAGCCTTTTAGACATTGTATTTTATGTTACTTACCTCATCTTCTCTTGCTCTTGTTTCTATCAAATCGTCTTTAATATTGAAAGATTCTCCTACAATGCAAAAGTTTATCAGAGACCAGTGCCTCATGGCACCCTTGCATCCACCTTCCCCCTCCTCTGATGCAGCTCCTCAGGCTTCCACATCCTCTGTCTCCCTTCATCATTTCTGGATAGAGAAAATACAGTCAGAATATCACAGGTCCCCGTCTCCGGGAAACCAGGCAGTGCAGCTGCCGGGGATTTCAGCTAACACCACTGAGCTCCTGAAAAGTCAAGTGTCTTCAGGAGGGGCAGACATCTGCTGCCATCCCCGTATTTTTTCTCTTTGTTCAGATTAACTGTCTCTGTCCCTCTGCACAAGTTGCTTGCCAGAGAGGAAATGGGACTTAAAGGTGTTTCTACATTGCCACTCTTTCAATGGGAAAAGAAAAAAAAAAAAAAAAAAAAAAAAAAAAAAAAAAAAAGGGCTTAATATAGCCTGAGAAACAAAGACAACAGCATGGGTAAGAAAGAAAGCACAGGTGTAATTTCTGGGCACAGTGAGAAGCCTTTTAAAAGCCCTTAAATGAGTAGTGTGTACATGTTTACCACCACTGCAGCTGACATATAGCCACAGGAGCACTGCACTACAGGGATCAAATGAGAACTTGTGGAGGGCTATTGAACACCGGGAATTTTCACAGTAAGGCAGAACAAAATTATTCAGCACTAGGGGGTTCTCTAATTTTGGTACACTTGGAAAATAAAGCAGTGCCTTTGTCCAGGACTAATATTTGCTCACCAATGGCCAAATCCATCTGTTGCTTTTCTTAGCTGTGACCTGGGATATGCAGGCTAGCATTTGACATTTGGGCTGTTCAAGGAAATATGCAGAAATACTCACCCAAGGCTTGCTAGAGGACTTTTTTTGATTCTATTTTGGTCACTTTGCATACCTAACTTCTCCAAATTGTCCCAGGGCTTACGCTTTGGCATATATTTAAAAATGTAAATAGATTTTCAAGGCTAGCACTGAGCCTCAGGGAGTCTCCAGTGCGATAAACAACCGAGCTGGTGAAACCCTTGAAATGTTTGCTAGGAGAGCAGAGGAAAACCCTCCTGAGATGCCAGCGGCACCAGCCATGACTGCAAGGCCATCCTGCCTCAGATTTCACTGGGCTTGATTACAAACTGTGCCGTGCCATGACTTTGCAGCCAAGCACAAATTTCATGGAGGAAAAGCCCCAGTCACTCCTTCATCACGTGCATTTTGCACTGGTTGGGACTTTTTGTCCAAGGCCTTGTAGGGTTTCATCCTGTAAGGGCCGAGGCTGCTGCCAGCCGTGCCATTGATTGGAAAGGCCGCAGCAAGATACCTCACAAGATGATCCCAGTTTTATGGCTGAAATTACACTGTCTACAGCCATTAAGTACCTTTTTCTCCTCATTAAATTTTGATCGTTTCCTCTGATAAAATATGGCTTTGGAAGATTGCTGTTCCAGGTTCCAGCTTTTGCCTTGCTCCTGAGGCGAAGGTTTTAAAGGTGCAATCCTGCAAATTACTCCCCTAGTAAGGATTTTTATGCAAATCGTCCTGTTAACTTTACACAAGAAAGAGTTTGCTGGATCATGCCATTATCCCTAGGCTTACAATGAAAACACAACTGACCTTTAGCTGTAATGAGCACCACTAAAAAAAAAAGTGACAAAATTGCCTGGATCTTTGCAAGCTGATACAGGCTGTGCCGTGTGCTGGTAGGGGACAGATCTTTGAGCAGGCTGAAGGAGTTAAGTCATTTCACGGTGTTAGATAACAGCTAATTGACAGCAGATATAATGCATGTTGATAACCAAATGTAATTCAGCAGCTAAGAATGAAAGAGCCCAAATATCTGCTAGACCAAGCTGTATGGGAGTTATTATAGGAATGTTCCCAAAGCTTTTGCAGCTGCAGCAAAAAAAAAAAAACAACAAACCAACCCAAAACTGTGATATAACACAAAAGAAAGAAGAATCAAAGCAGATGGTGCAGTTGGTGTGGAAGGTGCCAGTGCAATTGCACCTCAAGTGTGCCCTGTTGAGTGCCCAGTGTGCAGCAGGTGATGAGAAACGCAGCTGAGCACAGGCATTGTGGCACTGGCCTTGTGGGACTACAGGCAGGAGGGACTCCTTGGGTGAACTTGTGTGTGAGAACAGGGCAGGAACATTTCTGATATTTTACCAAATTCAGTTCAGCTCTCCAGAGCCGTTGGGCAGGTTACCAGCACTGGAGAAAAAAGTTTAGGGTACAAGTGCATTGTCAGGCCAAGGGGTCTTGGCTTAGAACTTGACATCACCTACCTCTTGGTGCTTTTCCTCCCCTTTTAGCCCAAAGGGGCTGTGGAAAAGGCCCAACATCTCTCAATCCACAGCACTGAACGAGCGGTGCCCCTGCCAGCAGCTGCCATGGCTCCCTCTCCCCTCACACAACCAGGCATTGATGTTATCAATGCAAACGCTGCCATCACTCTGCAGCTGTAGGAGAAACAGATCAGCACCGTCACAGCCATTCCACACTTCCCTTTGCTTGGTTTCCACTCCATTTCTCCTCCCTGCTCGTGCCTGCCCATGACTCTGCTCCATCACTCACCCAGGGCCTCTTCATTTCCCTTGCACTGTTCTCTCCCTGCCTTCCCTCATCTCCTCCTTGTCCTTTGCCACCCCATTGTACAAGTGGCTTTTTTTCCTTCATTCTCTTGCTCTTACCTTTTCTCCCTTTCTTCTTTCTTTCCTTCCACTCTCTGGTGGTATTTTTGATGTCTTCCCCTTGCCTCTCTTTTATTGCCCAGCTGCATTGTCCATTGTATTACTTGCCATTATCTCCAAATATATTTTGATATATTTCCCCCAATTTTCTGGCCCAGGATTTTTGTTCCCTTAAAGGCACCAGAAAGCACTAAGGGTTAGAGAGGGGAACTGAAAATCATTCCAGTAGTTTTCCATCAGCCTGTGTATAAAGCACTTCTATTTCCACTTGATGAGAAAGCAGTAATCAGGTTCCCCCTGCATCGAGCTCTTTTACACAAAGAGGTTGCTGCAAAAAGAAACCAAATAGATTTCTACCTGGCCTCCCCCTTATCTCTGCCTCGACGCCTGGTGAACCCACAGCCCTTTCGCTTGCTGTGGCTGCTGCTGCCATGCAAAGCACACACAAGGTCGAGGGGGATGAGCCTCGTCCCGGCTCGGTGGTGCAGGTCACAGCTGAGATTGTGGGTTGGGCCCTGCAATTTATTTCCCACCTGGAAAATTTAAAGCCTTGGTGCAATAGCAGGGAGAGGAGAGCTCTAGCTCTGCAACACCTGAAGTGGTGTCAAAATGGAAGGTAAAGGGAGAAATGCTGCAGTGCTAAAAGTAAGCTTTGATCTTCAGGTTAAATGTCACCCAGTCCCTTAGGTTCCCACCCTGCTACCTGTAACCTCAAGGTTGAAAAATGCTGGTATGTGTGCACAGAAAGGTGCCATTCTTAGGTGGTATGGACTGAAATGCAGGTTTCATTCTGTTAAATACAGTGTGCTCCCCTCCTCAGCTTTGTCTCTACCAGCAAAACCAGAGCAACCTCCAGAGACCACTTGCTGCTCCTACCAGGCGTGTTCCCAGCTCCCTTTCCCTTCTGCATCAGCAGCCACGGACCCAGCAGGGCCAGGCTGCTCCCAGCAGGGCCCTTCCCTCCACCACAGAGCTCCTGATTTGGGGGGGCTGGCTCTGTCAGAGCCCACCAGATTTGCCAGCATATCCCACAGTTAAGAGGCCAGGAACAGAGGCTGCCCTGGTACAGATCTTTCCAGCCCCTATAACAAAGGGGTTGGAGTCCCAGGGGTGTCCAGTTTCCCCTTGAACCACCTCACACACTGAGGAGGTGCAGGGGCTGTGGTGGCCCCAGCGAGCTGGGCACTGCGTCAGTGCCCTAAGCATTTCTGCAAGTTCAGAAGAAGATGAAACAAAACACAATCCTGAAATTATGCCTAATAAAGCAAAGGGAAAATGAGAACATACAGCCAGGAGGTGAAAGGCCCATTATAACAAATTTGGTCTCCTGTTTTTCTTTAAAATATAATTTCAGTCAAATGGGTCTTATTTGCACGGTTGCAATTGTCACTCCATCTCTTTTCTGCAGCCACACAATACTTTTATCTCTGATGAGAAAATTCTCTAACTGCCTTTGTCTCATTCTCTACCTTCTCTACAGTTCCCTGCTTTCTTCCCCAGCACCAAATAAAATAAAATAAAATAGATATGAGTCCCCCATCTAAGGCTCAGTACCAGAGGTTTAACGTTGACAATGTGCTTTGTCACTTTGGCTCTGGAAAAGGCTTACAAAAGCTTTATTAACAGGCTCATTAGCACGGCCTGATTTACTTCTGCAGACTTTACTCTTTTACTAGTTTCCAGGAGCATCAGCATCAGTTGCAGGGCTAATGAATTCACTCAGATTTGCATGCTAATGAAACTCCCATGACTCTCTGTGCTCTCGACTTCAAATCGATCTTTGCTGTTGCTTGAGGAATATTAATAGAAATAAAAGTAAAGGGGAGCACCAGGCATTGCAGTTGGACTTGCTGTAATCCAAGGCTGCTGTGCAATTCATATTTCATACATTACACAGTTTCAGATCTCGTTTCTTTCATGCCTTATTGACTCTAGCTGTACAGGAGACAGCACCTTTAGGAAATTCCTGGAACAGGGGTTGGCCAGGGACTCCAGGGACTATTTAGGAAAATCGTGCTTGAGCTCTCAATAAATAGCTCAGTCAGCAGGAGGTGCTGCCATGCACCAGTGCAGTTCCAAGTATCTTCCTCCAAACATATGGATTCCATCTCCCTTTGATAGAAAGAGGGAACTGTCTGACCTCAGTTTCCTGCTGCCTGCATGTGCAGTGCATCACTCAAAAATGTGGTGAGGGAGCTCCCCTTAACCAGACTTTAACTCGGCTGGGTGAGAGGCCTGATCCAGGGGATCTCTGGCTCTGGAATGGGGGCTGGAGCCATCCAGAGAGCAGAGACATCTCACGACACCCTTCCCTGCTTGAAGCAATGAGCGGACCAGTACCAAGTTTATTCCTCACCTTCTGGAAACCATTGGGAACCACCTCCCCTGAGGTATCAATTCATTGCACTGCAGCTGCCAATACAGAAATTAATATATTTATATCATCCTGGAGCATAACGATTGCCATTTCACAGGCTGAAACGGCAGCTTGTGCCTGAATGCCTTCTGAGCAGGGACTGCTTTGTTTTGGGCTGTTGTGAAAAAAGCAAAAGGGATTTGGAAGTGCAAGGAAGGATTCAGAGCCCCAAATCCTCTGCTCTGGTAGGTCTGTAGGAAGCCTTCCCCACAGGATCTCACTAACAGACCCAACCAAAACAAACAGCTCAGCGATGCGCCTCTGTTAATTGGAGATGTTACTCTCTCACTCCCGCTTCAATTTTAGCAATGATGAATGCTGGTAGTTGACTGAAGCCCTAGAAAGAAATCCCATTGTGCAATCGTGTTTCTACAAGAATATTTTTGGCTTCTGAAAGTGCACTTAACACATCCAAATTAATGGAAAAGAGGATTCTTCACTGAGCAGCCTCCCGTGCCTGCTCTTCTTAATTTGATACAATAGCAGAGCGTACATTGAGATTAAAATGCTCTTTTGGATGCTCAATGGCAAGAAATTATTCAGCAAAAAACCAGGGCACCATTTTCATGGTATCTCTTGTGAGTGAGGATAATCAAAGAGCTCCATTTTCCTTGCTGCAAAAATAACACAATTCCTACACGCTTCTTTTTTTTTTTTTCCCCCCCAAACAGAAGTAAAGAAAATTAAATAAAATGTAAAGCAAGCTGTGGACTAATTATCCTTTTCTAAATGAATTCATATTGTAAAATAGCCTATTGAATGCATAATGAGCATCATTACCACCAAGAGGAGGGGAGCAGAGCGGTCATCCCATCATTATCAGCGCTTATTTCGGGAGCGAAGCAGTGCCAAGGTGAAGCGGATGCTTTGTGCCCTGGACGCCAAAAAAACAAGCCAAGCTGAGAGCCTCAAACTTCTCTTTGCATTCAGAAGCACCTCACCCTGCCTCCAGCTGTGCTCTGTGGGCTTTGGAGGCCTCAGATGCTGGATGCAGCTGGACACGTGTGTTTGGGATTGGCAGCTCTTCCAGCAGTTTCCCAGCTGGAAACAAAGGGCTGGGCTCTGTCTTCTGCTGTGGGAGCTTTGAAGGGGTAATGTGGGTCAGGGCACTCACCAGGGTGGAGGGGACAGTTCCCATCCATGGCCTGGGGAGCATTTTTTCATATTTATAGCAGCATTCCCTGAAAAGTGGAATGATTTCCTGGGAGAGGCTCAGTCTGGAGCCCCTTTTTCTGCCGAAGCTCCAAACTGGGCAGCTCCCACAGGCTGTCAGTGACTGCCTCACCTTTCAGCAGGGCCCCCTCTGCCCAACACACATGGGCTGCAGCCCCTGATCTCACTGCACACCTGGAGGGACCGCAGGAAAAATTCCCATTTGCCCTCCCTTCCCATCTTTCCATCCAAATGGAAACGGATGCCAGGCATGAAGCTATTGCACTTTCACAGAGATGAAAATACTCAGAGAGATTAAAATACTCCTCCTAAGTTAGGAATGTTCCTAAATGGTGTTCTCTGCATAGTTTCCCTGCTTTCAAGTGCTTCCAAGTCTGGATGGCACTGGCAGAGCTGAGGTGATGGCCACGGCAGACGGCTGTTCCCCGCGTCCTCCTTCAGCCTCGCCCTCGCTTTAGCAAATCTGCTTCATGCTCTAAGCCTAAGAGGTCATTTGTAACGGTTTAGCCTGGATCAACCTGAATGAAAACATCCAATCAAGCCCTAATTGTGACAAATTATATTAGCCTGTAGTTGTGCAAGTTGCGTTGCAGCAACTTAATTCAGGCTGTGCTTGGGAAGCCAGGAGAGGCTGAAGAGGTCCCTTCCACACGCGGGGAGATGTGCGTGGGAGGGCTGAGCTCCCCCTCTGATGGCTTGGGTGGCTACCTAGAAACAGAGACTAGACAGGAGTAAGGGAATAAAGGTGGATATTTATTTGAAAGGCCTTCAAAGGTGCACCCTGAGGAGCCAAAGGCCACATCCAGAATGGACCCCAAAATGGACCCCGAGTCACGAATTCTTCCCACTTTCATAGGTTTGGTTCATTTGCATATCAGCATAAATTCGCCAATTAAAACTTTAGCTAATGATGGAATTTCTCCACCTCTCCAGAAGCCCTGGTTTGCACCTTTTGGGCCTAGGACAACCTAAGGGTCCTTGAACAACAAACTGGGAGAGGCTTTGTTGTGTCTGTCTGGCATAAGAGAGCAGCAGCCAACAGGCTCCAAGAAACTTCAGAGTTCCACACCAGGGAGTACAGGATTTAAAAATATAAAAGCCAGAACCTATGGCAACACCTTCACCCTGCTGCTCCTCCCGTGAGCAGACTTTCATCCCGAAGTGCTTATGTGCTGTCACCTAGACACTGCCCAAGGTACTTGAGAAATTCAGCAGGTTAGTCCCACTCCATGGAATTCACAGTTCAGTGCTGGCTGAAAGACCTGAGGAGAAAGAGAATCTGGCTTGTGACACAGGAAAATGTTAGAGTGAGGTGCAAGAAAGAGGGATGTGATGGGATTGAGTATCACTGCCCCTCTATTCCCCATTCCTACAAGGAAGATTCACCGGACCTTCAGATGCTTTTCTCTAGTGCAAAATATGACAGTGAAGAGAAAAAAAAAAAAGAAAAAAAATCCTAAAATTAATTTCCCTACATGACATATTTTAAAGGGCACTGTCAATTTGCTTTATAATTACATTTCTAAATCACTGGAAGATTACACTGAAAGGTGAACTTTACAAAACCTGAATTTTTTAATTTTTTTTTTTTAAATTAAAAACCTTTTTGGGGATTTAAATACAATCCTTCTGTGCTGTAAGCCCATGTAACAGCAACAGCAAGGAAATGGATAGGATATGCTGGCCTTGTTCCTGCTCATTTGTAACTCTCATTTCCCACTAAGGCTACTAAACCTCATGGGATTTAGCAGCTCCTTCTCTAAGGATGAGCAGCATGGTTAAGCACAAGTGCTCAGGTCTCCCCAAAATTTTGACACTGCCCTCATTCCTCAGGATCATGAGAAAAGGCTTGAAGTGTTAATATTTGAGGCAAGAGGTTTATTTTGCTATCCAGCTTTTGAGCCTTCCAGATATCCCCATTTCATGCCTTCAGGCTTTCCTCTGCAATGAGGAAAGCTCAAGGAGTCTTAGCTGGGAGCTGAGCTTCTCACCTTATCAAATTGCTCCAGGTCTGAGAGAGAAATCAGGCATCAAGAGAATCAGCACAGAGATCTCCAGCTCTGCCTTTGGGGAAAAATTTGTTCTGGAAACGCTGGAATGAGCCAAAGGAATGAGATCCTGCGTGGGTGGGCACTGTCCTGGTGCCACCAGCCTAAATTCCACCTCCTTTCCTACACTCCATGAAAATAAAGCAAACCTTGGCTAAATCTGTGCTGTAGCCACTCAGGGGGCACTCGGGAAAGGCACTGGGTTAAGCAGAGATGTGATTTTAAAGTGCCCTGGCTAAAGCACATTGGATTTTAACATCGCTGCTCCACGTTGACATGGGGCTGTTTTCACCTGAGCTCCTTTTGCTGCGAGATGAAATCCGGTTTAGCTGGTTGACTTTCCCACCTGAACTGACTCCCTGCCTCGTCCTAACAAGGTACAAAAATAAAAGCACCAAGCAGCTCGACGTTGTAGTGGTTGTAGGAAATGGTGGAGCTACCCCTGCTCATCCACTCCAGGAATCTATATTAGGTTTTTCAAAGTCTTATAAGCACAATGAGCTAATGCAGTCTCTCAGTGCAGGTGAGATTTATTTCTCTCTTTCTCTAATATATATGGGCCCAGAATCTCTGCTTGTTTAATCCATTGGTTTACATGGATTTACAGCAGATATTGGCATTTGATCTATGACCGGGCTTGGTCTTTTGGCTCTAGCTTGAGTGAAGGAATAAAGTTCAGAGGATAAATTAATAGAGACAAAAATTAGCTTTTCATGTATTGAAGACAACAAAATTGCAGTCTGCTATCAAATAATCATCTAAATAAATAACCTTGAGAAAACCAATTACTTACATAGGAGGAAGCTATTGGCAGAGGTGTGAGTATCCTCCTGCTGCACCAGACTGAAAAGCCAATATTTATGTATAAAATGGAAATCTGGTTACTGAAACAGGATTGCAATTCACCCATTGTAATTAAAAAAATAACAGTCACAATTCAAGATAATCCTTCAGGTAATCAAAAGCTGGATCAGCAGCAGGTGCTGGTACTGAGCCGTGCCCTTGCTGGCCGGTCCCCAACGCAGGCAGTGACAAAGCTCTGGCTGCCAGCGGTGGGAAGTGGCAGTGTGATGGCTGATGGGGTTGTTTGGCCTAAAGGGGCATGAGGCAGAGAATCTGGGGAGAAAAAAACCAAATAACCCTCTACCTACAACAGAGCTCCTCACACAGTCTATTCAAATATATGTGTGCCTGTTTGAATGGGTTACATTGGAAATTTAGGCTTTATGGCTCTGAAAGACAAAGAGCATCAGGTGATTTTGCTTCTAATATGAGCACGTTAGTGATTTTAACAGCATTTGGTCTACTCAAACAAGATAAGGCCTGGAATAATAAGCAGCAGTTCAAAGATTTGTCTAAATATGTTTGGCAGTTCCCCCGCCCTTTGCCTCGCGATGTGAACATCCCACAATTGAGACCATACCCTGTAAATTACCACCTTTTGTGGGGTTCTCACGTTAAATTATTCCAAATAAGCAAGGCCAAATGCTCTCAACTTAGCCAGAGATAATCAACTAATGTAAAGCAATTTCCAACAGTTCTATTTTTCTGCTTCAGGCTCTTAAAAAGACAAACAAAGCCACATAGAAAATTGGCATGGAAAGGAATAAGAATTGTCACCTATTGCTTGCTGGTGCTGGACCAGCTTTCGTGTTCCTAATTATTAGGATTAGCAGTGCTGGATACCCAGCCCAAGCCCCCTCTGGGATTCAGCAGCTGCAAGATGGGGCTCAGAGCCCCCCTGCACTGGACATTGTGTTGGAGGCTGTGTGGATGAGATCTTTCTCATCAGTCAGGCAATCCATCTCCTGGTAGAAAGCTGCAGGAATTAGTTTCACTTCCAGGGCTTTTTAATTATGCTCAAACACAAGTGCCCCAGTCAGACAAAGAAGTTGCATTACCTGCCCAAATTTCAGATCGTGGCACTCTCTCCTCAAGGCATTGTGTTTGCTGTCTGCATTGACTTTCAATTTACAGCAGCCATTTCTTGTTGTAGCACAACACAACAAATTTCACTGTTATGTTCAGAAACTCAGTGCAACGTAGATGAAATTCCATAATTTACATAATCAACTTCTGAGCTGAAAGTTCTGGGTTTAGACATACCCCTGAAATAGAAAAGGTTTTGCTTTTTTCCGGTGTTTTGGAAGGTATGGCCCATCATTTTGCAAAAAACTGTGTAATTCTGCCTTACTATTTTCAGTATACCCCATTATCAGTCAAACTAATAGGCCTGGAGAATGAAACCCCCAAAAGAAATCCACCACTTTAGTGAAATAAATACAGTTAATGATGATAATTAAGTCACTGGGGATAATTGAGGGATTATCCAATTACTATCTATAATTCTTTGGCTTGCAGATAAGATAGGAGTGTGTAGACCTAATCCATTCTAGCAATAATAATAATAATTTAAGAAATAGTAGGGGGAAAAAAAGCACAAAAAGGCCCCAACCCACAAATTATTAGATTTCTTCACAACTGGAGGTATTTTGTTGGTTTAATTGCCTAATTGGAGAGTTTTTCTAGTCTGGAGTAATGTTTTAAGCAGCTGTTGCAACACTGGTCTCTCGAGGAGGGGGAGATATTCTGGGTCAGGACTGAATTCCCTGATGCAATTCCTGATTCCCCAGGGAAGCCCTGCTGTCCCCTAGACCCAGACTAAGATGGACACATGTGCTCCTAGCAAAGGTCTTACAGTAAGTAGAAGTGAACTGATCCGAAATAAGAAGAGATGGGATCAGTACAGGGTCATGCTCTGGGTTCTGATGGTAAATTTAGGACAGAAGCAATGTTCCAGCAGGCTCTGCCCTACAAAAAGCCCCCCAGGCCCCCCAAGGACTGCAGTGCCACTCTTTTGTGGTTGGTTTTGCAGACATGCAGTCATGCTGTCACAGAGCAAAGGAGACGTGGTTGACCCCCCTGACCAGGTCAGGTGCTAAGGGAGGTTTTGGTCCCAAATATTTCTCAGTCTCAGCCAGCCTGTGTCACAGTGGCTTGAGACTTCTAACTTAGCAAGTGGATTAGGGACAAGAGCCAAACCCCAGGGAAACACAGCACACTGGGTAGGTTTGTACACTCAGGGATAGGCACCATTTTTTGGGAGGTGGCTACATTTTTGTTTTCACTTCCAAGCATTTGTAGGGCCCCGCTTGGCACAGGTAATTTAAGGAGATCTAAATATGGCCCCCAGCAAGTCAATTAAGGATGTGTTTAATTTTAACATGTGCACAGTTCCTTTGGATCTCATCCATGGAAATCAATGGCAAGGCTGCTGGTGGTTTGATTGGCTTCGGATCAGAGCCAGCAATTTTGATTGTAGAGATCGAATGCTTGAAATTAATTATATGACTAATGCTTCACTGGATTAGGGAATCAATTAATGGAAGTGGGGTGCTTGTTAGCAGATTTCCATTAACTTTCATGCAGATTTTTTTCCTCAGCACCAACTGCATATTCATTGCCCTTGAATGCATTTAGGTAAGTTGGAAAAATAATAAGATGGTTGAAATAACCAGAATTTTCTAATGAAGGCGTTGAAAGGAGTGTGTGATTCCGTACTGGAAATTAAATCCTTGCATTGAAAGACCTTGTGCCAAGTCCTCATACCAAATAGGTAAGTACCAGAAAGACTTTCCAATCCTATTTATGCCAGAAGCTCTTCAGTCTGGGATTGACAGATCTGGAAGGCGATCGTCTTCACAAGCCAATCAAAAGGATCAGAAATGAGGTAGCAAAGTACAACCCTTTCTCCACACATCTTTTCTCATCTTTGAGTAGCTGCTGGAGGGGAAAGCATCCTTCACCACTTCAACTCCTACTTAAACACAGGCAGCTCTAACTACAAGAACATCCCTGCTCCCACCCCTATTCAGTCCTCCCAGCCCAGTAAAACCTCATTTCATGCTCAAAGCTCCCTATGGACTCTGAGAAACACCCCCAAAATCAGGTTCTGGCAGATGTAAACACCCTCTGCTGAGGTCTAGAAACTGCTGTAGGAAGGGATGGCTCCTCAGGAAGGTCCCAGCCTGCCCAGCCAGCACAAGCTTTGATGGGCTGCACTTTATAGCAGGATGGTTTTATTCCATGGCCCCAAAGTGAGCCCTGAGCTACGGAGAAATTCTGCTCCTAATGATGCCCAGAGCCCTGTTCCCAGTGCTCCCCCAGTCCCCAGCCCTGGGGCACCCCTGGAGCCCTGGAATGGGAGCTGCCTTTGGGCTGGTCCGTGCGTGCACAGACGGCTCCTCCGTCAGAGCAGCGTATTAAGCCACAAAATGTTTCTGTAAATATTGTTTCACACTTGAGTGAACAAAGCATGCTTTTATCTGAGGGAGAGCGCAGGCTGTAAATTACATTTTAATTGAGGAATTGGAAATACTGGCTTTTGCTTTTGGTGTTTTTTGGTTGGTTTTTTTGTTGTTGTTGTTGTTTTTTGTTGTTGGGTTTTTTGTTTTGTTTGTTGTTGTTGTTGTTGTTGTTGTTGTTACTAAAAACGCTGGGTTGTTAGTGGGGATAGCTCTGATTGAAGCTCCCTGCAACGAGCCCACTCTCATTTCTGCAGACTTTCCCACCTTCCTTCTGGCTTGGCTTGCCTGGATTCTCCTCCTCCTTCCTAGTGAGGCTGTCTCCAGGCCCGTGAGCGTTCCCAAGCCTTGCTCACTCGCAGCTTGGCACTGTTCCCCTGCAATGTTTGCAGCTGAGAGAGGCTGGTCTGGCACCCCCAGTGCCCTGCTGCCCCTGCCCTCCTCGCTGCTAGGCAGGAACAAGTGAGGCTGACAGTCTGCTGAGACCCCATTGTGCTACTCAGGGATGGAAATCAGAGAAAAGGCTCCTTGGAGGCATGAAGTGTTTTTGTGCTGTGCAATCTGCGTGTGATTCCTGTCCCCAGAGCAGCTGGCGCTGCGTCCATCGAGGGCTCACAGGAGCACCTCCCAGCTCTGACTCCCAGGCGTTGCCAGCCGTTCCAGCCATGGTGTGGTGCAGATGTTTCTCCCCCATGCTGAAATACCCCTGAGAAGCTGCAGTTGCAGCTGGGAGCACAAAGGAGCATAGGGTCATTTAGGTTGGAAAAAACCTCCAAGATCATCAATTCCAGCTGTTAACCCAGCACTGCCAAACCCACGTCCCCAGGTACCACATCTACAAGTCTTAAATCCCCCCAGGGTGTTGACTCCACCACTCTCCTGGGCAGCCTGTGCCAGTGCTTGATCACCCTTTCAGTGAAGAAATTTTTCATAATATCCAATTTCACCTCCCCTGGTACAACTTGAGGCCATTTGCTCTCGGCCTATGAGCTATTACTTTGAAGACCCTGACCCCTATTCTGCTACAACCTCCTTTCAGGTCGTTGTAGAGAGCAATAAGGTCTCCCCTGAGCCTCCTTTTCTCCAAGCTGAACAACCCCAGCTCCCTCAGCTGTTCCTCAAAGGACTTTTTCTCCAGACCCCTCCCCAGCTTTGCTGCCCTTCATGCCTTTCATTGCCCATCTTAAGACTTTGTTGATTTTCACAAGTCTGCATTATTCCCATTTCTCACACATGACTGCTGTGCCCCAAAGGACCACCATCCATCTAAGACTTGGCAGGAGTGTGGGATCCTGTAGGATGTCTCTTTTTCCTGCTGGTGGAAACAGCCAACAGTTTGCAGCCTGAGCAGAAAGCGTCCTGGTTTCTGGAGCCTCAGACATCCCCACTTGCTGGGAAGCTTCTCTTTAGGAAGGGAAGTGGAACACAACCTCATTCCTCAGAGCAGTCAATGAGCCGTCAAGTGCAGGAGTTGGATGTGGCCAGACAGGAGGGAAAGGCAGGAAAGGGAGCAGAGGACGGAGCCAGCTGTGCTAGATCTGGTGGGCATCTTCTGCTGGAAGGGCTGGAGAGAGCCCAGGCTGGAGGCAAAGAGCTGCATCCCCCTGCTGGGAGGTGGAATGGGAGCATGAAGCGCTTCCAGCTGGGAGCTCAGAACCGCGATTGCAAATCGCACCCTCGGTGCTCCGGGGGGTGAGTCAAGCCCATTATCCAGCTAATCCTCACAACAGGCTTCTGTGAGGCCACTATTTCGTTCTGGGGAAATGTATGATCTACTGATTACACAGCATCCCAACATGGCAAATGTATGCTTGAAACCAGTAAACAATAAATATTTAATTAGCCGGTCATTTTGACAATAACAACAGGCAACAATTAAACTGGCTTTTGATTTCCCCTTCATTTAGTTGTCAGTCTTGTATAGTCAAAGTTAAATGCCAGCTCTTGCCTTGACCACAACCTTTAGTAAGGCTGTGAATAGAATATTTAGGTTTGATCTGAGCTTTTGATCTCTGGCTCTGATTTCTCCCGCCTTCGCACCAGTTGTAGGCATGACTCAAATACCATTAACGTAATGTGGGCTGAATGTGAAACTTAGAAGCTTATTCTTTCTAGCCTAAAAGTACCAGCCAAAATTTCAGAGAGCAGTCACACTTGGAAATACAATTATGATTCAACCTGAAACCCCTGATCTCCTCCACTGCCATCAGGACTTTTCTCACCTCACAGGCCTGTGCACACCTAACTTTTCCCCACAGAGACCTTCTTCCATCGCCATCTTTCTTTGTATTCTTCTTTACTCCTCCACTCCTGTTTGTCTGCAGACCTTCTGCTCAACCCCAGAGATTCTTGCCAACGGGGCGACAAATTTCTAAATGGAAAAGGGAAGAAGAAAGCTATTTTCCAGCACCAAATTAAATTTTCCCACCATCTATGTTTGCATCCACAGCCTCTGTATCCCAACTCATCTCCCCACTCTTTGTCTTTGCGTGAATCACCAAATTTTTCAGGTGGAATGTCACTCTGGCAAGTTTGCTGGGGAAGCCTTGGTCTGGAAACCAAACTATGTTTACATATCAAACATATCCCATCCTGTGTTAAGCACCTAGATCCAGAGCAGATGCTTGGAAGTGTGGGAGGAGGTTTAGGTGGGACCTCCTGCCACTGCCAATGATGCATCTACCCTTAGAAATTAAGCAGGGCTTCTCCTACACTGCTGCCAGCCAGGATGTGCAGTTATGACCAGGAACAGAACGTGGATTTTGCCTGGTTGAATGCAGAGCAGCAGACTGCAAATGAGGAGCCTTGGTTGTAATCACAGTTCTCCTGCCGGATGGTCTCTGACTGCAGACATTTCACATCTGTTCCCCGTTCCATCCTTTCTGTGGTGTCTAAATGAATGTGGGATCTTTACAGCACGTTAATGTCACCCTGAAGTACCCAAAGGGCATTTAGCACTGTGCAGCCCTGACACTGTTTGAGACATGGAAGCGCTATTTGAAAGGATGGCATATGCACCAGGCTTATAAATATTGCCCCTTTTTGCATATTTCCCCTTCACTGCCACAGTGTAACATCCTGCCCAAAGTTTCCATGTAATGCCAATCTTCTGATTCAACAGTTTTAGCAAGTCTTGTTAGATTTTGGTGAATGTCGAAGTTGGTTCCAATTTAGTTTTGCCTTTGTTGAGAAATGAAGACAGAGCCTTCAGTCCTCCCATGAAATACAGGTAACATCCTTCAAAATAAGTGGATTTAATTATAAAAGTCAGCTTTGGATCAAGTCTGCTCTTTTCAGACCTACTAATCAGAGAATATTTACAGAGTCACGAGGACCTGATGAAACGCGTACACAGTTTTAAATATCCCATTGTAATGCATTGTAAACCTTAATTTAAAACAAGACAGCTTAAAAGCTTTATGGATTTGACTGATGATGCACCCTCTATATTGATGGCTGGACTCAGCACGCTGTTATTCCCGCTTTCTCTTGCTAACAACAAAGTTCAGAATGATAATATATTTTATAAAAAGCTTTACCATTATGCTGCTGCAGAAGTGACTTTAAATAATGATAATAGGCCTGAACCACAACGTCACACAGAAACAGTTCTGGAGAAGATTAATTTCCATACAGCAGGCACAGAGGCAGCACAGGGATAATGCACCAGCTCTCCAAAATATTAGCATCCCATGAAGCAAAAGATGAAAGCGTTTTGGAACCTGAGCGGATCAAACCCTCCTTTCTCCAGGGATGCTGCAGGGCTGGCGGGGAGCTCGGAGGTGTGTGACTCTCCAGCGAGGTCACATTCCAGGAGACCAAGCAGTCCAAAAACCCTGCTAGCAACACTGAGCCTTCTCCCCATGAAGAATTCCTCTTCTATAGGGAGAAGAGCAAAGCCAGCAGTCTGCTTTAATAATGCAGGATTAATTAATTAATTTTCCTCTGCTAAACCCAGCGTTGTGGTGGGGTATAACAGAGCCAACACCCAGCAGAGCAGAGCAGCAGCTTATCCGCACAAGGTGCTGCATCCCTGTCCACGGGGAGGAAGCTGGGTCTGAAAAAGCACCTTCAGAGCCTTTGTTCCTTCTCTCGGACTTCGTGGTGTCAGATGGGTGTGGTCTGGCTGAGCTCGAACGGGAAGCCCCGCTTTGCTGGGTGCTGTGTTAATTTCTGCCTGCTTGAGGGCATCCAAACTGCTTTGCGGTCATCTGAAGAAAGCTTGGAGAAAGCAGGAAATCATTAGTTTGTAGCAAGAAACTCTGTCCACCTCCTCCAGGTACATGAAACATGCACAAAGAAGAGCAGGGAACTCACAACTTCCAAAGGCAAGAGCTTTCCCAGCTCATGGGTCTGACCCCAGGGGTGGGTAAGACCACAGGCTGTGCTTTAGCTAGGTAAGCACAGGGACAGTCACCTTCCTACATCTGAGCCACTCCTACGCAAAACTGAGGGACGGCTAATCACGTTAAATTAGAAATAATTATCTCAGGAGCAAAAAGTCACCCTGCAAAATAACTGGGTTAAACAAAAAGCTGCAACGGGGCCCTGACAGAAAAATAATTTTTACATTTAAAAACTGGCGTGATTTATTCAAGCAGAGAGGAATAGTGAATTGCAAATTTGGAAATGACACAGGTCTACAGTTTGTATAAATTAATATCATGATTCCATGAGGCAAGAAGTTGAAAAGCCAACAATAACTCTTAAAATACTATTCAAAGACTGAAATTAAACAGAAGAAGCATCTACCGTCAAAAAGACTTGTTCGAAGCTTTACGTGAAATACTGTCCAACAATAAAATGTTGTGTGCAGCCTCCTGAACAGCCAACAATTTCAAATTCCATCTTCATTCTTACATTTATAGTGGATCAAATTTATGCCTATTATGTTATCACCAGAAAATGCAACACGCAACAAAAAATACCTTATGTCAACAGCAGCTCAAATTGTTAGGCAGCCTTCAAAGGGGGACCTTTCAAACCTATCCCTTAAGAAATTAATTGGTTATCTTTAAAGACCATATAATTAACATTTCCGTGTCTTTATATTTGTAAAGCAAGCATTTGTGTTCAAATTTACCTTGCAAACTCCATAATTATAACACTTACATGTGTGAAAGGAGTAGTTGGTAGTTTCAGTGTCTGGCACAGTTTTAGAAGTGAGAATTTATGATCTCATGAACTTCCCATTGTAGCCTAGATTCCTTGCTCAAAATGAAGTCAAAACAATTCAGCACTGTAAAATAGTGCAGTTTTATGTGTGTTATTAGGGGTATATTCTGTGGAAGTAATAACAAGATTGAGGTTGAAATGAATCTCCATTTCCTATTACACAGATACAATGAAATGCTGATTTTTTTAAAGCGATGAACGCATACACAGGCATGTATAAACAGCTGGAAGACTACCAATACAAAAAATGTATTTGTGTGCAGGAAACGAAATTGACAAGACCCCCCTCTTCCCTGGAAAATAGGAGATTTGGGGTTTGGACAGAGGGAAGTGAAATTCTTACCTCTTCCATGCAGGATAGATGCTGTATTAGGGAAAAATGTGTAGAAATGCAGTGAAGGAAAGCACTGAGAGATCCTGGGGTGTGTTTGGACCCAAGAGGGAAGAAAGCTCTGAGGACATTTACAGGGCTTAGAGAAGCCAAGTTTCTTGCTCCTGATGTGGGTTTAGTGTTGGGTAAATATTGCATATATCCAGGTTAAAAAGTACACCCTTTGCTCCTTGTAGGGTCTCCAAGATCTAAAGCGTCAATGGAAGCAGCCAAAACTTTTGCTAGGCACCAAAGTCATTCTATGCCCAGAGAACACATTTCAGAAGTGTGATTATTATCATTGCTGTGCTAAAAATGTGCTAGACAGTTCATGGAACAGAAGACATCCCTCCTGTCCCGACGAGCTTGCAATCAAAGGCGCCAATTCTGCAATTTTGTGTACGCAGGGATGGCAGTGGGAACACAGAAGTGCTACCAGAGCTGCAGGGAAATGTGAACTCCAAGGGTGGGGAGGAATTTGTAGGGATGAGAAAGGCTCAGCAGGACCCTTGTATGGAAATAAGGTCCCTTCAGCAGTCAGAAAAAAAAATTTCATAATAGTCTCTTCTGGCATTAAAGACTGAATTTGGGAGAGAGGGAAGATGAGTGAGATGGGAATTTATGACTTAAGCTTTTGATTTTACATATGTATGAAGACTGGGAAAGCTGTACTGCTGATTTTTAATTCTTTCTCAAATGGACACTAAATATTTCAGTGTCAGTAGTTCATCATTATTTTCCATTTTAAGAGAAATGCTGTCATCACCTTTTGCATAAATATTCCTTACAGAGCCATGCAGTTTTTGGAAGATTTTCCTTTTTTTCTTTCTCCCCTTTTGTTCTTTCACTTATGAATCTTGACAGTTTTGGGTTTTGCTCCTTTCCCCCAAGTTCATGTGCATCTGCTGTCCCAGGACACACCACATTTAGAAAACTGAACATTACCAAGTGGGTTTTCCCCCTCTTTCCTGGTGGAGAATAGAAAGCAATTTTCAGGTAGCAGCTACAGATCTGTAGGTACCTCTAGATCACTTCATTTTCCTAGTTTCAAAGGGCCACTTGACAAAAGTTAATTAGAGTATTGCTGTCTGGGATGGGGAGGCCCACTGGGAGATGGTGGAAGCATCTCATTTCTCACAGCACTTCAGCCAGAAAGCTTCCCAACGTGACTTTTATTATTAATAAACACACCATACAATAATTATAACACACCATACAGAAATTATGCCTTTTACAAGCAGCATGGATTTGAATCCTGTGTTGTTAAGCCTCCTGCTTCACTCTGAAATAAGTTGCACTGTGCCCCAAATGCTCAGCCTGGAGGTGTTGTACACACAAAATTACCACCAGCGTCAATAGTAATGACAACAATAAATAGAGGTGTGAGTCCAGTGCAAAAACTCGCTCATGCTGGCGCAGCCTGGTGTGCTCCTACACACTCAGCTTCATAACACATTAGCTGCTTCATCTGGTAAGCAAAGGGGACCGTAAGAAGAAACAGGACTGGTGCCCCATCTCACACATTTTGTGGATTTTCCTATATTTACTCCTTTCCTTCCCACTGTTCAAACTGACGTATGAGCCAGTTGATCAGGAGAATTGGGAAATAAACTTCAGCCCAAAAATCTTAACGAAACAGTATATGAACAACTCAGAACTGCCCAAATAAATATACCCCTGACTCTGGCATATGTTGTGTGGCCATATTCCCTGGGGAGTTTTTAGGTAATAGGACACAGCTCCATCTCTCAGGCTGGCCCCACATGTCACTGAGCGAAGCAAAACCCATCCTGACACCAAGTTCCTGATAAACAACTTATATTTGTAGCTAAATAGATGCATGTTATTATGCATGCTTAGCAATTCATTCCGATGAGGAACAGCAGGTTGGATGACAGTATCTCCTGATGACAGGTTTAGGTGTTATGAATATCACAGCCCTGACTTCACTAAAGCTCCAGGACCTCATCTGCAGCTCCCACGTGACAGCAAAGCGTGATCAGGATCTGCAGCCCTGGGGCTCTGCCGCGCACAGGGGCAGGATGGGGCAGAGCTGCACATCTGCACTGCCTTTAGAGCAGATGATCTTACCCTTGGTGTGCCCTGGCTCCACTCTCTGCCTCTTGACCAAGCCTCTTGGTCTCCATGTGGAGAAGAAGCCTGACTTAATCATCTCGCACAGCTCAAATCTGTGCCTTTCATGATCCCTATTTTTCAGAGGAGCAGTATTTAGCTCCCTAAACCAGCAATCTTCTTGGCTGTAGAGTTCAACAGGAACACAAATAGGGCCTCAGTCCAGAGGAGAATATTTTGCAGAGGCAGCTAAAATTAGGATCTGGCCCTGGGCGTGTGTTCGCAGACATCTGGATACAATGCACAGCAGCAGCACTTGTGTGGATCACCAGCATAACGACAATAAATAATTCAAGAAACAGCAAATGATGCTGAAAGTGAAGCCTCCAACTTTGCAACCAGCTGGCAGCGCTGTGGCCTGCAGAGGGGACCCTGACAGAGTGGGATTTGGGGCTGGGAGCACTTGGGGTCCCCACGGGACCGACAGTGACCAAAAGGGGCTGCAGGTGACAGCCGGTCCCTCTGACAGCCTGGCTTTAGCCTGTGAATATGTGATTGTAGTCTTTGGGTCCCAGGTGGGCTCCTTAACTCCCTTCAAACCCACAACTTTCCCCAAACTGAGGAACATTTGAGAAAAGTAAGGAGGCTCCACAGCTTTGCAGAATTGTACCACGTGGGGTCAGGAGGTGAATGAAGCCCTGTGTGCAGTTCTCTGTGCACAGCCTGGGTGGTGTTTGGGAATAACCACCCTCCAGATTCCAAGATGAAGCCAGACAGGAATTTTCCCTTATACCCATTATTCTTTTCTCTGGCAGTCAAGACCTCGGCCAGGAAAATATGTGATAACTCACAGATACAAGGTGTAAATACAGAGGGAGTGGAGAGGATAATTCCTGTCTGTACAGGTGACACTCTGCCATACATCATAAACCCCGACACGTCAGCACCAGCAGCCTGTGGTCCGGTAGAAGAACTTGTCTTCACTTCTGGTTAAAAAGCAAATCTGAACACAGGGTTGTGAAGAAGAGAATCCCTCTGGAAATATGAGACCCTCAGTCATGTAAGTGGAGCAGCAGTATCTCTTGCTTGCTTAGAATTGAAACAAGCAGGAAGTTCTTTCTTTATTTAATCAACTAAGAAAAAAGAAAAAGAGATAAAGCAGATCAGATGGCACTACCTTAATCATAGTAGGCAGAGATGGCACTACTGGAATAAGCATTCAACAAAGCTCATCTGATCTCCCCCAGCCAACACAGCCACCTTCCATCACGAATGGGCTTATTAACAAATGGGATCTCGGAGACACCCCTTTTCCACCTCCATACCTGTGTCAGAGCAGATCTCACCTGTGTAACAGAGTGTGAGCTGAATCTAACACCCCAAACTCTGCCCTTTTTAGATGATTAACAGATTAACATAAAGTTATTTGTCCCACTGATGCATTACAATCTTAGTTTCATAAAAGTCGGTAATTGTGCTTTGCTCCTTGGTGCACTTAAAATTCTGACTCATATTTGAATTACAGTTTTGCAGAGGCTCTTCATACATATAACGGGCACAACCAAATCTGCCTCCTTCCTCCCCCGCCTCACAACTTAGACAATTAAAAACCTATACACAAGATGTGGCAGGTGAAGCCCATTTGCAGTGAAGTGTAATTATACCCAGAATAATGAGCATATGCAAAAGATTTCTTCTTGATCCAGTGCCTACCTTCCGTGAGGCTCTGAGTCATGCTGGCCTCACTTTCCTCACAGTATATATTTTTTTAGTTATTACTATTGCTGTTAGGCAATATAGCTGTGGGAAGAAGGTTAGGTTTTACTTTGCATCCCCTGTTGTCACCAACGACATCATCAGCTAATCTGCTCTTGGCAATGACCTACTTCAGGAAGCAGCAGGAAAGCTGGGTATTCTCAGATCTTGAGTTGAGTTGGAAATCTCCTATTTGCCTTGTAAAAGGATGTCATTCCACCCACAAACCATTGAGAGACACTAGAAATGGGAGATCATAGAGTTTATAGAATTCCTTCTTCGTGCCTTGAAGAGGAAGGAAGCAGAGACAGCTTAAAAGACCAGGAACTGATTAAATGTAATTTTTTACCCTATCTAGAAAAAAAAATTACAGTACAAATATGTAAAGCATCCAATAAATTTGCTCTTAGTGTCCTAACCCTTCTCCTCAAGCTCTTTAACTCATTCCAGCACCTATGATCTTCTCCTGCAGCGCTCCCCATGTTATGACACTTCCTCCACGAAAACATAGAGGGGATGTAGTGGCAATTTCAGCAAAGGAATCACAGAGAAGCAGCAGACAGGAATATTACTGATCAATGGCAAAAAGATTAAAGGTAGTAACATCCTTACGGCACTGTGCTGAGCAATGAGTGAAGAAGATCAAAGGGATTATCAAGCGCAAAGAGAGAGCTTGTGGCTATTAAACTGACAAAAAAAAGAAATCCTGTGGGAAATAGGAACAAAACTCTTAGCAAAAGACAAGGATCAGATTTTCTTGTTTCACAAAAGTGAAGATGTTGGAGGGACAGGTGTCAGGAGCTGCAGTTTCTAATAGTGCTTTAAGGGCAGGAAGCTGATCCTTAAAGGGCAAAGGGATGAAAAGCTTGGAGGAAACGTCACTGGGAATGGACAGAACCTCTTCAGACACTGAAACACAGAAGCCTCCACAAGGAGCACAGCCCAGGTCAGGATGCAGAGGGATTTTAATGCTGAAATCATATTTTATGCCTTTAGACCTGACTTGTCTAAGAACGGGCATAACAGCATCCACCTAAATGTAAGGTCTTTTTGCTGAAGAGGATTTAGCAGGTTTAATATTGAACATATTTCAAGTGTTTTCATGGATAACTTCAAGCAAGAAGAACATGCGAGCTGGATTATGAATCTTCTTATACACTTTTACAGCATTTATAATTAACTCTAAGTCTATTCTTCTTTTTTTTTTTGGTGCTACTGGGAAGCAGTCATGCTGTAATCTTCTAATTAATAAATGGCTCAATAGATCATGAGATCTTTTGTCCGTGAAGAAACTTACACATACTGTAAGAAATATTACACTCTAAAATGGGTAGTAGGCAACCAACCATATTTTTCCTTCTTCTTCACATTTTTTTTTTAAATTTATATTTAATTTGAAAATGTTTAATGACTAAATTAGTCAAAGAAATTATCCAGTGAGGTCTGGTTATTGTGCCAGTTATTATCTCTGTGAAAACTCTCATTGGCACTCAAGGGCTCTGGTGATGCAAAGTCCAGCTGCACCAAAGCTGTGCAGTGACAAGGACATCCTGTGCCATGTGTCTCGGGCCATTGCTTCATTCACACAACGTATTTCTGGGGAAAAGCCTGGTCCAACACACAGAACCACGGGGAAAAGTCCTGGAGATGTGGGCTTGCCCCCTCACCCTGTGCTCTGGGCCTTCTTTTTCTCCTTTTTTTCATCTCTTGCTCAGTTAAACTGAAAGCTCTCTCAGCCAAGGCGCTTCTCTCACTCTGTGCTTGCAATGCTCACATTACTGGAACATGAAATCAGAGTGATAAAACTTGTCACAGATCAACAGTGACTGACAGGGACCTGGACTTTGTCATTCATTAGCCAGATTTCCCTCTTGTCACCTCCTCAAGTCCGCTCCCTTCCCCCAGAGCAACATTAAAATAGACATCTGTAATTCTGTGTTTCTGGTTGTCACACACATAAACAAACACCTCTCACTGTTCTCTCGGGAGGGAGCTGAGGATGCTTATCTTCACTTTCTGAGTGGGGATGTGAAAGCAGAGACAGACAGGGTGAGACTTTTCAGCTAAAAACATGCATCCCATATTTATCTAGGCACTGGCAGTGATGTGACATCCCAGGGGTGCCTGGGTGCCTGTAAAGTGCTCCGGCCTTTAGCAGCTGATGAGGAGGGTGCCCTGCTCGCAGCCCTCCCTCCTGAATTTCTGCTCTCGTGGCACAGGACACAGGAACTACAGCCTAAATCAAACCCCAGTGGTTTGAACCAGCTCACAAAGATCATAACTGTGGCAAGGCTCTGAGAATGACAGGAGAAAACAGCTCCTTGGAGGAGATGCACTAGAGGAGCTCACATCTGGAGAGCTCCTGGCTTCATCTGTTAATAGCCACTGCCAGAGAAGATTCGATGAACCTCAAGCTCTCCCCATGTGGTGTTTCCTCATATTTTATCATCCCTAAAAAAGAAAAGTCTTTATTATGAACTACATATACTGAGTAGTCTGTATCCCCGCAGTGTCTGAGAGCTGTGACTCCTGAGGGAAGGTGGTTACAGTGCCTGTGCAGATGTCAGGGTGCACAAGGCAAAGCAAAATAACCCATTTTTGTTGTGTAAAGTAAAAAGTCTCTCTGAAAAATTGCTATATTGAGGAAATGATAGCACTGCATCTAAGACAGCCCCTAAATGTCAAGGGAGCATCAATAATTCTCTTTATTTACAATAGTAGAAGACACAGCCGCCTATGTAGGTGTTGATAGGAAAAGGGGAATGTGCAACTGCTTCTGTTTGAAATCTTAATTATTCCAGTAATCTTTCAAATACAGCTCATCAGCTGGATATAAACACTATCCTAGCTGCAAGCATAGGTGTGAAAAGGGAAAAAATCCCATTATCAAAGCAATCTGCAGCTCTGAAGACTACGGCTTCCTGCACCAGCAGATTTCTAACTGTTCCTCGTGACTGGTGCTGGCAATAGTTTGGGAAAGTAAATGAGTTCCTAATGCAGGATGTAAGATATTCATTAAAGACCAGGTAGAAGAACATTAATTTACCTTTTAAAACATATTAGGAGACAAATAAGGCAATGAATTCATTAGTATGCATGCATTGCCTCAGCTGATCAGGTCAGACAAGCTCAGCTGTGCCTCCTAATGCCTGCACTGCAAAACACTGCTGATAGCATTAACATTTTAATAATAATTGTAGTAATATTTACTGATAGGCGAAGGCAGGATGTGATTTACTGTAGCAGAAATCTTGGCTTTCCTATCTAGCTTGTTCACAGGTTCACACCACCTCTATGAATAATACACTTAACTCCAGTTGCTGACTATGGCCAGCAGCAAAACACGTAAAACAACAACAACAACCTGTTAAAAAAACAGCCTGAAAACATCCTAAAAACAACCCAGGGAGTCTGAACAAGTCAATATTGCAAACATCCTGCACTAACCAGAAAAACAGCTGAATAGAAGCCAACAAAAAAAGGGGACAAACTCTTTTGTTTGGTATACACAAGAAGTAAATAAACTCTATTCCACCTCAGATAAAAATGGGTACACTTGCTGTCATTTATATTTTACAGCAACCCTCCCTTAATGATTCAGTTCCTTCAGCTGAGGTTCCTGTTGAGACCTTTCCCTTGGCCACAAAGTCAGTGATAAATCACTGCCTCAAAAGCTGAATTATGCTCTGCTTTGGGGTCTCCAAACACGAGTGAGATCTTTCCTTCACGTGTTGGCCCAATGCAGTGTTAATGCAAAAGCAAAAACAGCACTTGAGCACTCTTTGATCTGGGTCTTGTCACACCAAAGCTGTGTCCTATGTCAGAAAAGCTGCTGTGGGAAGGGCTGAGTAGTAATTGCCTGAAGATACTTTAAAGTGAAGTTGCCTGCTGAGATTAAGCAAGAAAATGCAACAATATCTGCATATATTTATTCTGAAAAGCATAATCAGGAAAGGCGAGGAGTTTTAAGGAGTGTGATCCCAGTCCACTGAGCCTGAGCACACAGAATACGAGCTTTCAAAGAAGCTACTTCAAAGGCAGAATGAGAAGGTAGAGACATCGGTGTGAACCGGATAATTCAGGGGAAGCAGGGCTTAGCAGCTAATTCATTAAGTGCATTTTTGCACAGTATTTCTGATGTAGCAGCTCACAATGACGCAGGGCAGCCACTGCAAGGCAAAGGATGGAGTTATCTCCGTGGCTGGCTGCTCCCAGCCTCTCCCTGATCCAGCAGCCACTCTCACACACCATTAAGAGACAAGCTCCCCACGGGGACCACCACCGGCCTCATCAGCATGGAAAGCAGCCCTCTTGCTCTGCATCACTGAAGGCTGGAATATTCCCACACTGCCTCCATCTGAAACACCACGGCTTTTAAAGGCAGCTCTGGGATTTTCATGACTAAAATAATACATCCAGAGAGGGTCGCATCAAGGATGTCTGGTGTTGAGAGCAGCCTGGAAGCCAGGTGAAAGCACAGTCCAGCCCATTCAGAGCTGGTTCATCGGGGATTTATCATAAATGTTTGTGGGGTGCTCAGAGGGAGCCCTGTAGATATGAGTTTTAATTGAAAAGGGATTTCAGGGGATATAAACCAGCCTAAATGTCAGGGCACTCTTGCTTCCCCTAAAGGTCAGAGTGAGCATACTGAAACCACAAGTCTGAAAATGATACCTCTGACGGTGCTGTTCCAGCCATCCGTGGGTACAGAGCAATGCTCATCTATTCCAGCTTGGAAACTGGCGGGGAAGAATGGGAAAATGGCCTCACAGAAGGCTGGGAACTGGATAGAGCTTTTTGGATGCAGCTTCAATAAAAGAGTCTTCTGATGCCTTCCAAAGGCACAGCCCAAGATATTATAACAGCACTAATTTACCATTAGGGCTTGCCGGAATCAGAGGGGAAGATTTTGATTTTTAAAAACAGAGTCAAAGGAAGGCAAGAGTGAAAAAAATATATATCCAGTCCTTTTAAAGTCTGACCTAAAAAGCCTTGCAGTGTAAAATATGCACTAAAAAATTTATGTCAGGTTTCTATGGTTATACGTATGTACGTGTGTGATGTAGAGCAAGCTCAGCCTTGCTCCTGCTGGTCTTACACGCCGTGGAACTCAAAGAGCTCTTCCCAGTGGAAGGGCAAGGCCTGCCTGAAGTCAGCAGGGACAGCCGTGTTGGCTGTGTGGGTGAGATGAGGAGCCACAGGTCACCGGCCTCTGCCCCAGCAAGGCTTTACTGGCACGGAGGAGGGGGCTCAGGGCATCTCTCCTGCTCCCCAGCTCCTCTCGGGACGGGTTGGTTCAGTGCGTTCCCTTCAATACAGTAGCTCATGTTCCTGGCGGTCTGTGCTGACCTCATGAACCTGGTGATCCAGGCTGAACTCCAAAAGGGATGGAGAGGTTACAAATCCCTGTTCCTGACAAAGGCGGTCCTATGGACCTCCACAAGAAGCCCCTGCCCACAGCAGGTCAAACTGGGACAGCATTACTGTGAAAAGGACGGATTTATGGGATGCAACTGGAACAGAGGCAAGAAACTTTCTTTGCTTTAAACCAGAAGAAAATACCAGCCCCCCCCATTCCCAGACAAAGGATTCAACTCTCCAGAACAACAAATGCTTGTTAAATATGGAAACAAAGGGTCAAATTCAGCCCCCAACCATGCAAAGAAAACCCCCAAAACCAACCCAGAGTAACCCCAATATTGAGTGGATTCACATATCAAGCAGCGTAACGGAGGAGCCTCTCTGAGTGTTCCTCTTGGTTTCTAAGGAGCCAGCTGTTATTTATGCAGTCTATTTACACATTCTCTTGGCTCTTTATGCAGAGGAATTATTTCATAGGGTAAGCTCCCTCTCTTTATTTTCCCCTTACAAGTGCATGCACTACAGAAAGAGAAGGTAGGACAAAGATGTTTGAAAGAACCACATGTAGGTATGTTTTAAAGACAAGATATTTCAGGTTGTCAGTGTGAAATTGTCAGAGAACATAAATTACTACTGTCTATGCATTTCTCCTTCCTAAGAGGATTGTGCTAATTAAACAAGAAGAGATTATCAAACTTTGTCTACAGCTGATAAAATCCAACTACAAATTAAAATGCATGTTAAAGCTAATCCATCACAGACTGAAAAATTAAGCTAGCGCATTTGTAATGTTTTCAGCATCCTTTGTCCTTCAGACAGTGCCCAAATACTGGAATTTGGTGGAGTTTAATGTTTTGCACTTTCGTAGAGATTTAGAATTGTACATTCCGTGCAGTTTTCTAAATGCTCATCTTCTTTGCATGTTTAAGATTGTGTCAGTAATTTGCATTCCCTTTTACAAATAGAATTGTAAAAGAAAAGGGAAAATGTAAGCAACTGGATTAAAATAAACTTTTGCCTCCTTCCAGTGCCAATAAGTTTGAAAAACTTTCCTCTTGTTGTTACATACCTCTGATGAGTCACAGCAGCAGAAATGCCAAAATGCCACCAAAGAAAGGCTTTTCCCTTTTTATTATTGGAACAAGCAAGAACAAAAAGTTCTGGAAATACAGAGGGAGACACATTCTCCTGGGTCCCAGCCTTGCTTGCACGTAGGGGCCTGAGTCACTGTAGCTGTGATTAACTGGATCAAAATGAGGGAGTTGGTCCACAGTGGCACACCCAAGCCCCAGCACTGCTGGAATTAGAATTTTAAGCTTGAAGGTACTAAATCAAAGCACCCAATCTCCAGATATCCATCTGATCCTTGATAACTAAAGGGCATTTTCCTCCTGGATCAAGTCCACTGCAGTCCAGAACAGTGAGTGTGACAATAGCTAAAGGGTGAAGGAACAGATCAGAATAGAAAAGATAACGGAGAGGCTGTGGAGGCTGGAAGAAAAATTACAGCTCTCAGCCACAGGACCTGAGGCCTGTTCCTTGGTTTGCTGCCTGCTGGGACAAGTCATATTGTGTTTTTCCTTCTAATTTTTTTCTTGTTCGGATCACTTGACATTTCAGATCCCTTTTGAGAAGGGGCTTTGTTCCACTCAAGTTTGGTGATACTGAACACTTAGTGTAGAAGTGACCTTTTGGACCTCTGATGATTCAAGTGATAATCGCTTAGTGAAGAAAAAATAAAAGATGTGTGGTGTCTTTCAACATAACAATCTTGTACATTTTAAAGTAGCTTTAAATGTCTTACTCATTGCTAAAGTATTTATTATGTCAATTTTTTTTCTAGCTATGAAGGATATCACGACTCTGATGGAGTCAAAATTCTGAAAAGCACAGGCTCCTCCTCCTAAGCAGAGCACGCACAAAGCAAACTCCCTGCAAAACCCAATCTTGAGAGAAAAATAGGAGAATGCACATGAGATGCTTTCGCCCACAAATCACCCTATTTATTTTCCAGATGACATTTGAGCACTGCTTTTATATTTGCCCTCCTCTGATCTCCTTGACTGGACATGCACCCTTTGGTCAAATCCTGGTGAGAAACCAGCCCGAGAGGTGTCATCATTCTGCAGCTTCCCTCACCTCTGTCTCCAAGACCTCAGACACTCCTACAGCTTCCTAAAAGCACCAGCAGATCCACTCCTCTACCAAACCTGCCCATACCCTGAGAGCTGGGTCTGGGTTTAAGCTGTGCTTACACAGAATCCTTTGTACACCAGCACTGTTCATCCCATGTCCCAGGGCCTGCCTGCCTGGTTCACCCTGCGAAGGCAGCCAACCCCTCCAGCCTCTCTGTGCTGGTTGTGTGCACACATGGACCTGTGGTGGCCCAGCACAGCCAAAATATGGCTTAGCACTGGCTGTGAGATGTCTTGTCTCAAAAACTCATGTCTTCGGGTCAGTTATTTGCTAAGATCTGCTCCAGCCTCTTGTGCCATGTCCCTCCAGGCAGAAACTGAGATCCTGCTTGTCGAGGAGAAGAATAATTGCAGGTCTCTGGCTTTTCTCTAGTTTAAAGTGGAGTTAATTCCTCCTAGTTCGAGGCATTGGAATAACAAATTCCACGTGTCCCTGCAATTGCTTTGGTTTTGCACTGTGATTTGTGCTGGAGTAAGGTCCACTTAGACTAGAAAACACAAGGGTAGTATTTATTTAACTGATTATGCTGCATTCTTGTCTTATGAATCACTCTCCACAGATGGTACTTATGCCATGTCCTACTTTCTCATTTGAACAATGACTGCTCTAAGACTCCCTTATATTGGCTCTTGCACGAATGTAACTCCATTGAATGCAATGAGTTTATTTTTTATTTATATCCGTGTCAACAAAGCTGGACACGGGGCCTTTAAAAGTAAAGAAGTGCCCCAAATACCTGTAAAACTCAATATGGCCCATTCATTATTTATAAAATGATTGTTTCTGTTGCAGAACATTATTGATATTGCTATTTTGTGAGTTTTCCATGTGTACAACTGATGCGTACAACTGTACTTAGTCAATACTCCTTGAGATTAATAAGACTGGTAGAAGGTTTTTCAATCAATATATTCCCTCCAAAGAATATGCAACTGTGTGTATGGGGGAATGGATTGTGTTTTCATAGAGATGTAAATAAAAACAATGTTTAGAAGCAAAAGGAATTGTAAAAGTGGGAAATGAGAAGGCCGTTTGTGATGTAAAGATTAACACACATTTTAAATACAACTTTGTGGCACTTTGGAGACCGTTTTGGAATTACAGTAATTTTATATTCAGTAAAAAGCAGCTTTCAAATATAGAGCCACAAATTACTTCTAGTGAGAAAAAAAAGCAAAAGAGCTCTTTTTTTCCTACCCCCTCCCTACTGCCAAAGGGTTTGTCAGCTTACTCTTGCAAATTCTTTACTAAAGAGAGTCTGGTTGCATGAATAGTACTGCCAGAAGTAGAAATCAGTGAGAACGAGCTGTCTAAAGGCTCGTGTATGAAAACTAGCCTACAAAGTTCAAGGAATAGTTTCTTATTGCAGGAGTCTTTCTATTCTCCGAGGGAGAAAAGAAGGAGCAACCTCCCTGCAACCCAGGGAGAGATGAGAAGGGCTTTGGCCCTTCCCCGGTTACCCTTGCAGGCTCTGTATGATGAAAGGAGTGTGAAAACCTGAGATCTAGTACCTTCTTTTTTTTTTCTTTTTCCCTTGGTGATTTCCTTCACTCATCCTGCTCCTATTACAGTTCATGGCTTCAGGACTGGTTCTCTGACTAAAGCAAGATCCCCTAACTGAGCCCCAAAGAGCTGATGAGTTCCTCTGTCCCAGCACAGAGGCAAACCCAGGCACTGCCCGTCAGGCACTTTTTAAAGTTAATTTCTGCACATCACTACCACTCACCTCTCTCACCTAATCCACGCAGGGAGCCTGTTTCCACCCCAAGGAGCAAGAGTGGATTCAAACCCCGCATGTGTTCCATGGTTTTAAGGATGTCCTGGCTCCCTCCCTGCAGCCACAGTGTTTTGGGCAGCTTTTGCAAGCGAATAGGTTTGGCTTTGCACAGCTTGGGAAAAGGAAGCTATTAAACAAAACAGAGAGTGTTGCTGAGCAATTCAGTTGATTACACTTGTCCCTGGATGGAGAATTATTTGCGCTGGGGGAGGTGCCATCTCTGGAAGCCCTGTGAGGTACTTCTGCTGGACACTGAAAGGAATCGACAACCTCATGGCATTTCATATTGGGTATTTTTGCTGTCCTGGCCAAACCACAATTTGGGTAATTATATCCTGCCCACCTCTGCAACTGTTGTACTTTCAATCAGATGTAATATTCTTCATATCCTGTCCAAAACTACTGTGTGCTGCAAAAATAGCTATTTAATTTTTGCACAGAAGTGACTGGTTTTCAGCTGTGGTTAGGGATCCTTGCAGATGTAAAAAATAAATAAATCGGACTTCTGGAGAGAAAAATTCGGTGCAGGCTGTATTCTCTTTTCACATCCACTGTAATGCCTGATCTTCATGCATTAACCCCGAGCTTTCTAGGTATTTTCTACCCAGTGCCCAGAAATGCAGACTCACTCAGGACCTTTCCTGCTTGGCACCATGTGAATCCGCGGTGACAGTCCCAGCTGGGAAGAGTTTGCAGCCTGAATACCTAAGACAGTTCACATAAAACATAAACCCAGCAAAAGCAAAGAGACTTGGCCAAGGTCACCCACGTCTCTGTGGCAGCCTGGGGACCTCGCCTGCTGGTCAGATCCCTGATATATTTGAACAAAGTCGCCCTTCAGTGTCTCTTCTGTCCCCTTTCCTTCTCGGTCAGTTTATCTCTTTCTAAGTTGAGTTTGTTTTCGCTTTTTAGCGATTTTTAATTCCCTCTTGCCTTCCCTCAGACAAAAGCATGAAGTCACTGAAGTGTATTTTTTTACCTATTTGATGCACTTTTAGAGCACACACAGCTCGAGTTGGTGCGTGGAGCAGCTGCTTTAACAGCGCTGCCGTTTAAAGTTGGATTGCTCCGAATCCTCTCTCCCTTTGCAACGAGTTCCTTTGCTAGGGGTTAAGGCTGCAGCTTGTTTAGCAACAACCCAAAAAGCCTTGGAAGTCCCTCTGGAGGCAGGATGCCATCTGGAATTTGCACTGCTCCTTGCTGCGAGTGTGCCTGGTGGGATGGACTGGGGAGGGAGACCAGAGCTCCTGCCCAAAGCGCCTTCAACACAAGGAAACATCACAAACCAGAAGCAAAACGTTCCAGGGCTCCCAAAGCTGATGTGATAGATGCCTCTGCCTTGTCTCCTTTCCTTTTTCTCTCTTTTCCCTCCTCAGTCTGAAGAGGTGAATTAAAGCCACTGAGCTTCCCAGCAGCAGAGTGATCTGGGAAGGGATTGTCAGGATGGGCGGATGGTGAACGTGCCGAGATGGTGAGAAGGAAAGAAAAGGAAAATCCTTAAAAGCAAGAGCCTGAAGATTTCACAAAGCTTCTGCAGAGCTCAGGGAGAGCTTTGTCTGACTCAAGACTAAACAAGAAACTCAATATCTGCCTCATTAAGAGTGGTGAACCGTTCAGATTGAGCTTTTGGTTCCATCAAAGCCTTTTGCTATATGCCTCAGACAGCAGCATTCAGGCAAGGATTGGATGGGACAATGCAGCATAAACTTCAGTTTTAGGCCTGAAAGATTATTATTATTATTATCATCATCATCATCATCTCATTATTATGATTACCATCATTGTTATAGTTGCTATTATCATATTTCAGTGGAAATAGTCACACAGTTGAATTCATATATATGCTAATGCCTTGCTGAATCAGAACCTGTGAAAACAAAGAAGAGAAACCTGATGGACAGTCAGGATGAACAATTTAACACTGAACTGGTCCCAGTTAGCAAATGGGAGAGCACAGTTTGTTGTAACTGCTCCAGAGGGGAATGCTGCTGGGTTGGAGGGAAGGTATTATGGGCTGGAGGACCTGTCCCAGAAACTGTTCCAAGATCATTTTTTGGTACAGATGCATTTCAAAAAACCTACAGAAAATCCCTAGGCAAGCAGACAGGCAAAATTACCACTCTAAAACCTGCTGGCTGCAGCACAGCCATAGACCAGCCCTAACTCTGCTATAACCATCCTGCAATGACTGGTGTTCAAAATAAATTGTCATCTCCTTTCTCCAGCTGCTATTACTATTTCTGTGCATGAAAAGGAAATGGATGTTCTATTTCACCTGCTACTCATGGAAGTGAAACGCTCTTATATGTGCCATCCTCCCAGCCTGAGGAGTAATGGTAAAATACAACTTACATTCTTAAACTTGGTCTATATTTGAATTTTTTCTAGCCCAGCTCTGACACGTAGGAACATGAAAAAAAAAAACCAAAAACACCACACCCTCTAACTAACCTAACAGCAATGTACAAAAATCCTCATCTATCTTTTTCCAAAATCACTTTGAAATCTGGTTTAATTTATCAGCAAAGGACTTTTGTTTTTTTTCTTTTTTTTTTTTAATTACAATCTATTTCTCGCTAGGGAAGATCGCTAGGTCAGTGCTGGCTCCATAAATACGGATCTGAAGACAAATTTAAATTTTGAAGTAGTCAGAAGCTATTAGAGTTCTTGGACCCAGCATCTGCTAAATGCCAGGCTGGTTTTCACCACAGGAGCAGAGAGATTGGCTCCTACTTGCCCAAATGCCAAGGTGGGGTGAAGTGGATCCTGTGTGGTCGGTCACACACACTCCTGGATGTTTCTAGTTTTTCTCCTTTTTTCTCTAGTTTTCATCAGTCTGCTGGTGGGCATTGCAGGAACCACACTCCTGGCTTTGCTATCTCCTTGTCACCATTGCTTTCCCCAAAATCCCAGCTTTCCTGCCCCATCTGCATCCCAGCTGCAGAACCCCAAATGGTGCTTTATACCTTTTACATCTGGGCTTCTGACCACAACCAGAGCCGAGCACGCAGGGAGGTGCTGTGGCCTGGGTTTTCCCTGCACTGCTCCTGTGGTTTGCTGGGAAAAACACAAATTGCTCCATCTGGGCTGTGCTGAGAGAAGCCTCTTGTCACCCTCTGTGTCACAGCCCCTGGAGCAGCCTCGTGCCAGTGCCCGGCACTGCTTCTGGGGGAATGCTGGCAAGCACTGAGTCAAAAAACAATGTAATTGGAAAAATTAGCATGATCACCAGACAGGAGAACATCCCTGTATGTTTTCTTCAGAAAGTCCACAGTTTCTTTAGCACCACGCACAGTCTGTAAACAGAAAGGAGCTGCTCACTGCTGCCTGGCTCCAGCTGCAGAGGTTTTGGCTGAGCACAGAGGTTCAGCAAGGACACGTTTGTCTGCTCTCACCACGAGAAGGGCTTCCCAGAGCACACAGTCAGCTCACTGGTGCACCACTGTGCTGCTAAAAGTTTGTGCTTTCTGGGTAAAACTTCTAAAAATAGCCTCCTCTTTAATATTAAGCTCAGAGCATGGATATTGCTTTTGGCATTTTGTTCGCTGCTGGAGGAGCTCTACCAAGGAAAAGTTTCCCACGGTCTGTTCTTTCGATTCTCTTTGCACACAACACAACAGTGACACCAGAACAGTCTAAAACAAGAGGCAGGGAAACATTTCAGCTCTGCTGCTCTTTTTTTTCACTGATTCTGCTGGGCTTAGATATTTCACTTCACGTGGTACTGCATGTGAGGCAGACCCTTCTTAGACAGGATGATAACAGCTGCAATACCTACAGGAAGGAGAAGGGGAAGGTTGCAGTGAAAGGTACTTCCAGCTGTACTTTAGAGATAGAAGCTAAGTGTTGGAGCTACAAAGTAGGGTTTGTCTTGAGTTCTCATCTCAGGCTGGGCTAGGTCTGATGGATATCAATGCAGTCTCAGATGCAGAAATAGTATTTCAAGCAGGACAGCCTAGAAAAAACGGAAATAATCTACCCTTATTTTAAAAAATTGCAGCTCTCCAAGGCCTCACTGCCTGAAACTTGGATACAGTTGGTCACATCCTGCAGAAGCCACCAGTGATGGATGCAGCTCGGTAGCTGGAGATGGATGGGCTGCAATTATCCTTCCTTACAAGAAGTGAAGCAAACACTTTTAGCCATTCATTTATTGCTGCTGTGATCAAACAAAGCAGGGTGCACCATGGATCTGATCTACCCTTGTAGTTTAACCATCCCCATCCGCCCACTCCGGACACTCCTTCCCAAAGGAGGACCCTGCAGTGCAGCAGTTGGATTTTCCAAGGAGAGTGACACAACAGCAAGGCTGGAAGGGGCAAGGATTGGTGCCCACCTCCACTTCACGCAGAAGAAGAAACAGAAAGAAGCTTGTTCCTTTCCATATTTTAACTTAACTAAATTTCTATTGTCTAGAGGGGAAATCTCCTGATCTTTCTTTCTCTGGACCAATTATCTTAATAAATAAATTCTCTGGCACAGGTTCATAAAATGGATAAAACAATTTGTTTAGTGAATAGATAAAATCACAGTGAAAGTAAGGAAACAAGAAGAAAGCCACGCAAGAGCAACACAAACATTATCAGGGAGTAAATGATCAAACAAGGTTCCCAAGGGATTTTAAAGGCCTTGTTCTGCTTTGAATGCACATGTTTCACCAGCAAAATGCTAGCACACTCCATTTTCACAGCATGAAGAAGCCAAAGGTCTGGTTAAATTTCTGCTCAAATAGGAATTTTAAAGATAAAGACCTCCCCCTATTAAATACTCACATAAACACACTTGCAGGCATGCAGACACTGAATAGCCTCCAGCCTTTCTAGAGTTTTCCATTATTCTTAGGATAACAAAACACTAATTGAAGACTTGACTCATAACTAGACTCAGATGAATTTTGGTCCCCTCACCACTAAAATGGTGATGTCAAATCAGACAAATCTGTCTCTGCAAATAGTTTCTAGCTTTTTATCTGTAAAAAGGGTTGAGCTTATTTGAACTACTGTCTTTCTTGATGCATTTTATTTAAAGATGCTTTTAAGATCTTGAGAAATTTTCATCTTTGTGGCTGGGGAAATAATTCTTCTGGGTTTGTTGCCCATTTTTTTTTTTTTTTTTGAGCTGAAATGATTTAACTTTTCTGCTCACAAAGCAAAACAAATATTATAATTTTGCTTGGCCTATTTAAGAAAACACAACTGCCAGAAAATCAATATGAAATGGGTTTTTATATTATTAAAGACATGTGATCTTTAAGATCACTTGCGGCAAGGTACTAGATATTCCTCCCTGCCAAGTTTCCTTTCTACCTTTTCCCTCCAGCATGTATATAAAGAAATTAGCTTTTCCCACTGCTCTGATGAATTATTCCTCTGTCCTACCCATTGTGTGATCCCATATGGGGTGGTACCAGGAAGGACTTTAATTGCAGGTGTCAGATTTGTTATTATTTGTGGTGTTTGCAGGTAGACTGTGATGCACAACATACAATTACCTTCAAGAGGAAGAACACAAAGGCAAAACTTGAGATCTATAACATCCAGGTTTCAGTGTAGTCAACAATAAAATTAAATTTTCCACTTTGGCAAACCACCTTAGTCCTGCCTTATTTACTGGAAATGTTCTCGTGGTGATGTGATGTCGCAAGCCCCAGAGGTGTCACAGACATCGCTGCCATCACCTCTCCCAGGGAGGTTTTGGGATGTCACCCGTGAAGCAGGAAGGATGAGGGTAGAAAGAGCAGGAAGGACCAGGGTAGAAAGGCAGTACAAACCCCAGCCAGGCAGGATTGATTTTCTGTATTAAATATTTTCAAATCCAAGGCACTGCACAAGGAGTTTGCTGAGGACTGATTTACCACACCTTGCCACAGGACAGGGAAAAGCCACAACTTTCTCTGGAGCATCTTCTGCTAGCCTGGCTTTGGCCAGCCACTAAACCCAGTAGCATTATTCAGTGTTGTTTCCTTCTGCTCGTTTTTACATCCAGTCATTCATTTCAGCTCCCCCAAAATCCAGGCAATTGTAGCTTGCCTTGGCTCCAGATCTGCCAGGCTGTGAGTGCGAGCCAAGGAACCCCATGAAGAATCTCTTGGTGAGAAAAACATCCCCTCCCCTGCTGCCTGGAATTTCCTTGAGAGAACTGAGGAGCTGAAGGCAGAGGGAGCCTTTGCTACAACAATTAATTAAGTTTTAGTGATTCCCTTTTTTTTTTTCGCTGTCAAAAACGAAACAACCACTTGTCTGTCATGGTCTTGCAGACTGGTGTGAATCACACCGAGAGTGGGGTAACCTTGGCATCTGCACACTTGGCTCTGCACGGCTTGATTGTCTTAAAACCAAGTGAGGAGCTTTAGGAGCAGTGGGATAGAGAAGAAATAGCATCATCCACTGAGGACTGATGAAGTTACACTGCACACACAAGTTGGAGAGGGTCTATTTGCTTTTATGTGTGCTGGAAGGCACCAGTCCTACAGTCCTGACACTGCCTGTTTATCCAGAACAGGCAGTGGGGGTGCCCTGATTTGAATATTCAGCATTCAGCAGGAATGGCTTTGTTGGTTAAAAAGAAAAAAGAAATTCAACTGAAAAGTTTTGTACAAGCATTGCTGGAGGTTCCAAGGTGTAGCCCAAAGCTGAGTACATGGAGAAGGTCGGAAATGCTCCACTGCTGGCAGCTGGTAGGTCTGGCTGTGCCTGCAGGATGACAAGGGACACTTCTGGTGGGGACTGGGCCAGGTTACCCCTGCCTAGAAGCTTCTCTGGAAACCACCACTCATCCTCACCTTCATCCACAGGGTACTCTGTTGGAGCAGCTGAAGTGATGAGGACAGAAGTGCAGAAAAACCCTGCTAAATGCCATTTCCTGGTGCCACTGAGTGTGGGTGGCACCACTCCACACCTCTCCAGCTGCTCAGCTCCCATCCCAGCACATTCCTGTGTCTGCTTCTGGCTTGGGTTAAGGGTTTAACCAGCCCAGCACACACCCATTCCAGATCCCTCACTTCCAAAGCATTTAAACATTTGGGTTGTCTTTAAGAGTAATTCACAAGACACTCATTGCATGGACATTGATGGCAAAGTGCTGTGTGTGTTTTAAAGCCAGTCCAAGTGCTTGGAACAACTTTTTCCCGTGGTAAAATACTTGGTCAATTGGTAATCCATGAGTGTGCATCCAACATAGCAACCATTTAAAAATAATAAAACTGAAAAATAACTCTATCTAAAAAAAGCCACGACCCTTAAAATGTATTTTCAATGACACTTATTAAAAATGAAAGGATGTTTCTAATTATATCTGCCTTTATACTTTCCTGAAGCTCAAAAATAGCAAAACCAGCCAAAGCCTAAACAAATAGAACAATTTCTGCTTTCAGATGAGTGAAAAACTCTATGTTCTCCAAAATGATTTTGATCAATCTTTTTGGTGGAAAAAAAGTATATTTTTTTCCTGTGTAGCATGAATCCCCCTTCCAAAGTTTTAGTCTCTTTCCCATTTTCCAGGTGAACCCGCACATCAAAATAAGTTAAAAAAAAAAAAAAAAAAATCAATTCTCCAATTTTTTACACTTCTCTAACAAGGACCAGTCTCACCTGATGAAATACCTACAGAGCGTAACTGTAAATTTTATTGTGTACCACACACCCTTGGTCGATTGAGTAACAGCTACGAGCCCTCAGAAATCAATCTATATTTATCACGCAACCAAACCTTTGTGAAACAGAAAGCGGGACAGGTTTTCCAGGCACGGTATGATCTGGGATTTCAGTGTGTGTGTGCGCTGGAGAACATTTTGACCACAAACAGAGCTGATTATCGATATAATTATGCTGCAATCACACCAGAGGAGAGTATCCAGTAAATCAAATCCAACTGTCCGCCCACTCGCCGAGAAGAGAGACTAGAATCTGTCAAATCAGGGAAGGAGGAACAGGTGGCCTCATTTGCAAAAAAAAGGCTGCTCCTGCACAGCCGAGCGCTGAACATCCATACTCACACACACACACACACACATTTATTAAATGCAGAGTGTTTAATAAGCTTTCTGTGCAGCACATTAAATGTGCTTCTGGTGCTTGCACCGATATAAAATGTGACACGCAGGTCTCCTCGCACACCAAGCAAATAACCTGGGACTTACTAAGTGCTGCCATAAGTTTTCACCTTTTGAATGCTTTTAATGGCTGCTGACAGCAGCGTGCAGCCTCTGTGGCAGCTCTGCCCAGCCCTTCAGCGGCAGCAGCTCTGCCAGCAGCTCAGAGGAGGATCCTGCTATGCTGACGTGGGACATCCTCTCTTCCCAACACGGGGAACAAATCCTGTTTTTGAAGACTGCTGTCTAGCTGGGCTTCTCAAGGCTGGCTCTCAAGAAATCCTTTGTGTCCCACCCAGGTGGTAATTGCTGTTTCTCCAGATTTTAGAAATCACTTTAAACTGAAGGAGGGCATGGTTAGATTGGATACTGGGAAGAAATTCTTCAGTGGGAGGGTGATGAGGCACAGGTTGCCCAGAGAAGCTGTGGCTGCCCCATCCCTGGAAGTGTCCAAGGCCAGGTTGGACAGGGCTTGAAGCAACCTGGTCTGGTGAAAGGTGTCCTTGCAATGGCAGGGGGTTGGACTAGGTGAGCTTTAAGGTCCTTTCCAACCCAAACCATTCCATGATTCTATGAAATTTTGAATTTCCTTCATCTTCTCTGACCTTCTGACATGGTGGGCACCAGTGGGCAGGGTGTGAGTGGGAAGAAATACCAGATTCCTTTGAGCAGGGTGTTAAGCAGAAAAGCAGGAGGATATAATTTAGCCCAGTGCTGTGGCCCTCTCTACGGGCAAGTCTGGAAGGGCCTAACCATGGTTCACTATTTACTCATGGCCACAGGACAGCCACCACCCAAGGAAAGACCGAGAGACCCCAAAGCAGATGGCACTGAGAAAACTCAAATCTCCTGAACGTTACCTTATATATTTTCCTTCTTTTGGAAGGTACAGGCATATAGGGCACATATCAATCCATCAATTTTGGCAGGCAGTGGCAGCAGGTACAGGAAGAGCCTGCCATGTTTTGGGATGCAAAGAGCTGCGTTCCCCTGCTCACACAAGACTGAGCTCTCAGCTGTGGATGTTGTAATGACCAGACTATGAAACTTCAAACTCAAGGTTAATTCCCATTTTCAGTAATGAATGGGAAAAGCTGAAAATCCATCAAAACTACAAATAGGAGGAAAATGCCTCTGAAAGCAAATGCCTTGAGAAAGTGCTAGCTATGAAATGAAACGCAGGTATGGCAAACGCTGTGAGTTCTCAAGATTCAGGTGTGCCCTCTTTCCAGAGGTTCCTGAAGGAAAAGATGAAAAACAGCTGCATGTCTTAGAAGGAAGGCTTTGGCAGCTGCCCTCTAACAGGAGATTCTCAAAGGCTCCAGTCTCTGGGATGCCTCCATCACATATTATCTAAAGGGAGAAAATGTACAGGATTTAAAAGTACAAAAAATACAAGACTGTCTGGGATATACAGGAATTGCAGTCACGAGCTCAAGTACTAAATAATAAGACAGAATGATGATCTGTGGAGTCGTTAAGTCCTTATTTTCTCAGTTGCAGATGATGTTGCCTCACAATTCCTTTCCCAAGCATAAACCACCTGTGTTCATGTCTTGGTACTGAGGTTGCAACCCCAGAGATCTATAGAAACTTGCCAAATCTGGTATGTATGCACATCCCTTATTCCCAAGGCTAAAAGAATACTTCTGAAGGTGGAAAACTCCAGGAGAGAAAATGCTCTACAAAGAAGCTTAAGGGCCCATCTGAAGGGGAAAGCAAGCACTTGCTTTAGCAATGATTCATTTTTAATTGTTTAGTGCGATTTCAGTGGACACAAGCTGATGTAGGAGAGAGACCATTTGCAAAGTCCTCTTGTAGCAGTGCATGCTCTCAAATTTAATCTGTAAAGTGCTGCTCATAATGCCCTGGAATGGTTTCTTGCCCTCAGCTGCACAGTGAACAGTTGCCCATGTAAATCCCTCATGAGATAGGTGACCCCTTTATGATCCAGCACACACAGCAGAGGAGAGAGATCCTGCTCCACTCATAAAACCAATCATTCTTCCCTAATAGTCTACAATTTGCAGCCACCATAAAACCCACCCTGACCATATTTAGCAGGAAGGGGTGTGATTCTGAACTTGAAGGTTAAAGACCTGCACAGGTCCATCCCCATGGCTGGACTGGGTAGAGAAGTCAGTAATTCACACAAGCTACCACCAAATGGCACTGAAAAATAGGAATCCCTAAATCCGGAGCAGAGGACCTCCTGGAAGCTGCAGAGTTCTGTGCCACTGGGCTGTGCAGCATTGGGAGATGTTGATAAACTTTGCAGCCAATACACCCGGGACTACCAGTGGGAACATTTCCTTTCCACAGTAGGCACTGAGGTTTTTCACACGGAATTTCATATTTTCAACCAACTCAATGCCTCTCCACCCTCCTCTCCAAGGCAAGCCATAGTGATGACATCTTCCTTATCATCAATAAAAATGATGTACGGCAGACTGCGGAGTTATTCAACAAGCAATTTCCAAAGATCACCTTTACTACAGCGTATAAAACAGATCTAGGACTCCCTTTCCAGGATGTCAGAATTTTATGAAGCATCCAGTCTCCACTTGCAGCTCCCTGTTATGAAAAGACCAGCTCTTCACGTCGATATACAGTGTTTTGCTTGCCTCAGCACATCCCCATGACCGTGAAAAAAGGTTGCTCGTGATGAGGATCGTTATTAAAAGCATCACTGAGGTGATGCAAGAGAGGAAAAACCGCTTGCAAAACACACCTATAAAGAGCTGAGCAGGTGTTGCTGTCTGCCTGCTCATCTTGCCTGAGCCTAAGGACCACCCTCGATGGGGATGGTCCCACCAAGCACCATGAACACAGATGAGCTCTGCTGTTGATGCAGTTTTCCCTAACTAATGTTAGAACTGAAAACGTGGCCCCAGGAATCGATTATGTAAATCCCTCGGATGGATAGAAGCTTTTCCCAACAAAACTGAGCATCGCAGATGATTATTTCTGCCATCCCTGCAGCAGTGAGGGCAAGCTAAGAGCTGAGCACATGCTCAGAGCTAAGCACAGACTGTTACAGGCATTTCTGAGTCAAGGACTCAATCTCTTCTTCAGGATGCAGTGTTGATTCCTAACTGTGGAGATGAGTCATGAAGAGTCAAAAGACAGAGCAGAAACACATCTGTTACTCTGCTGATCTGAAGAGGAAATATTTTCTCCACCTCAGTGCTTCACACCCATCCTCACTTTCTCCTACCAGCACCTCCTCTCCCATAGCTTTGTTTTCATATCCAGGGACATTATTCAGGAATTATTCCACCATTATTCAGGAATAGGCCCTCTAGCAAAGATGAAATGAAAGCAATATTACCAGCTCAGCAGTGACCAAGGATGTTAAATCCTCCTCTATTGGGAACAAACAACCGTCTTTTGGTGATTTCTGAGATTTGCATCACATTTGGACACAGTAAATATAAGAAAATTAGCCCAAAAGAGTCAACATTAGATTAAAGAATAGGGTACTATAACAGTTATCTTCTGCGTTTCAGAGTGCAGGTAGTAGAATTTACTGCATGGAAGAAAAGGTGAATGGATTTGCATTTAAGTTTCATCACTTTTAAGGTCCCCAGTACTCAAGTCTCCCTTTAAAAGAGCCCTAGTGGACAATAAACTCTTTTAGAAAATATACAGCAAAGCAGCAGTGCCCAATAGACATAAAATTAGAGCGCTGTAATGTTTCAGCCATTCAGTTCCTTTGATATCAGCAGCTGGCAGCAAGACACTTGAAAAGATGGAGAAACAAGTAACTTCTAATGGATAAATATGTATTTTTTTCCATATCCTATATGTTTTAAATATACATAAATGCACACACTCACACGCGTGTACTAATAGGATAAATTTACAGGGCAAACAGAAGTGAGCAGTTGCCAGTATAGATAAGGAGCTACCATTAAGCATTTAAAATAATTACAGCTTTTAAACCATGGAAACAAGAACTTTAAAAGAATGTTTTTGGAGCATTTTCCTCTAGAATGAAAATTTCTCAGGCATTTCCTCCTGAGTGAAATCAGAAATCACCAGTGCCATTATATTTTAAAAGCAAAAGCTTTCTGAAGAAGATTTGTCACAAAGGTGTCCCTGAATTAACCCCCAAGAAATGGCCCAAGAAAGAGATTTTTAATAATATTTCAGGATGCAATTATTTTTTTTATTTCTTGTTAATTGTAATTAATCATCAATTATGTGGATGCCTTTGCACATGCTACTTCCATGCGAAGCCATGGAAAGGGGTTCTCCTCAGTCCTGCACTGACTTGCAGGAGGAGGGGAAGGCAGCTGCCCCCCTTCTCTGCACACTCCATGCCTTATGCAGATCTGTGCTTCCAGGTCTGTCCCCGTGAACCTTCCCTCTCTTCAAAGGGAAACAACTGGATGCACAGCTCTTCACAACGGCTTCCTCAGTGAGATACACAGGAATCAAAGGATTTTCATCCTCCTGGAAACCCAGTTTCCATTGTAAGCCTTTCATTCAACAGTCTAAGCTGACCTGTCTTTATGCAAAATAGTGCTCAACCAGTGAATTGCTAAAGAATTAACAATATAAACTACCAGAAAATAAATTGAAAAATGAATCATTGACTTATTTGCCTCAAAAGAACCCCCAGAATTCACCATAAGAAACCAAGAAGCTGTTATGTTTCATGCAAGAGACCTTTGGCCTTGCTTTCCTCCTCCTCTTCCTTTTCCTCCTCCTCCTCCCTTCAGCCTTGGTGAGCTGCTCAAGATCCCGAGAAGTCTGTGCAGTCTATCCCCATCCCCAACATCACTGGGAGCTGCAGGATGGGAGAATTTTTGGATGGTCCCCGGGAGCCCACCTCCTCTGGGCTTTCCTACAGAAATGGGGAAGGTTTTTATCTGTTACTCAGCTCTGATGTACTCTGTTTTCCTTCTGGGTGTTATGTATTTATTTTCATGAGTGTTTGCAGCACCGTTCCACTTTGCAACAACAGGCTTTGTGTGCCAGGCAGAAACATCATTGTTATCAGACGCTGGATGTGTCAGTCCTTATCTGTAGCTGGCTGCAAACCCATCCCAGAGCAACCAAAACAGATAAATTTCTCTAGAAGAAAAAATCCCTCAACATTACTTATATTTGGCTTGAAGACACCATCAAATGGTTTTGTGGTTCTTTTTTGCACCTGGATATACACAATAGAAAAAACCCCTACTTCTCAGAAAAAAACCCTACTTTCTTATAGATATGATTCCCTCTCCCCTCTGAAACACTGAATATATTTTTATCTGATTTATGCCATAAAGGTACAAATCTTTGAGGTCTTTCCTTTTTTTACAGTATGTGTTCAGCTCTTATTTTTGCATTTGTGTAGTGAAAATAAAAAGAAAGAGAAAATATATATTTTCATCTTTAATATAAACAGGTGTATATCCAGCAGGATGGGAAGGCACCGATCAGCAGGTGCTGCTCTCCTGCTGCAGGAGGGGTTTATTCTGGTGCTTTGATTAGCAATCCCTGCCTGAACAATTCCCCCTTCATGGAGATGCTGTGAGGCTGGAAAGGACCTCAGAGGCTTGGAGGAATGGTGGTTATTGAAAGAACTGGTCCTGGGTAACAGATTTGTAACACAATATTGAAATTCCACATTGCATTTCCTCATTCTAAGATGAGGTTTGCCTCAGGAGCCTTTAATGGTAGGGCAAAGCTAAGGCATGAACAGAATACACATGAGCACACAAAATGTCTGCAACTCATGCTATGATAACAAAAATCACAAAAGCAACCAAATTAGAAGAAAAAATGTTCTGCAAAGCTTTTTAACCTTTGCCCATGGATTTCTACATGGAAAAGTGTTTCCCTTGCTGTGTTCAGTATCTTATGGCTTTGTATTAGGAGGGGCTGTGGTTCAGGAGGGCAAAACAGCGAGGGCACCACTGTGCCTTGGAGGAGATCAGCACCTTTGTGGGGTTTCAGGATGATCTGAGAGATCAAGAGATCCACGGGGGTGGGAGAGGGCCTTGTGTGACCCCAGCTCCATGGAGAGGAGGCTTGGGGACCTTGCAGGTGGAGCTGGGAGAGAGCCAGGACCCCGGAGGCTCTTTCACATGTCTGGAAAATGTGCAGGGCAGCCTTGCTGCCTCCTACAAGGAGCGTGCAAGGCTGTACATCCCTCATGTGCTGCTGTAATTATTACTGCTCTCTTAATCACGTTATGCAAATTGCCTGAGCGGGAAGGAGGGAGAGGAGGCAGATAGAATAACTGAGGAGGAAAGGGTAATACTTTTGGGTGGTTACGACTTTGCTCCCTGATTAAAATTCCTGGAATTCTCAATTGTTTCTTATCAAAAGTCTTAAAAAGGAGGATTTTTCTTTTAATAAAAATAAACGAAGAAAAATGGATCTCTCATTTCCAAGGGATACAATGGAGATCACCTTGTAGTCTGGCAGCAGAATTGATATGATTTGCATTACCAAGGATGACTAAATGGAGTGTTAAATTATCTCAAAAAAAAGAAAGGTGTAAATTGATATTCATGACATCAACAAGGTTAGAAAGGAAAAAAAAAAGATAGTGAGTCTTTACATGTCTTCTTGTACTACACAAGTGTTAATTTTATATTCCATGGGCACTAGACTACTCCAAAAGGCATCTTCTGCTTTTGTGTGACACCTCTAGGAAATGATTTGCAATTATACACACCAGCACTGGAATGTGATGCTGCAGCAATCAGCATCGGCTATAAAGACACTAATTATTTCTGATAAATTCATTCTGTGGGTACATTCTGAGCGCACACAAAAAGTTTAGCGAGCTGCAAATTTGATTTTGGAATTAATGCACTGCATTTGAAAGTATTCTGTTGGGAAAGAGGTGGGGGGAAGGGAAAACTGCCTCATTCATCAGCAATGTAATCTCTCAAAAATATCTTTTAGCAATATTTAAATTGTTTCATTGCTCTTAAAATGTTTTATTGATTCTTCATAAAGATTCCTCCATCATTCATGCATTTATCTATACACATATATACATTGGAATATGCAAGGAATATACAAGCTATGTCCAATTCCATGACGTCAGAAATCCATATTTGGCCCCCACATGGGTATCATTAACTTGGGTTGACCCTGGGCTAACATTATCTTCTAACTTGTGGTTATTCTGGAGCGTGGAGAACAGAGGTTGTGATCCCAGTCTTGCAACTGCTCCCAAATTTACTTTGGAACACACTTTAAAAGACTTGTGAGTTTAACCAAAATTTAAAAATTGCTACCTGTAACCAGTATTGCCCAAGTGCTTTGCTCAGCTTTTGGGACTTTAATTTGAGCCTTGCTGTAGCTGAAACTTTCCTATGAAGTCGTTAGTCTTGGAGTTGTGGGAGTACAGCTTAATCTTGCTCATTTAGGATTTTATGACTGCAATGCTGCATGATTTTTAGTTGGTCAGGGAAAATTGTGTAGAGCTATATTCATTTTAAAATATTAGGTTTAACTAGTTTCCAGATGTTTAGGACTTATTGAAAGGTGCAAGTTTTGCACATACAAGTCAGTGCTAAACACTCACCCAAAGACTGCAAAGAACCAAAATACACTGTGGTATTTAGACACCAATTCTCAGCAAAATAAGAAGTTCCTGCCAAAGTGCTGGCATGAAATGCCTGTAAAATCATCATGCATGTGTCATTCACCTTCTAGACCAAGGCATGATGGTGACACAGCACTGTCACCACAGCTCCACGCTACTATGGATTAGAGCAGTAGGGATTTCACCTGGAGTGCATAAATCCCTTCCCAACAGCACAAACAGTCCCTGTGATGAGTATATCCATGGCCCATGCCCTGCCCCTTCTCTGTCTTTCAGGTTTTTTCAAGCATTTTTTCTTAGCTGAAATTTTCCCATTTCCCTATTGGTGTTCAATTTTATCATCTTTCTGGCAAGAGCACACATCCGACAATTTTTCAGCTGTTTTCTTCTTCACTGTCCAATACCTAAAACAATTCTTTCAGATTGAGGAAAGGATATTGACATTTGGTTAATACCACAGGAAGGTGAGAGGTGGAGTGAAATGTAACCCTGAAGTGACAAAACCTGTTAGTCAAATAACATTGTCTACTTCTTTTTATTCTTTATTAAAAGAAGTGAATATTTTCTTTAGAGTTAAATCCAAATCTTTGAGTACTCAAGGATGGCAATACTGACTCATAGTCAGATGTCTCCTTCCTCACACCCAAACTTCCTGCATCTCCATTGAAGTGCATCAAGCCCTTTAAATGTGTTGCTCATCTCACTGCCAAGACATTGAATTATAAGAGCTGATTGAATATTTTTTTTTTTTATTCAGAACAGCAGTGAAAAGATTTCTTTCACCTCTTTATCTTCCAATATTTCTGTATAGGTGTTTATTATAATACTTTATGTGGATGCTGACTTTAGATTTGCAGATATGCATTTATGAATAAAGTATTGTAGATGAGATCATAGATTAAGGCTAACAAATGCAGTAGAGATTTTTTCATTTGTAGTAACACAATGACCTCCTTTGCATTGCAAATTTCACTATATTTGGGCTGGGGTGAGGATATGAAATATGTAATATCAAATAAAGATCTATAATAATCCAAAAGTAGATATCTGAGGAACAAGATGTCTGAAATTCCCCTTGACTTGGATTTAACAGCTTTTGATGTTTCGGTTCATTCCACCCTGGCTTGGTTCTCGGTGAACCCCAGAATTTACTCTCTATTGTCCTCAAATAACCTCTGCATGAAGGGTTTGATGGAAGCATTACCTGACACAGTTTTACACCACTCATCTCATGTCAGGAAGAGCATCATTTTCTCTGGAGCCCTTTCATGCTGGTGGGCATTAGTGACAATCAGCTCTGAGAAGTTCCCAGCAGCACAGGGTGGTTTGCATTGAGATGTAAAATGCTGCATTTAGCAACGTGTCCATTAGTGGACCCCAGATGAAAGCTAAATTAAACACCTGCATTCAGATGTTTCTAAACAGTGTTTCCTGCTGCACTGACAAACCATACCCAGCTATTTTCCATGAAGGGTATTGTCTCTTGAGAGGAAGTCTGTCAGAGAGACATAAGTCCAATATTCTCCATCCCTGAAGAGTAACGGGGTTATACAAACCGAGTGCTCTTTGCAGGCTTGGGAGTGTCTTTGCACATTGTCCCCAAATGTCACCACTTCATAAAAGAAACTGAGCCTCTAATGTCCTCTTAAAGCCCTAAAACAAGAGGATAACAGGAGGGATTTAGAGAAGCACAAACGCTCCGAAAGATGCAAGGAAAAGTAAAATTATTGCTTTGCATCTGGGATGAGAAATGTTTGCTGCCAACCAAAACGCATTCTAACTTCTGTCCACAAATATCCATCCAGTTAATTTCTATGGAATAACTGAAACCAGGAGAGAATGAGCCCCCTTAGTGCTACAGTCTAATTTCATGTGCTCTGTTCACTGTCTTTTAAAACCTAGCACTTCTTTTTGATGAATAGTCCTTGGCTGCCCTTCGTCCCGGCAAAGGACTTTGCATTTCAACCTTTATTTCTCATAGTGGTTTTCCACTCCAGATGTTCCCCCTTTGGACATTCCTGATCCACATTTAGCACCTCAGTTTTGGGTGCTGCCCACAGATAACCGGTGCTAAGGCCACTATCTTGCCAAACATCCGTGCAGCCAACATGTAGTCAATTATTTTAATATTGTCTTGTAAATGAATCACTCTAATCATCCTGGCTGCCTACCTCTGCGGCCAAATTAACTTGTCAGCATCTTTTGTGTTTTAAGGGTCAATTTTAGAAAGGTCTCAGCCATGGCCCAAATCTGCTCCCATTGAAATCAGTGGCAAAACTCCCGGGATCCTCACTGGAAGCAGGTTTTGGCAAGTACAGAGCATTTGCGAAAATTCCAGCCTTCAGGACAAAATGTCCTCAATATTTCAGAGGTGCCCTGCTCTGTGGCATTAAAGAGACATCTCCCCACAGACAGCACTAACCCAGGGTGCCTTCCCTGTGCTCCTGCTCTGCGTGCCCACATTATTCTCATTCTGCTTTCCGCAGTTGCCTGAAGTCATTGCTGCTTCCTAAATCCCTTTTGCTTCCCCAGCTGATTTCCTACCTGCTAGATTACTTCTTTTCCAGTTGTTTTGGCTGCCCATTACAACAACCTGAATTTTACCATGGATTTAAAACAGGAAGTTTCTTCCTCCCCTTTTTACTTTTCTTCATTTATTCAGTTTTTTTCAAAGCGATACAACCCTTCACAATTTAGAAAAACCTTGCATTTACCTCGTGTTTACTCCATCTTTCATTCCATTAAATAAAACAAAGCTTAAGACCAATCCCCAAAGTACCTCTACTTGTTATTTCTCTCCAGACTGATACACCACAGTTTGTCCTTCAGCCTGTATGGATTCTGTGCAATCATGAGCACTACCAGCTTCCTCCACTCTTCTTTTCCAAGCAGGACTGTGGAGCTGGCCTGTTATAAATTGTAGATGGATTAGAAGCACTGCCTTTCCTCTAATGCCCAGTTTAATAAATTAATTTTAATAAAGAGGCAATCAAGCCAACAGTGGTTTGGCAAATCTCCCTGAGGCATCCAAGTTCCAACATTGGGTGCCCAAGGCTGGAAGAACAGAACTACACACAGAAAGGAAAGTGCTCATTTCAGCCAGCACCTGTTAGATATTTCACAGCAGCGTTGGGATCCCCGTACTGCAGTGCTGTGCTCTGTTCCAGGACCAAGAAGAGAGATCTTGCCCAATGGTAATTTTTCTAAATTATTTAAAAGTCTAAATTAAATACAGGGATACACAAAATAAAGGCAAGATCAGGGTTTGTTTATAAAGGAGAAAGAACTTGGAATACTTATCACACAATAGTGCTTAATATAGAAACTCTTGTAAGTGCTGATTTACATGGTCAGCAAATTCAGATTCTGGATGGGTGCAAAGTCACAGCAGAAAAGTTGCTCCTGAGGAAATCCTCAGCTGTGGATGTTCCAAGTTTTGATTTTTTTTTTTCTAAATTAACTTTCGACTTTCTCAGTTGGCTCTGGGATCGGATGAAGTTAAACAAAATGGTGCCCAGAGCAGGGCTGGCATGGTTGTCTCTGCTACAGAGGGCAAAGGCAGCGGCTGGCTCTTCCCTGACCTTGGCAACAGAGCGAGGAGCTGCACCTCCTGCTTCTCCATCGGCCCTTTGCTGTGGTTAAAGCTCTGGAAGGTCTGGGTATGGATCGGGTTCTCACCCAATTAGCACCTTCAGGGTGGCTTCTTGGTATCCCTGATAATACACCATTACTCAAAACCCGTGGGCAACTGCACCCAGCTCCTGGCAGATATTGGGCAATCCCCTCCTCCCCTCCAGGGCACGGTGTCCCCTGGTTTCCAGTTCTTCCCCAGTGACTCCATACGTATCTCGCCCTCACGCTGCTGTAAGTACTAGGGAAACTATGGGGCTGTGCTGCAAAATGCAGCTGACAACATTTAAATCAATGTCAAGCCAGCCAGGAGCAGTTTGCCTTCACCAAAAACCTGGAACAGCCAGGAAGCAAAGAGTAGAAATATCATACTGATTAAACATAAATAGAAAAAAAAAAATTCCCATAATTGTTAATTTTCATAATGTTTAATCCAGATATGGCAATCATCCATTCAATACACTTTTCATTACTAAAAAGGCCACTCCCTACCACCACAGAGAGAAAAGGCAGGCGATTTATTCTTAAACATATTTCTCCTGAACTGACCATGACCTCACCGGGTGTATATTTCTCTGCACTTGACATTATCACAGAGTGAAAGAGTAGTTTTACCTTGCACATAAGACTTAAAAAGAGTCAGTCATTGATCTTGGTTTTCATTTCTGCCACAAAGGAACGCACAGGCATTTTTTCTTCCACAAATGTGGATTTGGGTAAAAGCCAGGTTTACTTGCCTGGTAATACACACCACCAGTTTGTGTGTGACTGGCAACTGATGCTCCTGCCTCTGAAAGAGGAGAGCAGTGGCATTTGTCATAGCATGCCTCTGACATTTTCCACAGCAAGGGGCAGATAATATCAAACTCCGGCTCATCCATTCAACTTCCAGGGGAGAAACAGACTTCAAAAACTAAACCCAAGGAAAAATAGGCTGTTAGACACTTGTCCTAAATGCTGCAAGGAAAAAGAGTGTTTATAAATGTATCAAGCTGCAGAAACAGAATTTATCTTTGATTTGTCCTTGTTGGTTCTCATCTGTCCAATTACACCTCCCCCTCTGCTAGGGCAAGCTTGGCCTCTGGATCCTGGGGAGCCACAGGAAGTTTGGGTTTAGTCCTGCAACAAAACCCCCCAAAAATCTCCACACTGAGAAGGAGACACAGTATTTGAGAGCTTAATGTGTCACCTCTTGGAAATGAAAAGAAGCATCAGCAAAAGCAAGGCTGAGCATCCCACGGGGTCCATCAATTACAGACTCCCCATGCACCAAATCCTCACGGCAAATGGAACAAGAAGCTTCACTGTAGCTTTATCAAGCATCCCCAAATCCATGGGGCAGCACAACGAGTGCCAGCCGTGCTACAGAGAGATCCTGCTGGGAGATGTATCTTGAAACAGTTTAATTTTGAAGTTTAGTTCCTAAAAATACCTCAGTTCCCCACAAGACTGAATGTCCAGTCTGTCTAATACCCCGTACTTGGGACGTTCAGGTGGACAAGCACCGTTTTGTGTCAAACATTTGCAGTTTAACTGAACAGGCTCTGGATTGCAAATTTGTCCCAGAGCTGCAGCTCCTGCTGCTGAGGGAAGAGAGCCAAGGGCCAGGAATGCCAGTGGCAGTGTTCGGCGTGCCTTGGGCCGAGTCCACCATCTCTGCAGGATCTGTCCAGTTCTCTCTTTGCCATCCAAAAAATATTCCTTTCCTTTCCAAAAACATGACACTGGAAAGCAATTATATAGTACCAATGAGCAATAGAGAAGTCTTTCATGGCTAAGGCACCATTATTTTCATTAAATCTCCAACCATTCATTTTCTGATAAAGTACAGTTTCCTCTGGGTTGTTTCCACAAATTTGTGTGCTTACAACATAACACCAGTTGCAACCTGAAACCATAATTGAGCCATATAAACTCAAAATGATAAATCCAGAGTCTCTTAATCTTTGCCCTAACCCTCTTTGAGTTCAGGATGTATTTTTTTATTCTCTCATTGTGATCACATCCTTCTTTCGTTTAGTGCATTTATGAACCCATAAATGTTTATACCACCCATGCAAACCTTCCCGTGCTGGAGGAAGTTTCACTGAAACCTACAGCGTACAAAACTAAACTCGCGTGTAGCATTAGTTTGTAAATTCACTGCCACAGAAATTAATTTCGTGTGTATTTGGACACTGGTTTATATAAATGGCTGTTGATAGCTACGAGCACATATTCAAACTTCAAACATACCATTATCAAATAACAATAAACCCGCGTAATCCATGTGTGTGAGGCATGTTCACATGTAGAATATGCAGTACATGTAATTTAGTTGCAGTTTCTAAAGTGGAGAATCCAAGATTTGAACAGGAAGCTAACAGTACAGACAGATGTCAGGAAAAGGGAGAGGTAGAAAATGACCCAGAGCTGAACCTCGGTGACCTCCCATCCATCAATATAAATATTAGAAGACTCAATGCCAGGATTTCTGCATCACAAGCACAATAAAATGACACAATAATAAGAAAACAGAGTGCTAACCTGAGCTAAATCAAACTAAACCTTCTCCACTGGAATGTTTTTGCATGGATGTGTGTTTTGCAGGGAGATACTTTACTTAGCATTACAAATGTAAGTTAGACTATGGTGCATATAAGCACATCCATATTTCATGAACCTCTATGTAGCTTCATAGTATTATCATATAAGTGGTATAGATTCCTTTCCTGGCTGTAATGGCAGTGTGTTTTCATTTTAATGATCCTTATTATTATGCAGACTACAGAAATTCACAAGATCATCAGGACTTAGAAATTTCCAGAGTGGGTTTTTTTCCCTCACTGGATGTTCTGTGCAGCATTGCCCTGATTTTCCACCTTGGGCCACACCCCGCAGCTAAACCCTTACTCAGATAAGGGCCAGCTCTGTAGCCCCTTTGTGTTTTGAGGGCTCTAGGGGTGTAGGTGGGTGGGGTGGCCTGGGGCAGAGCGCTGGGTTTGGGCCAGGTTATAGCCGGTGGCCTTCAGAGTGAGTGTAGTGTGATTTACCTCATCTGCTTCTCAGAGGTCTGAGCCTTCTGAGGCAGAATAAAAGGAGCCTTGGCTGAATGTAAATGATGTTTTCATATGGTAATATATTGCTTGGCTTGGACTGAGTGGTGCAGTGGCACGAGGTGCATTGGGGACATAAAAGAAAACAAAAAATCCTTGCGCTGAAGAATTTATAGCCTAAAACAATGAGCCCTGGATTCTCTCCAAGGTAAAAAAACTCTTGAGAGTATATCCCAAGATATATTTGAGAGAAAGATTTTCAGGATATTATGGCTCAGAACACCAACATCTAGGAAACTCTCAAGCTCCCACCACCTCGGATGTAGCGGGATGCTGCTCCTGGTGCTCACCTTGTGACAGCCCTGCAGCACCGACTGTGCAGGTCAGATTGTGTAGGGGAAAATATACAGCCTTCTGTCAAACCCTGCTGAAACTCACAAAGTGCTGTATGTGGGAGCACTTTTTGGGCTTTCTTATCAATATCTTCCCAGCGGGAGATGGGTCAGAGACAGGGATCCTGAAACGTGCCACACATTGGGTCACACTCATTACTCAGTACAGATGCTTAAAGTGCTCCAGAAGGAGAAAAAACTCCCACAAACCAACCCCAAACTCCCAATCTCCTTTATTTCCATGTCCTCTAAATCAATGCAACATTTGGCTTTTTTACTGGGTGCAAACCTGTCTGCATCCGTGTTTCTGAAGGAATTAATTTGCTTCATGCTGGACATCGGTTTTGCACAAATGCAAAAAGCAGTTTTGCTTGGAGCTTTTACCAGGCTCCAATTTCACGTGCGGCACTGCTGGGTCAAACTGCGTTCAGCAGGGAGGCTGCTACAGTGGTCACACACTTGGGCACTGCCACGTCTTCATCACCCACTTCCACCTACGGGATCCTGCAGAGTCTATCTCTGTGTTAAAATTTTGGAACCAGGGGAAAATTGGGCCACAATATCTATAGCACAGTGTACAACCTGTGTGGGACACAAACCCAGCTCCGTGGAGCATGCATGATTGGCTAATGGGATGTTTCATCCCATCGATTGGCTTTTACCATCTTTTAAGACCACACGGTTATGCCAAATGCACAGTTTAGGGCGGGATTTACAGGAATGTTCAACCTGATGCCTCCCCACAAGCAAAATCCCATCCTGCAGGGTTTCAGTGAAAACAGAAACACACAAACATCAGGATTGCTGAAGAGGACAAGCTGTTGAGAGGATGCCCTCTTTATTACCTGCACGTTGAGCATGTGCTGTCAGGGTTTTATATGTGACTATATTGGTTTAAACAAACAAGAGTGTGGTGTAGAGCAAAAAAGCTGGCAGGAAGAATGATTTAAGATGAATCATCCTTCAGCAGCCACTTAAGGGCTGTATGGAGGCAAAGCCTGGGTAATTGGATCGCAGACTCCACCCCGAGAGCCCCTGCTGAGCAGCAGGAGTAGCTCTGGCCAAGCTCGCAGCCAGGGAATTCGAAGACAAAAAAATATCATCAAGGCTTAACAGGAAAGCGGTGTCCCTGGTGCTAGATGAGCTGGATCTGAACAAAAGTGTCTCGTCTGAGACAGAGAGAAGGTTTTAGGTGAGATGGATTCTGTACAGGCTGTGGGTTGGTTTAAAAGCACTCTCTAAGCTTTGTTACTGCTGCAAAATACAGAGAGTGACTCTTTGTTAGGGTTTGATTGCAGATCAGCAGTGCTCCACGGAGCTACCCCTCTCCATCATGCCCACTCTGATTTGGTTCATGTGGCAGAGCATCCCCGAGGATGTAAACGCAGGGATGAAACAGCCCTGGAAGATGTGCTCCGGAGGCGTGCAGTTGCTCCCAGCACTAGCGAACGTTCAGCCAGCACGGTCAGGTTAGAGCCATCCATGAGTAAAATCCCTTAAAATTACTCCTGTCCCCAGCAGCAACTGCTCTGCTCTGCAAACCTGTGCTATTTCCCAGTGTAAACAAGCCTTATTGTTGTTGCAAGAACCCATCTGGTAAGTCACAGATGTCCCCAAAATGGACTTCTCAAGGGAAGTGGCTCACTTGGCCAGCTCCAGGCAGACAGACACAAGACTGGTGCACTCAGAGCAGTACAGGCCCCTCTCTAATCTTAAACAGAAGTGAATGATCAGAGAGGGCATACAAATGTCACCTCTTTAATCCTCTTAGGTGCAGTTTACCCAACAACAGGATTACCCCTGCTTACCTTCCTTGGAAAAAACTCCCTCCCACAACACCCAGCTCTGTTCAACAGAAGAGCAACAGTGATGGAAACCTCGTGGTGGACTCAGCCATAGCTGTGGGGAGGTTACAAAGCCCTGTGAAGCCCAGGATCTTTTCAGCAGCCTGAAGTTATGTGTCTCTGCTCTGACAGTTCCTTGGATTTCACAGTGAACACACCCTTCCCAGAGAAACAGACACATTGTTTGGTCAACAGTGAAATTGTTTAGTGGAAAGAAACCAACTCCGATAAACGCTGCCAGCTCTGCCTGCCCTGTAGCACAGAAGCCAAAATAGGTGAAGTAATAAAATGTGACTATTTATATCCTGTGAGCATAGGAATGCTGAGGAGGAATGCATAAATAGCAACAAATTATCCTCATGCACTTACTGGTAAGACTGCTTATTAGATTAAATTAATAACAGCGCTGCATTAATTGACTCTGCTATCCAGCATGCACACTCAGGGGTGTACCTCGAAAACAGAAGTAAAATTTCTCTTAAACACCTTGCAGGACATTTGTTCTTGAATAAATCTGACTTAATTAAGCAGCTGCCCTTTAATAATAAACCAGAGCCAAAGATGGAGCATTACAGGTGTAAAAACCATGAATTAAAACCAAAACTTCACTATGGATCCAAGGATGCTCTCAGGGACACCAATAGTTTCTTGATTTAAACAAACATTTTCACCCACCCCCTCCAAAAAACAAACCAAAACAACAAACCAACAAGAGAACTTTTATTTCTATTTGTTTTCATCTCCCCTTTATTCTCCGAAGAGCTGAGGCACACAGCACATGGCATTAAAAGAGGAATCACTGAGCTGCTGAAGGACCACAAGTTGACTCCACCCCTCCTTGCCCCGGGGGCAGAAACCCAGTGCCCACCTCTGGGGACACCTTTCACAGCCTGTAACAGCCTCCTGAGCCCAAAGCGGCACCTGGACACATGTCCCAATCTTCTGCAAAGCTTCCCCAGAGCCATCAGGCATCATAAAGAGGAACAAATATCAAATGGTAAAACTGCTCACCACACACACGTACACAGCCCAGTTTAACGCCACAGAGGCAATGTTTGAAGTTTACAGAAAGCAAATTCAAGTAAGCTCTAAGTCAATCAAAAGTGACTGAAAACTACTTTGGTCCAAATATGTGTTCAAAAAGGTCACAGCTGATGTAATTATCCTTGCTAGACTTAGCACGTGTTCAGCTTAAGACTGCCAAGAACTGAAGAACCCTCCGGATGCCTAAGAAACTGTCACCTCATTAAAATAAAAAAATAACTAAAAGAATTATAATTTAATGATACTTCAAGCTAGCATACAGGAAATAATTTCTTTGGGAAGGTAGTTGGAAGACTTTTCAAAACCAACTCTCTCTTTCCTCCACAGAATCTCCTTTCTGCAGCAACAACCCCAGTCAGAAATACGAACCAGGATTCACATCGAATGGGACCACACGTGAATGACAATATGATGGAAAGGGACTGAGAAACAAAGCCTCAAAAATGTTAATTGTATCGCAAAGGAGAGTAAAATCAATAAATGCTATTTCTAAAACAACATAGCAAAGATATCAGCAAAGATATCTAATATAAATCAGTAAAAGCAGTGTTATGAGAATGGTAATTTTTCCTGGTTATGGGAATGGCTTCCTTTTATTTATTGCCACCCGCACAGCAGTCTTAACCTATCTCTTTGCCAATAATGCACATTTTGGTGGTCTCCCCCAGTCCCACCCTGTGCCAAGGACAGGCTGCCCCAGCAAACCATGCACAACGCTAAAGGCAAAACCATAAAGGTTTTACTGGCGACCTGCAGCACTCCTAAAGCAGGCAGTAATGAACTCGGAATCTGTAGGGCTAGAGATTACTTTGGACAGAGTAAAAGGCAAGGGGAGAGGTTGGTCTGAAATGTCAGAAATATTAGTAAGTGAATCAATGAGAACAGAGCTACTGGGTAAAAGATTAAATGGCTAATAGAAGGGAGACTCCACTGACCTCCAACATGGGAAGGAGCTGATAATGAGATAAGTAAAGCTTATGAAGATAATAACAGTGTAATTATGGTCGAGTTCAAACTACTAAGTGTATATTAGGAAACCCCTGAGATATATATAGATATAAAATTCTGGATAGATAGTAGTAAATGATTACCTTTTAGTCCAAAGTGTAAGAGGCTCAGAAAATGCATCTGGATTTGAGTTTAACCTATAACCCAACAGTGGGACTACGTAAAATATTTTACACCTCGTATTTAAGGAACACACAAGAAGGCACAGTGATTATGGAGCGATTTATCCCCTGCAATTTCTGTTGCCACCAGGCTGCACCGAGGTGGGGACTATAAATGCACAGAGATATCCTGGGAGACTGTCTTGGCCTGAGGAACACGTGCTCCAAAGACCCAAACACACTGAGGAAAGGCAGGGGAATGGGGCAGGGCGAGTTTCCTGCCCAGTTGTTGTCCCAGCACTTGTGAACTCGCTCTATTTACTGTAAGGGAACAGCATGTATGGGGCTGTATCCTATAAAATTACCCCTTCGCTTCCTGCAAGCAACTTCTCTGCATCCCCACTGCTTTATGCTTTGTTTCCCCATTTTTTCATTTAATTTTCTCAAAAAACATGAAGTGAGGGATACCACCCACTGCTGAAGATGCCAAATCAGACAGATTAGCCAACAATGTGAGACAAATGTTGCTTTTATGGGAAAAACACAAGTAAACCTGAAGGATCACATTTTTAGGGGGACTTACTTCATCTCAGTCTCCTGCCTCAAGCCTGCAATCAGCTGACACTGCGAATAGCAGGATTTGATTTCTTACCGTCTAATTTGTGGGTGCAAACAGCAGCATTGCACTGAGAAACTGAGCACTTACAGTTCCCATCGACTTCGTTTATCCTTGCTATTTGTGCTTACAAATCAGGGCGATGCTTGATCTTTAAGTTCCATAATTTCCTCCTGCAATTGGTTGTACTCACAAAATTGCACCTGCGGTTGATTGCTGGAGCAGATTTAGGGGCTGGTTCTGAAGGTGCAGCCCATGATTTTTGAAAAGCTAATGTTGGAAGAAAGAGACAAAAACAGCTCCCACAAAAACGAGAATTGGGTTTTAGCTAAAACGATAGGTACATTATTCAGTAAAATAAAACTGACAGCCATCAGAAGGACTTAATAGATGCAGCATACACTTCTACCTGGAGAATACAAACATAGCTCAGGGAAACACTTTTCTGAATAGCTGTCAATCAGAAAGTGGCAATAAAAAAACTAAATAAATGCAGATCTCAAACATCTCAACTCTATTTGGCCTAAACAGGCCATGAACAACTGTGTGTCACATCACACCTGTGCCACTGTGCATGCCAGCATGTGACAAACGACTGCTGGAGTGCATAAGTTGTAATTGGGTCATTTGTGTGCAGTCACCACCATTCCATGATCTAATCAGGGATATCACCAAGTGCCTGATCCTGCATTTATACCGCTAAAAAAAATCCATCTTTCCATCCTTTGCTGTGGCTATGGAACACGGGGACATGCATAACAAAGATTAAGCAAGCTTTTTTTTTTTTCCAAAGGACTTCTTAGGTCACAAAAAATACAGAAAAAGTAGAAGAGACAAGTAGAAGGAAAATGACTACACAAATGTAAAGTCATTTATTAATACAGTACAAGTGTGTGCTCTGAAAGGGACAGGTGGTAGCTTACTGGGAACACAGGGCAGTGAATTATTTAAGTCAAGTGCCTTTTAGGGCCATGAAAACAGCAACTGAAAAAAGGCTATTAGGGCACTTTGTCCACACTCTGCCTCTAAGCCTTAAAACCCCCTTACTACTGAGGCAGATAATGAATTTTTAATACCTTATTCACTGTTCTTAAATATTCCAAATGATGGAGCTTTCCCCACTTTGGGAAACAACTCTACTCTCTAATAAAAAAACAAAACAGATATAAATTGCCAACAGAAGGATTTTGAACCAAAATTCTTCTGGCAGCATCCCATGGCTGCTCTTCTATTCCCTTTCAAGTGTCACACTGCAGAGATACCTTCAAAGGGGCAGGGTGAGGAACTATATCAAACTGTAAGAAATCCTTATGTCTAAGAACAATCCTTCAGCTTATCTTCCATGTAACTTATTTTTCCCAGGTAGTGGCAAATAGATGAGAAATAAAGCCTTGAAGAGAAAAACCTTCAGGGAAGGTGAACTCCAACTTAGTGCAAAACATGAAGGTAGAAGTGACACACAAGAGACCAGCATTAATTCTCTGAAACCTCGAAAAAAGATGTGTCCCATTTCCAACTCAAAAGCATCTTTGCCTGACAGATCTGCAGGCTCTACTTTGGATCTGAAGCTCACATTCATTTTCTCCCATTTTCTTTTTCCACACTTAGTCACAAGTAGCAAAAGAATTTTAAGTCAATTCAGGCTCCCAAATCACCAATTCACCATTTTTAGAGGACTTGCTTTAGCTCATTTGAGCTTGTGTGTGTGAGAGAGTGGACAATGCCTAAAACAAGGGTCCAACACTTGTCCTGTACTCATGCCTGGTTTCCATCACCGATGGAGCAACAAGGAGGGAAAATACATTTTCTTGCTGACATGGAAGTACAGAGCCCAGAGAACAAAGAGAGCCTGACCTTTTGCCAAGAGTTTGAATTTTCAGAGGAAGACTGCGCCTTAAATAAAAGTACCAATAAGAAAAAAAA
>VZTE01005256.1:1536995-1574033 GCA_013397775.1 Eulacestoma nigropectus | reverse complement strand
AAAAAAAAAAAAAAATCACCATACCATGCACTTTTGGGTCAACAATCAAGAACAGGCTGCACTTCCAAAGGCTTCCTTGTTAGAAGTCTGGGGAGATGATGCAGTGGCCCATTTGTTTTTAGAAATCTAGTGAATTGTGTTGGGTCTGATTTTGTCCTTGTGCACCAGGCACTGCCCTATTTCTTCCGTGAGATCCTCTTCATTTTGCCTCTCTGTTCAGATGGGTGAGGGACAAATTTTGCAAGCTGAGTCCTAACTAAATATGGTTAGGAAACTGAGTACTCTTTTGGGGGAAAAAAGATCCATGAAAAAACAGCTAAACAAAGATGAAAGTTATCCCAGAATGTTTTTATAGTTGTGATTTCAAGAAATGAATAATTAAAGCTGTCTGGAAGAACTCAGATGGAAACTGTGGGTTTATTTTATTTTCTAAACCAGCTACAATGCTGAGGTAGCTCATCAAATAACACCAGGGAGAGGAGCTCGGCCAAGACTCTTCTGGGCCTTCCTGCCATTTACACAGCTTAGCCTGCTTATTTCAAGAGGGAAGAGAGCCAGAGAGCAAAGCTCTTGACCCTGTGAGCACCGAGCCCTGGGGCTGAGAGCAGAAGGGTCCTTAATTACCTGGTGACCAGCAGCTGGTTCAGTCTGAACTCCGATAGTTAGGCTTAGAAGCTTATTTTGCCTTATCAATTAACCCCCTCCCCCTCCTCAGACAACAAAGCAAAGCAGAGATGTAGATTTTTCATGAGACTTAAAAATGCTGTTCTTGGCATCTCTTTATGAGCACAAAAGCAGAAACAAGCTTCTCAGTCTTTACTTGTCTCCATGCGTTGCTTTGCACTTTTGAAGGCTGCACAGCAAACCCCCAGGGCTGAATCTTCCTTGCTCTGCGTGATGGATAATCAGACATACAATTCCCATTATTGTTAATGGCAGTTGTGCATCAAATTACTGCATGTGGCATTTGCTAGTCCTCTGAGCTACCTGCTTTCCTCTTGCAGTACAAGCACGTAGGAAATGCACCAGGATGCCGCTGCTTCTGGAGGTTGTTAGCTGTGAAAATTTGTGCAATAAAAAATTTGCTGCAAGCTTTCATTATCTTAATAACAAAAAACTACACAGAATTTTTACTTTTTACTACAGAACCACCAGTACTTTATACTGTGAAGAAGTCCAGAAAAAGCCAGGCAACAAGATTTAAAGTCGATCCATAGGCCACCATCAATGATAATTCTGGGGAACTCTGCTAGAGGTTAACACTAGTATAGGGCATAAAATGCTATTGAGAAATACTCTGGATTATTTTTTATCATTTTATTCTAGTCATATCTTCCAAAGAAACAGCCTGAAAGTGCTGAGTAAATGAAAAGGGAAGAGTCACACAGAGGGCAATCACAGTTAGAGGAACGTGTTACCCTTGCCTTTGACGTGGTGGAGTCAAAGCTGCCTCTTTGTGTATCATGAGCAGCAGAGGAGGACAGCTCTTCTCCTCCAGCGTCACCTGGCACTGGTGTCTCCTGCAAGGGGACCAGTGCCACTGCCACAGGGAGCAGGTCCCCATGCAGGGCACAGGCAGCAGATGAGGTTTGTTAGCAGGGTTTTCATTATGTGCTTCCCTCTCATTTGAAAGGAGTACAAGAAAATTGCTGTCAGACCCTCAAGGTCTCTTTTCCTCCCTTCTTCCTCCACTCTGTACAATGTTTTCACACTCTGTGCAATTTCAGTCAACATACTGGTGTGCAAAGGAAAATTTAAGCAAATGTACATTTGCTTATAGCTACATTCTGCATTTTGATTAAAGCTTAACTAGGCATCTGTAAGGGAACAGACAGGTTACTGCTCTGAGCTATGAAATATTCATACAAACACCAGTGTGATGCCTCACCTTTGCTCCTTCAAATAGACGATGGTCTGGCTGCCTCCCCAGAGCCAAGTTTCAGTGTCAGAGAGAGGAGTAAGTAGCTTATTGTGCTGTTAATATATGATTATGTCATCTCTCTTAACACTCTCCCACTAAAGAGGCTGAGACCTCCAGGTCTGAAAATCCCCAGCTTGAAATGGAGCTGGAGATTTCTTCCCCGTGGGTAAAGCAGCTCAGCTGTCCGATGAGCTGAATGGAGATTCACAGGGAAAAGGTTATGTGGCTTTTTTTTTTTTCAGGAATCCCGTTTAAAAGGCTTCAGAACAGGAAGGGTTCAGCACATAGTTTACCTTCATGTAGAAGGATGGAGGAGACCCCACTGACCTGATGCTCTCCTCTTGATCTGCAGAAGGACAGTGGTTTAGACAGTATTTGTTTCTAAACTTGTTGCTTCCTTCACTGATAATTGCACCTGAAAGAGCCAGCAAACCTCTCCCACTGCAGCCTCAAAAAGACAAAATTTATGGCCTCTTCCCTCTTGAAATGGAGAAGAAACAGATCATTTTCTTGCACAACACACTAATAAAACCTTTCCAGAATCTGTCTCCTGGTCCCAAGGCAACTCCTGTTACTTCCAAGCCAAATTCCCGGACTACACCAGCTGCAAATCCCCTCCCACCTGGGTGCAGAGCTAGAAATTACAGCTGGTGACTGCAGGCCAAACCCAGTGAGCTTTTGAGATCTCTGTGTTGTGAAACACACAGGTCTTGAAAAATCTCCCTGCAGCAATAAATAGCGAGACACAGAACCTCTGGAGGCTCTAGATCACCCTGGCTTCTCAAGAGGATGCTGACCTCATTTTTCACTGCCCAAAAGTCCTTGGGACTTTATGGACCTGCATTAAAAATCTAAATCTTTTCATTTGAAGACCTACCTTTTGATGGATAGTGCAAATTAGTTTAAAGTAACGCTTTGTCAGCCAGAAATCGTGATAAAGATAAATTTAAGTGATGCCTTTTTAAATGCCTCTATGGTTAACATTTCCATAGTTCATCCCTGCAACCTGGGGGAAATAAAGGTCTACTGGTGATTATTTTCCTACTTTTCATTGTCCCATGTAGACATTTTATTTTTAATATTAAGATCCAGGGTAGAAGATATCTGATTTATGTAGCTGGCATATTAATGGCCACTAACCTGAGACCATTTTTCTTTCTTCTTTTACAAAATAGATGTTCTGAAACCTGTCAATTCCTTTTTCAGAAAGAGACCAAAAAAATCCTTCTAAAAGCTTTTTCAGATTTAAGGAACTGTGGATTTGAGGAAGAAAAGAGCAGAGAGAGTTCTGTTTCAAAATTTTGGCCTAAAAATGGTTCTAACAGGAAACCACCAAGTTTCTGGCTCTCGAGTGCTTCACACAGGTTTTCTTGGGTCGTATTTTTCATAAGAATATCCAACATCAAACTTTAACAAAGCAGTACTGAAATTATTGGCCACTGTTAATCTCCTGTATTTCAGATGAGTCACTTTTGACTTTTATTAGGAGGTGGGAAAATCTCTTTCATCTAATTCCCAGCGTCTTCATTCATGCATGACAACTTGTCTCCATTCTCCGCCTCTGCAGTATGTGTGAAACAAGATGTCTCAAAGTCTAATTCTAGAATTCAAGTACTGAATGANTGTCTCCATTCTCCGCCTCTGCAGTATGTGTGAAACAAGATGTCTCAAAGTCTAATTCTAGAATTCAAGTACTGAACTGAAAAAATGCTGAAGTTTCTCATATATTTCTGTAGCACAGGCTAGAATTATTAATAGTGATAAAACACAAGGCCCTCTGCCCACAGCTGCTCTGCAGGTGGAAAACCAGTGAACTTTACAAGAAATTGGCTTCCAACTATTTTATTTGAAGCACTAGAGGAGAATAAGGGGTGTAATCTTTCAAGGACAGACATAACTTCAGCCTTGTGCCTGCCAGCAGACTTCAATAGGACAAGTTAGGATGACAGATTTAATTGTCTGTTCGGGATGTTGCTGAATCAAGGACTGGACTCCAGTGGCTGATAGATGATCTAAATTGTGAGACTTCATGGAACTGGCTAAATAGCTCTTCCCAAGTGCAGCTTGACTCCTTTCTGCCTTGTAAGATGACAATGGCAGTGTCAGTTAACATTCCTGTGTCCACAGAAGGGAATTGGAGAGGAGAAGGAACACAGAGCTGAGCAGAGAATGAAAGTCACTGTATTGCAGAGAGGCTTAGGAGATGTTTCCCTACCAGGAACATTTCTGATTACCCAGGTCAGCCCAACATATCTGACTGGGCCTGTCCTTGCAGTCTCCAGAGAGAAGGGGCAGTGCTTAGGGATAGACCAGAGGTGCTCTGGAAGTTGAAGCATGGAGGTCGATCTGCTCTATTAAGTGGTCTCTAAAGCTGGCTGAGGATTTTTGCTGGAGCATCTTCCTGCTCACAAACATTAGTATGCCAGAAAAGAAAACATGTTTTACAGCAAATTCATCAAAATATTTGTTACTGAAGGTTTATAACCTCCAAAATGAAGCGTCTTGAGAGAAAGACAGAAACAGCTAATTGGACTGTGCTCCTAAAAAGTGGGAAATACACACTCCTGTGATCTTGGAAGCAGAGAGTTGTTCTCCCACATCCCAGAGGCATTTCCTTGCCACTGCCCTGGAGCGGAGCTTCTCCAGTCTCTCTGCTGGGACTGCTCCATGTGGAGAGGCAGCTGGGTGAGCACATGGTAGCTCAGCCCAAGCCTGGCTTCAACTCTGATCTCCCACATCCTGGATGAGTGCCGACCAGCACAGAAATGCTCCTTTACAGTCATTGCCTTTCAGCTGTTATTTTGGGGAAAAAGGAATATGCTGCAGTAGTTCCACTAACAAATAAAATCCATGAAACCCTTGATGGACCAGAGAAGTTATTTCTCACCATGTCCTCTGCACATAGAGTATTACCTGAACACCTGCCCTTGAACTTATGTTCACCAACTCCTCAGAGGCCATTTTTCCTCTGCAGAGGTCTGCCTGATGCGTTCAAATTATGATCTTAAGGGAACTTCTTCTGAGTGCCTGTGCTGCCTGTCTGGTGTGTTGCCCTGCTCTAAGTGACCTCCAGCCACTGCTGGGTCTCCTGTGCAGTCACACCCACACGCGTGCTCAAAAAAAGTGATTATTTTAAAGCTTCTGTTACAGCAGAGAAGGTAAACCATCACACAGCAAGCGACAGCCCATCCTAATTTTTGCTTTCAATTAGCTTATTTTGAAGAGGGACATGGTAAAAGCCTGGCTTAGAGGTGCAGCTGAAAAATGAGCAAGCCCAAGTTCCTTTTTGTTGTGTTTGATTCCAGTGAAGCCACACATCAGAAGTGAATCTGGCTTCACTTTCTCTCTCTCTCTCTCACACGTGGTCTTACTTAGAAAATGTGCTTAAGTTCTGGAAAACCTCTGCAGTTTTGGTAAACCCTGAATTGTTCTCCTGAGGGAAGTTTCTGTTGAATGACGTTACTTTAATCACCTCAGTTAGAGTTTCTAAGAATATGATTAATTAGTTTTAGACATCCCAGTACCAAAAAGGTTAAGTTCGTCTTCATTAGGGACGACCTCATCTTGTCTCCAGTCTCTCACTGCTATCATCTGTAACGACACACTAGAGAGGCATCAGTTGTCCCACGACTGAAAAGGCTGTTGGATGACTTGTTTATGACCAAAGCTTTAATTCATTAAATAATAGGGAAAACAACTTTTTAATGCCAGTTGTTTTACTGCTCTGCAGACTGAGTGCTTGTCTCACTACTGCTGTCGCATTTGGGGCTAATTTAATGAATAATTAAATAATTTAGCTTTTAACTAAATTAATCATTTAGTTAATTCATTAATAATTATCCATTGCACTTCTATGGTGCCTTCCAGGCTAAGATATCAAAGTGTTTCGTGAGCATTATGGGGAAGTGCACCCTTCTTCCTCCCGCATACAGCCTGAGTAAATGGATTTTATGTGAAAAACCACGTTAGTCAGCTTCAAAGGGAGAAGGAATCCGGTTCTGATTATGTGGGTGGGGGCAAGGAATGGCTCAAACCACCAGCTTGCCATTTTCAGCAGACACAGACTGTCTCTGCAAAACCCTTTTCCCTTGCTAGAACAGCACGTGATGGAAGGCAGGATGGCCTGACGCTGGGCATGTCATGCTGCAGGTCTCAATCCTTGCTCTGCTAATGACTTTTTGGGAGATCCACAGTCCCCAGATGCCTTGGCAGTCCACCAGCACAACAAGGTGGGTGCAAACAGCTCCTCATTTCCGGAAAAAACACACCTAAAGCTGTGAAGCTTCACACCGTGTTAAAGCAACCCAGCTGCAAATTTTGCAGTTCAAAGAGATTAAGCATCATCCCCACGAACCCACAGTTCTGTGGCTCCTCTCCTTGGCACCAGGGAAAGCAAGGCAAAGGTCTGCTCAACTCACACAGCAGGTTGGTGGCAAGTTCAGCACTTCTAATCCTTTGTGTGCCCAGCTGACCCATGGTCAACTCATATTCAAGCCATTCCCTACACCAAGACACACTCTGCCTGGGAACTGTTGAATTTTCAAGCCATTACTGATAACTTCCTCATCAATACTCCATAGTTCCTTTTATTTTTCTCCCTTTGGTACCTGAATACCCATGAAGGTGGTTTCGATACATTTAATATCATCTTTCCATTTAAAACGATTTTAGTGTCAATGTGGTTCAACAAGGTGCTGTTTTTAAGACAGAATGGAAATTAATTTTTTGTACATATGGAAAGAGGCTGATTATGTAGGACATTGTGGCCTTTTGTGCGGGAGCACAATCATGAATCACTTTACTCATATTTTTATTTTTTTAGACTTAAGCATTTCCAAAATTCTAAGTGACACAACCTAGTGACTATCTATTTAAAGGAAGAAAAAAAAAATCAGTATTCAAGAAGAGTAAACTGACAAGATGCTAAATGGATTTAACTGTGTAATTCCAAGAGAGAGAGAAATGGAAGTGCTTAAAAGAGCTATTGTGTTCTTAAGTGAAGACGTGGTGATGCATTGTTTAGTGAGGGAAGAGTGGAGGCTGAGATATTGTGGGAAGGGGAGGTAATGTGATGCCTCATAGGCCTTGGGAGAGAGACACAGAACAAGCCTGTTCCCACTTGGCCAAGCAGTGTCGACTACAATATTCGAGATCTCTGAGGTGATTGTGCTGCAGAGCAAACACAAAGAAGGACTTTTGTCACCTCCTTGGGAAGAGGGTGAAGGGGGAGAACACCTCTGAGAAGTGGGCAGTGCTCCTCAGCAGCCACAGCACTCGTGGAGGTGAGAGCAGCACAAACACTTCTGACACCATGAAAGCAAACTGAGAGCATTCAAAACGGCCCCAGAGAGGATCTCAGTGACTGCAATTTTCATATGCCTACTGAAAACTCATCTGGAGATGCCTGAGGGTTGATGGAAGTGCTATACGAAGAAGTGGAGAAACAAGAAAAATATTCCCAAGTGTCCTGAGCATCAGCCTGATTAAGGAGGAAGCTCAGAGGTAGATTGTGCTGATCCAGCAAGAACCACCATGTGCTGTGCTGGGACTGGTAAAACTGCAGGTCCTGGAAGAAGCAGCCTTTCCCCTCACATCGGCACAATCCTCCTGTTCGACTCTAGACCCACATGGGCAGCCACACCTAGGCTATTCTTTTGAGGAAATCTCATGGGAAGAACAGGAATGGGAAACATTTTTTATGATCTTGCAAAAGGTTAAAAATGCACCAATCCTGCTTGCAAAGGAAGGGCAGGAGGAGTTGGGTGATCTACAGTTTGCAGCTAAGGAAATATCGAGAAAGAAGAATATTGGCTTGCCTATTTAAAGAGAAGCATCTGCTTAATGCAAGGCTGTTGTTACCTTGAAATTTAAGCATTTGCTTTGCTGGACAGGAATGTCATTATCCTTGGGCTTAAAGCCGAACATATGCTGAAGAGCTTTTGGTGAACAGAAGCAGGGTTTATAGAAAACTTCAGCCTCAGCAATCATCCAATCTACTTACACTTGAGCCACAAAACATCAGCCCAGGTGTTCCCTGAAGTCAAAACTGTCAGTCACAGGAGCTTTCTATAAAAAAGGAGATTTTCCAGAGGATGATGATGGAGGTGCACTCACTGCATGCTTGGCCCCTGTAACCAATGGGCAAATCCACTGCTGCTATAAGTTTCCATGAGCCAAGGAGGAGAGATCTATTTTCCATACATTCACTTAGAATTCTCACTGCACTCCTGTATTTTTGCTGGCTGTTGCAAATACAGATAATATTTACTAATTTGACAGCTAATGCTATTCAGTGGGTTGAATACTTGACAGCTCCAGTCAGTGGATTGCTCCTTCCTAGATAATAATTCTAGAATAATCAGAAACATAGTGAAAAGAAATTTAAAAGTACCTTTTCGAAGACATGCCACTGCACTGCCTTGCCCAAAAGATGAGTTTGTCCTTAATTAGGCCAGAAGAAAGAAAGAAAAGGCTTCTATGGCGTATTAGCATGCTTTTATCACTGCACTCAGAGTAACAAATAATTAACAAAATGAACCTCGTGGAAACGTGACAGGTCCTGTGAAACATCCCTTGTTAGTTGTCTCCAACAACTGCCACGAGGGCCTGTCAAATTTGTGCTAATGTGTGTATTAATGGATTTTTTAGTAGCACCATTTGCTACTTCAAAGATCATGTGTGTCGCGTATTTAACCTTGAAAAACGCACTGGCTAAATGTATTTGGGAATACGAGGTACTTTTCTGCTTAATTTGTTCTGTAAGTATCAAATGGAAGATGTGTCATGGTAAATTGCATTTCCAAATGACAACTAGTGTGACTGTCCAGCACAGGACTTTTCTAACAGTTTTCTAGACTAATTAATTGTTTAGTTGTCAGCCACCTTATTTATCAGCCATCCAAACCAGGAACTAAAGAGCAAGTAAATTCAATTCCTTATTTTTAAATAATTTCAGGTTTTATATTACTGCAATAACTTTTGAAATTCCAAGTTTAAAAGGTAAGTGAATGTACAAGCTCATTTAGCTGCTTGATTAATTTTACACCAGCTTTATCTGAAAAAAAAAAAAAAATCCTTAGCCATGGCATCCAAATCTTTATGAGAGGCTTGTATTTGCACTATCTACACTTTATTATACATCACTTATTAAATTATTAATCAACTGAAGTTCGTTAAGCTCTTTGAAGATAAAAAGCACTCTGAGTGTTAAACACCATTCTTCCCACCATCATGTCTTCTAATTTTCAATGTTTTAGCACACAAAATACATTTCACTCAGATCTAGAGGATGCTTAAAATTAGCTTGTTTATACATTTTGAGGATGCAGTTAATTTACGTAGGTTAATGATTCCTGTGGCATATTGAGGATGCTGCAGGGCGAATAAATAAGAGTTTGCAAGCTGACTCATGTCAACGAAAGTGAGACTTCAAGGATTCTGTCAGTTCTCAGTGACAGTAAAAATCTCAGATGAAATCCTGCTCCTGGGGAGAAATTACAGCAAACCTCCCTTGGCAGCACGAGCATCAGAATTCCAGCCCTTTCCAGGCTGGACATCCGTGTGTTTCTCAAAGGAACCAGCCCTACCAAAGCAAAGCTCTCAAACACCCTGTGCCAGGGAGGCAGAGGAACAAGACCTTCCAACTCCACATCTCCTGTCCCACTCCAACAGGATTAATTGTACCTAATTAATTGCAACAGGATTAATTGCACCTTCCACCCACGCCAGCCTCAGGTTACTTGGATGAGCTGATGTGAAGAATGGAGATGCACAGGGGCTATTTGTTAATTTCTGTGGAGGAGAGAGGAAAAACCAAATCATTGCTAAAGAAAGAGATTACCCTCCTCCCCAAAGATTAAGAACAAATGGGAAAATCCTCAAAAAAGTGATAAAAAGATACTTGTAAGGACAATGAATTGCCTCAATTCCTGCTCGTGGACAAGAATCAATGCTTGAGTGGATTTATCAGGATCACCACAGACATTCCCATTTGTTCATGCACGAAGGTAAAATAACATCCTCAAGTCTGGAACATGTAAATAAAGATCCCTAAATTAGAGCTCAATAAAAATGTGACCTTTTTGGGTCAGGAAGGAAGAGCAGCCCTGCAGCTGCTGAAAGCAGGGAAGAGCTGCCCTTTGCCCTGGCCAGCTCAGAGCCTGCTGTTCTGGGAGCTTCCTTCGGAGATGTGGACTGGAACTTCTCCAAGGCTGAGGAAAATACAAAAGTGGGTTTTGCATTTCTTTTCTACTACTCAGATCTTTGGATTATCACCAGCTGGGGTAAATCCATTCTGTTGGTTCAATTTGTAAGGTTGTTGGTACATTTGCAGCTACATTTGTTCTAAATAAACAACTCATTTTCCACATCGGTGAAACTTTGGTTTAGCTACAGCAGCACCCGCTGCCCAGTTCAGATGCCAATGGATGTGAGTGAGGGAAGGCTGGTGGGGAAATCTTTATTTTTTATCAGACCAGTATTTAAATAACTCGGATGTGCTGCAGAGTGGTTGGTCTTCCACATGTACCGTGTTTCTCCTGGGGACCATAAGAGATAAATACCAACTTCTCTCTCCCTAGATTTTCACACCTCCATAGTATTTCCTTAAGCTTCAGCCATGCATGACATGCTGACAAACTTAATTAAAAGTACAATTCATTTCCAGTATGCACTCTACACAGCTTTAAATTAAAACTTGTTTTTCCTTCACTTTTTTGTAGACACTGAAGCCTCTGATTTTCTCACTTTTTTCTCAGCTTTGGCTAACTGCAAGATAAACTTTTGATAACACAACTGCGTGCACATCTGTGATTCCATAGATTTAAAAGGCGCGTTCCTGGCAGCAGGAAAAGCAGAACCATGTTGTATGAAGGATGGATACAGCATTTAAAAAAGTTTTAACCAGCTTAAAAAAAAATAAATGGAGAAATAATCCTTTGAAAGCCATGTTTGGAAAAGAACACGAATACAATTAACCTCTGAAATTCTATGCTTGTTGGCTTGCTTAGTTCAGCGCTTCCCAGGGACCATTTACCTCAACAGAAAAGCATAAATACTGTGTAGCACTGACTTTATCAGTGCAACTTTAACTGAACAGTGTCCCCAGAGTCACTTAAGGGTTAATCCTTTGCATCTCGTGAAAGGTAATGGATTTTGATTAAAGAGAGCACCTCAGTGGCTTGGGAGCCTAAAGCAGATGCACACATCCCAGCTTTATATTTAATTTAAACCCAGCACCCTCAAAGAGGAGCACAAGCCATTTATACCACCAGCAGCTAAACCAAAAAATGTAATGCAACTGACCTCAGTGAAATGGAAATTACGACCACGGCTTAGCTGTAATAATTATTTGCATAAGGTTTTAATGCCCAGTACATTTCATAGAATAGTGTATGGATTCTTAATGGAAATGAGCCCAGCTTTTGGGAGAACAACCCAGGGCACTTTCTCCAGGGGTGTTTTAAGATGATGGACCCTTCCCAAGAACCAGAAGCTGGTCAGAGTGGTTAGTCCGAGCAGGGAGGCAGCCAACCCCCCTTTCCATGGTAGCCAGGTGGAGGAGCCACCTTCTCTACAGCTTGGCACTGGCCACTCCAAACTGTTGCTAAATTAGTCTTTACTCAGTAGCTGGTTGGTGGGACAGGATTCTCCACCTCCAGTGATTGTCCACATCACAGGAAGGAATTTCAGGTTATTCCCATGCAATAGCCAACTCCCAGCACAGCTCACTGACCTCCCACACCAGTCATGGTCACCCACAGCTCCAGGGGATGAGGTAGTGTGGGACGACCTTGCTGGAACAGGTCTGATTTTAGACAGAGCGACAAGCAAGTTCACACAATTCTCAATACCAGGGTGCTCCTGGGGGAATTCATGCATATAAAAAGCTCAATTATATCAATTATATATGATATCAACTTTTAATGCACTGGTCTGGAAAAAAAGAAGGTGGATTGTCTCGCTTTAGACAGAGGGAAATTCCACCCATAGCCCGTACGTCCCTTTCACTGAAATTCTTCCGAAGTTCAGACAAATTACTGAAGGTTGTCTACTGATAATAGAATCACAGAATCATTAAGGTTGGAAAAGACCTCTAATACCATCATGTCTGCCCATCAACCCAGCATTTCCAAGGCCACCCCGAATCTCTGTTCCTAAGCACCACATCTACTTCTTTTTTAACTACTTCCAGGGACGGCGATTCCACCACTGCCCTGGGCAGCCTGTTCCAATGCCTGACCATCCTTTCAGTGAAGAAATTCTTCCTAATAGCCAATCTAAACCTGCCCTGATGCAACTCGAGGCCATATTCTCTCCTCCTATCACTTGTTACTGGGAGAAAGGACCAACTCCCACATCTTTCCAACCTCCTTTGAGATCATTGTAGAGAGCGACAAGGTCTCCCCTGAGCCTCTTTTCTCCAGCCTAAACAATCCCAGCTCCCTCAGCTTGAGAGGGACACAAAACCCCAAAACCCAACCCCACACTGTCCAGAACAAAAGCCAACCACAAGAGAAGAAAATATGTGGTTAGCAAGCAAAAGGCCACCCTTGGTTTAGATTTTAATTATAAAAATTTTTCTCTCCTGACAAGTGAAATGAATTTAGTCACTCATGCATGGTGTGAAAGTTGAATTGTCTGAAAATTAAATCAAAATAAAATATGAAAACTATAAACCAGGCTTTCACTGCTACCAACAAGGGAGCCATCCTTTAGAGGTGACATTTCACAGCAGTCCCCAGAAATGTGATTGTTCATAGCATTAAGTAAATTATGCTCTCTGAACAGTGTGGAAATAATTGAAAATGTTTGCTGTTTTTAAGTAAATGTTATAAATCCCTGAAGGCTGTTTCAGTCTGGAAGTGGAAAAGGATAAAATGTTTCAAACAGGAAAGCATATGGGTAAACTGCCTGATGGTTTGGCTGACAATTGTGAAACTTCACCTGATATATCAGCTGGGGCAGGTTTCCCTTTTCTGCCAGCAGACTCACTTTTAGAAAGTTTTCCTTTCCTCCCTCCTCCCCAGCCAACACAACACTCACACCCGAAATGGCAACACTTAACCAGCCGTGGCTTTCTCGGGAACAGAAATGTCAGTGCCTGAGCGCAAAAGTAACACAAACAAAGGCCGTGCTCCCTGTAATGCCAAAACGTGACTCCCTGATTGCTGCCCGGGGCCCCCAGTGCCTCTCTCTGTCACCCCAGGAATGGGGACTGCACGAGATTTCCTGATGCTTTCTTTGTAAAGAGCTCACACCTTTAGCAACAGGATTCTGCTGCGATCCTGAGGCAGCTCTGTTTGTGCATAACCTGCTGCACTTTGTGGCTAATCAGGAGCATCTGATATTCCTCTTGAAATGCTTTTTTACCCTCATTGTGCTACATCTGCCTTTTCTTCTTCCAAATCCCTGATTATTGTGAATGAAAAGAAGCTTTTACATTTCTGTTGAAGAGATGCAAGATTGTCGCTTAGGGTACACTTGTCATTTTGTCTCATCACAACAGTGTGAGACTCCAGCCCCAACACAGATATATTTACTACATCCAGACTGTGACACATTCCTGCAGAGAGGAGTCTCTAACACATCCACCCAGCACTTCCCTCGGCACAGCCCTGCACCACCCAGGCTGGCTGGTACAGAACCACCACGCGCTCCAGTCCTGCGTTTATTTAATGATCCATCCTCGGAAATCCAGGCTGCAGGTCCTGGGTGCCAAACACAGGTGTGCTCCAACAGACGTGCAATGCTCTTTCAGATTTTTTTCCAAGCAGCAGCAAGAGAAGGAGGAGAATTAACTGGCTTGGCTCGACACCAGCCATGACCCCACTGGCACGGAGCAGCTGCGAGATGCGGCATTAGCTCCTGACAAGTGGATTACTCACAGCAAGGAGACAATTCTATTACTCAGAGGAAGGAACAAAATATGTCACCGAAAGGTTTAAGGACCGTGGAGCAAACGTATCAGCATTGTTTAGGAACCTATTTATGCGTAGATGAGCCTAGTGGGATTCACCAAAGCACCTGCATAAGTTAGTCACCTAATTTGCACCAGCCATAAAGGTATTCAGAGCCTAATTGCTTAAGTGTTTTTGAAATTCCTGGTAGGCATGAAGAGACCTTTGTAAATCTGCTCCCTTGTGCAACCCGATTTTTATGAAGAGAGACTATAAAAACTGATGTATAAATGCCTATTCATGAAGTCACACAATTCTGATCAGTGTTTTAAGGATTGTTTGCAGTGTTAGGGGTTTATGTGGGTTCAAATGAGTCTAGTCATAAATTTGTTATTAATCTGCACGTAAAATTTGGCTGCATGTTGTAACAATGCATGCACAGTTATGGTTTAAACATAACTTTGCCAGAATACAAATAATCTTCCATCCTTCAACTCCAAACGTGAAGGCATCCACCAAGACAGTGTGACTGCTCCTGTGTACTTGTAGTTGAGTTTTGATTTTAAAAACAGGCTTTCTCCTTCACTGGTTACAGCTTTTTATCCCTTACGTGAACTAAATTCCTTTACAAACAACATACCTCTTGTACGCAACACACTGAAAAAAAAAAGAATCTCTCCTTTTTCATTGCAGAGATTTGTGTGGAGAGCCTGACTCCATTAATTTCAACTGGATTGACTCTACACCATCTGTTTTCTGTGCAGCTGCTTTATTGTGGGAAGAGCGGGAGACGAGAAAGCACCCTTCTAAGCTCTACCGATGACATCCAGAAATAAGAATATAATTGGTGGAAAACCTTCTGAAGTCTGCTGCAATCACAACAGTCAAAGGGATTAGAGTGTGATCTAAAAGAATAGATGCAGATTAGGTTTTTTTCAAAAGGGTTTGAAATTTGCCTTCAGACCCTTTCCAGACCCTCATCCCTTAGAAGTAAAATAAACAAGGCCACTGGCATGAGAAGCAATTAAACTTGAATTTATACAAACTGGTGTTTCTCACTCTTTTGCAGCATACGGTAGACAGGAAATAATCCATCTAACAGTGATATCAGTGCAAATAGCAGCCAGGTGACACAGTAACATTTGTCCACTGCACACAGAAGGGCAGTGCCTCAATTTTAGAGGAACAATCCTGGTTTTGCGTCATCTTAATCCCTGCTCTTACCCAGTGACGTTGCTGCTATGTCTGCACAGCAGCAAACAGAGAAAGTTCCGTGCAGAACAGAAGGGAATACAGCCTCCCAATTTCTAGAGGGTGAATCATTTCTAAACCAGAGCTGGGAAAACAATCCCCCAAAGCAGCTGCACAACCACACAAAGGATGTGCCCAACTCACTACGTGTAATACATCACTACCATGCACACTTTGTTTTGTTTTTTATTCGTGCCTGGTTAAACCTGGGGCACCATACTTCTGTTAAGCATACCGAGCACTAATAAAAGGGCCTATTCCAAGACTATCCTCAGCATCACTCATTCCATGATCTAAACCCCACTGCATCTTCATCTTAATACTGCCAGTAGCTTCAGTCACATTTGTAAATGTGTTCTTGGTCCCAGAAACAATTTATTTGCGCTTGAAGTCGTTGTGATAAGAGCGCTGCCTTTGCAGGATTAACCGATGCTACCCATGTATTTATGACTCGGGCAACTTGTTTTTCCAGCTTTAATAAATAATGAAGCCCGGATGGTTTTTCAAGTGGGTTTTCACCCTCCTGGAGCTGCGGCGTGAGCCGGAACAGAGCTCTGATGCCAGTCAGAGGCAGAAGCTCATTCCTCTGCCTAAGCAATTCTCAGCAGAATGCACCGACCACATAATAGAGCCCTGCTGCTATAAATACAGCACCAGCCTGGCGAGGAGCGGGGTGGGAAATGCGGGCGGTGGTGCCACAGCTCCCACCATGCCGGGTGTCTCTTGGAAGGCTCCCATCCCTTCCGAGGTGCCGAGCACCCTCTGTTCCCGCCTGCGTCAAACCCTGCTCAAAGTGGGGCCCTTAAGGGAAACGAAGCTTGACACGTAGATAATACCTCCACAAGCCAGACAGCAGCAATTAGCTGAGGACGCACCCTTGCCATGCAGGGCTGTCAGAGCTGCCACATGCAGCGAAGCTGAGGATGGATTTTGCTGTTGTTAGGGAGCAATGATTACCATCTTTGTCTAGCACACGTTCTGGGGGAAGCAATCCTTTTCTTCTGAGCAGGACGGTCATTGTGACTTACAGCAACAGATCAATAGAGAGGTGGGAAACATCCCCCAAGAACCTACGTGTTCACAAAGGCGTCTTCCAAAGGTTTTTAATTTTCACTCTTACATTTTCTGTGCTTATTGTCTCCACAACTTTGTGGTCAATAAGCTTACGCTGGTGATGGCCTAACAACCACCCTGCTCCCCCAAGACAGCCGTCTGTATGGCGCTGTTGGAGCTCTTTAAACAATTTTGTTTGATTTTCAGCTGCAGAGACTGTTGATGAAAGACTGCAACTCTTTTCTGAAACTTTGTCCCTGAGGTGCACGAAGTCCTGCGTGACCCTGTCACGCTCGTTCAGCATAAAAGCTCCCTCCTCTCTGCAGACTCCAGCAGCCAGCCATTAGCAGAACAAAATACACCTCTGCCCACAAGGCCCTGCTACCTCCTATTTCAGACTTTCACAGTTTCCAGTGCATTTATCTCAACTTTCATCAGGAATGGTGAAGTCCTCTCGGCTCAGCGGAGGCGCACAGAATTAAAGCAGACTGGAGCAGAGTGAAGAATTCAACCTGAGCTTTCCCCAGCCTGTCGCTCACACCACACCCAGACAACACCCTCTGCAGGGAAGAGGCACAGCACCTGAACACAGCCCACCTGGACATTTAAGACTCTCTAGGCAGACTTAAACTGCTGTCTTGGGAGAAGGGAATTTTTAGTTCCCTGTGTTCATTTATTCAGTCATTTTATACTTAATACTGATCTACCTGTATTGAAAAAACACATGTTTGAGGGACTAGAACTTCAGCTCTGAGTGCTTTAAAATGCTTGTACCATAGATATTTACATGTTGCTCATGGCAGAGTAATACTATATTTAACTCAAACATTACAAACCCAGAGTGTTTCAGGTACTTAAATGTGTGCCTTAAAGCACTGTAAACACCTCATAAAAGCAAAATTCCCCGGTGTTGGCAAATAAAGAAGCTGCAGGGAGAAAACAAAGAGAGCACAAAGAAGAATCGTTGCAAGATAACAGCAAATGAATAAAACACAGCTGAAATTGTACCATAGAAATTCAGTGGCCCCTTTTAATGGGTTATGTCTTGCTTGCCTGCCTACCCCAGTGGACCAGGCTTCATTCTTAATTAAACCAGTATAAATCCAGAGAAACTTTATCAAAAGGCTGAGCTCACAAAACCACATCTGAGAGCCAACATAACTGCTCTTCCCATCTATCTCCTCCTTTTTCTGGTTACAGACAGCACAGGTATTGATAGTTCATGCTCAAGCTTTCAAAACCTTTGGGGCTACATGAGTCCAGAAGGAATATTAAATTTAAGCAGCAGCATGAGGAATATAAGGGCTATGTATTTACTCCAGAGACTGGGCCAAAACAAAAGAAAGGAGAAAAGCTCCACCTTTGCCCCACCTCCTGTCCCAGAACCCCTCCATTTTTACCTCTGAGCTGTCTTGCCATCATCAGGCCATGCACTGCTAATGTTGCTCCAAGAGATGTGGATGACTGAAGAATGAAACCACTTGTCCTGCCATGCTTGGGGGGAGGAAAGCTGCTTCCCTGGGAGAGCCACGATGCCAGCTGGGACAGGGGAAGGTGTGGGAGGTGGTCAGAGCCAATGAGGGCTGAGGCACAGCTGGGATCAAAGCTGGGATTACCACAAAAAACAGTCTCCAGCCTGCAGCAATCACACACCTGCAGAGCCTCCTCCTAAGTGTAAGATCTGATCCAGCCCCATAAGTGTAAGATCTGATCCAGCCCCAGTGGCACCCAGACTGGCTGCAGTGAGAGAAAGAAACCTGCAGGACAGGGCCCACTGGGGAGGAGGCAGCGGGCAGAGAGGAGGTGGGTTTATAACCCCTCTCATTTCCATGCTGAATCCTTCTGGATTTTGGCTGCAACAGCTGAGGCTCTTTTGGTGCCTGCAGCGTTCTCATCAGCAGGCAGATACCCCAGAATCACAGAATATTCTGGGTTGGAAGGGACCCTCAAAGATCATCAAATCCAGCTCTTAAGTGAATGACTGATACAGGGATCAAAGCCACAACCTTGGCATTATCAACACCATGCTCTGACCAACTGAGCTCATCTCAGGGTCCCCTCAAACTTGTGGCCAGCTTTGGGAACCCCTCACAGCTTATAAATGTGGATTAGTGGCACTGAATACTAACTATGTGCCTGTGGATATAAATATATGCATTTATGTATGTAAACATATCCATAAATGCATCATATGCCTATGTAGGCTAATAATTTTTACATATTTTCCCTAAAGCTTTGATCCAGCAGACGAAACAAGCAGAGGGAGAAAATCACGTAGCCCTGTGCTGTGTGTATACACATCCTGACAGTGCATTTTGGGCATATTAACTTAGAGAAAAACCCTTGCTGCAACATGGAGAGGAACAACGCTCCAGAAACGTTTACCCAGGGTTATGAGGTGCCCGTGTCTTATGCAATTTCCCCAACTCCTGGGAGCTCCTGCAGGAGAGAGGTTTCCATTTGGAATCATCAGAACCTGTTTTACGCCAAACTGACTTGATCCAAAACATTTGCTTAGTAAGTACAGCTTTGGTGGCTGTACTGTGCATATTAAAGAGGCAGCTTTATTATTACAGTGGCAATAAAAGCAATGGAGAGACTTTATGGGCAAGAAGAAATGCATAAAGGCTAGGTACATCTGGACTTTGAATAATGTATGAAAACCAAATTTTAAGGCCGGCTTGTAAGATAAATGCAGTCCCCAAAAGTAACTGGAATTGTCTGATCATTCTGGCTCATTGATCTTCAAGGGGTTTAGTGCAAATACTCTGGTCCAAGGTACTGCCTTACTCCATCAAAGCTCCTCTGCAAGAGTCAACATTTAGATGAATTTCAAGGTGCAGTGAGAATATCACAGGCTACCCAGGCAGGCTCTAAATTCTTCCACACAGCTTTCAGAGAGTGAAACACAAGCAGAAGTGAGAAGCCACTTTTTGGTCATGCAGCCAAGTGCCAAATCTACGATGCTCTGCCCCTGCTCCAGGCTGCCAGACACCTGTCCCTGCCTCAGAGGTAGCTCCTTGTTTCAGCAGATGACACATGAAATGCAAAAATAATTGGGACATATCACCTCCCTTCACCACCTCGAATCCCGAATGCCAGTGGGGGAGGAAGATGGATCCCCATTTTCCAGCAGGATGCTCCAGCTCCAAGTTATTACTCAGAAAGGGGGAGTGCTGCCTTTCAGCCACTCATTGGGGGAAGCAGGAGTCCCTGCTTTTACCACTTGGCTGTGGGGAGCAGAATGGAGCAATCCTGGAGCAGACCAAGGCAGAGCTGCGGCTTGGAGTCAGGGCTCTGCAAATAACAGGAGTTTTCCTTTCCTTTACCAGCTACCTTGTGACCACTCTGTTGGGGTTTAAAACCAAATCCTCTCCCTCAGCTGATACCTTTGTGTCAGTGGTGAGTGGCAAGAGGAAAGCAATGGGGATAGCAAGAGGCAAACAGCTAAAATTCAGTGCTTGGGGTATTCCCTGCAGCCCCTATCACACTGTGCACAAAGGGTGTGATCTGTGCTAGGATCTTACACAAGGCACCGGCAAACCCTCCCAATCCTGAGCCCTTCCATGCTGCTAGAGCTCCTCTGTGTTAGTTTTTGGAGCTGCGACTCTTCAATTTTCTCACCGCAGTGCCTGAAGGGCACAACAGCAGCGTTTTCCTGGCACAGGTGCTAAGAGGCTGCCAAACTTGCATTTACTGATAGCGCTCCTGTGCTGTGGATTGCAGGTGTCCTGGGATTAGTCATCCATGCATAGCCATTCCTTGGGCTTTCATAAGCCATACTCATATTGCTTAGGTCCTCATCTAGAAATGAAAAATAGTAATTAATGGAAAGAACCTGTGGAAGTCTCTTTTGCAGTGGTTAAAGAAGGAGGATTATAAATTTACTTTAGAATCAAGTATTAAACGTGGAGACACTTCACAACTGGTAATTGCCAAAAGGAATCTCTTCATCCTCTAACCCGTGCTGCTCACTGAATCAAAGAACTCAGTGATTGCCTCAGTAATGGGCAATCAAGCCATGGTCAGGCACTAAAACCAAACCAGGAATGGACTTTAAACAGTTGGCCATAAATACAAAAATCAGAGCCCCAAGGGTCACCGGGGATGTAAATGGAGTTGATTGTACTGGAGGGCTTTAACTCCTCGAAGGTTTTGCTTCTAATGAGAGTGAAGGGAGTGTGGTAATGCTGGGTGTGTGGCAGACAGTACTGCTTCCCTCACCTTTTCCAGCTCACTTGGATGAAAACAGCCATCAGTTATCTTGCCCTCCCTGTTGCCAGCTGGAAGGTGCACATCTGAGAAGCACCTGATGCCTTTCTGGCAGATCCGTGGTGCTCTGTGCTCCATGGACCTGCTATTGAAGCCCCAGACATCGGGAGAAGCATCTGTGGGAAAGTTTGTCCGCAATTCCTGAGCAAAGAGCTGTCCTCGTGCTCCAGCTGGTGATGGGAGGTGGCTGCTGAGAGGTGCAGGGCAGCGGGAGGGCAGTGCTGCTGTGGGGCTGGTGGGATGCAGAGGGAGATCAGAGGGTGTGCAGAGGACCCTCTCAGCAGGGCTTAATTTCTGGGGGTTTCCCAGATGCAATATGTGCTGCCATGGCACCCTCACAATATTTCTAACCACCCTCAGGGTGCTGTGGGTGCCTGAGGCACTGAGGACGGTGCCAAGGTGCTGCTCATCCTGGTGCCAGCACCTGGGCTCTTGGGGAGGAAGGGGTGGAGAGGCCCAGAAGCAGTGAGATTGCTTTATAAATTATTGCCTGGCTTCAGCTGACATATTTCAAGCTTCAAAAGAGGCATAAGCACTACTCATAGGGTTTAAACTGTAAATCCTTAAAAAAAAAATCCTTGAAAACCAAAGAAAGGCAACGCCAGGACCAAAACTTCCCTCACTTCATTTATATTTCACAATAGTTTAGCTTGTCAGTAGATATAATTTGTGATTCTTGTTCAGAAGATGCTCAGAACTGCCACAAAACTGCCAAAAGACACCAACTTTTGTTTTATTTTGTCCTTGCTGCTCCATCCCTTTAGAATGGGCCAACAATAAACTATATTTAATGTAAAGTATTAAAAGTGAAGTCTTCCCCAGGCTGATACTCAGTGCATGGACTTTCAGGTCTTCATGGTCATGTTATAAATCAGCTGTGAATTAAACCTCTGTCACAACATGGGATAAAATGGCTCTTCTGCTTGCTGCTATTGTTATATATTGTACAATGTAACGTGACCCGTTTGAGAATTGAATTTCCTGCGTTGCTAACAAGTGTTTCCCATTTGGGAATGCTGCCCATTAACAGAGATACTTTTATATAGGAGCTCACACAGACAGGTGCCGGCTGCTGAGTTTTTTGTTGTTCACAGTTTAATAGATTGACAGATTTTAGGTTCATCAGATCATCGTAGCTGATTTCCTCTGTACCACACATTTAGAGCCAATTTAGAGACTCGATTCCTTGTGCTGTTGTAAATGCTCTTTATAAATTTTATGTTCATTACATGTATCACAAAAAAGAGAAAAAAAAGAGAAATAAAAAATACCATTGGCTGAGGGCTCAAAAGAAAATGTCAGGGGAGCATCACAGTTTATCTGTTGCTAAGTGTGAAGACCCCAGTACTTGGGAACAAAATAAGTTGCCACGTGTCTGCACAGACATATGTCAGATGTGTTTCCTGCCAGCCACTGGTTGCCTAAACTTTTTTCTGAAAATATCTGGGGCCAAATTTCCATTAAAAATGCAAAAATCCAAAAGAAAACTTTGAGGAATACTGCATGTTAAAAAGAAAATGTTAATTTTAATAACCACTGCTATCTCCATTATATTCTCATGACATAAGAAAATGCAGTTCAGTAATTTTTATTGTCTGGAGACAGTGAGGAGCAGCATCTCATATCACCACATCCTGGCTCACATTCCCTTTTTCTGCTGCAGCAGTGCCCTGGTCTGAATAAATTAAAATAGATCAAGTGAAGATTCAGATTTGGAATTATTTTCTTGTCAGAAAATGTCACTTCACCAAAATGAACCAGGTTTCATGTGGAAACAAGGGGGTTTGGTTTATTTCTGATTTCTGAGGTGCTGATGTGCCCAGTTTGGCACCATGGGAGACACGGGAGCAGCTTCTCATCCACAGAAAACCCTGTGCAGGAATCCCTGCTCACCCATCAGCCTGGAGGCCTCGTCTCCAGGATTCCTGCAACACACGTCCTGGAGGAGCCTGAAATTCTGAGTATCCAAAACCTGGGTGCCTTGACTCAGATTTTGGGGTCTATCCCTCCTCTTCCAGCCCAGATTGCTTCCCACAGGCTGTCTGTTCCCTGCTGCCCTGGGACATGAAACTAACACAGTTTTTTAAATTTTCCAAATTCATTTCTGCAGGATTTTCCTTCTGTCAGAAATTGTCATGAGCTCGTTGGTTTTGTTCTGATTTTAAACAGAATTTTTTAAACTACCAGAATGTAGAGAAGAGGATTTTCCAAGCTTACACCATCTCTGCCTTTGATTTTTAAAAGCACTTGTTCACATCTCTTCACACTTAGCCCGGTCAGTCTTTTGTTTTGCTGTATTCTCATTGTCTGCTTTTCCCCATTGCATCCTACTTCCAATTATGATTTAAATTAAGTTCAAAACTCTGTCCCAAACACAAGGTCTCCTCTTGCCCTCTACACTGCTTTCATTTCCTTCCACCCCCAGGTTTTCTTTTGTTTCTTTAGCTGCAGAATAGCCTCACAAATCAGCCTGCAGCTGAAATTCAATTCTTTTGGATGTATCTCCTCCTCTGTTCTGGGGACTCTTGGATCCCCTACTTGCCTCTTGCTCCCAGAGTCAAATCTCCAGACTTTCTTGTGAGCACTTATTTCTCATGGAGGGAAAGAAAAGAAAGTCAGGCAAAGGAACATGTTCTGGAATAGGTCATTCTGTTAGCAGAAACTGATGGCAAGAATAAAAATAAATCTCATAGCTCTGACAGTTACTCATTTTAAAAGGACTGATGGGAGACAGGCATAAAAAACAAAAGCCCAAAAGCAGATTTGAACAAGAGGGCAAACAGCATAGATCTAACAACCTAATAAAGCCCCAGCCAAAACAATTTTAGAGAGGAGAGAGCTCCAGCAGAAGGGAGCATATGTTTGACTCGGCCTGATTAGAAGAAATAAATAGAGGTGCAGCCATCCTGGAAAGGAGAACTTCCTGAGTCAGCAAACACAGACCAGCCCAGGGGTGAGACTATGACAGAGGAGAACAAAGCTCTCAGTAACCTTGTAAATGGTCTGTGCTTAATTTGGGCAGTCTTGTTTCAAGAAAAGAAAAAGCAAAAATAGACATAATCCAGAGAAACACACAAAAAAGGGAAAAAGATGAAAATAAGTGGAGCCTCAGTGAAAGGAGGCATTCAAGATTTATTTGTTTCTGTAACAGGAGGAGAAAAACAAGTGGAGGTTACTACCAAATAAAAGATGCTACAGTGTAGGCTGGTCAGATCCTATTCAGCATTGCCCATAACAAGATGATTCTGAAAATGATGATGTTTCTCCTATAATGTGCAATTAGTCTATGTAACGTTGCAACTGGGTTTAAGGGGAATTGTACACTGGGATGGACCAGCACTGTTACCAGGAGTTACACACACATCGATTTCAGTCTTACAAAATGAACATGCTTGTATGTTTTCAGGCTTTTTTCCCCCCCTTGTTTTCAAACAAGACCTGGATGACCATTAGGATGTTAATGAATTGCAAAGCAAAACAATTCATTAGTCTGGAGGGAAGGTTAATAAAATGTAACCCCTTCCAGTGCGTGCTCACCACATCATCAAACCCTGAGCTTAAAGCAGGCACATCTCAAAGAACTGAAATGCTGCTGATTGAGGCTGGAAGAAAGACTTCCACTACTGGATTTTGGATCAGGATTTAGGAGGAAGCACAATGATCACATTTAATGGCAAGAACCAACCACAAAGCTGGTGCCAAATACGAGAGAGTTCAGGTAAACCTGCCAAGGCCGATGTGCCCCTGTGCACCCTCTCCTCTGGGAGCTGCTCACCACCTCTGGACTTTTCCACTTAAAATTGAAAGTGCTGCTTTTAAGTCCATCACAGGACAAACTGGTGCTATTTTGCTGTAAAATGACATAAAAGACAGATGAGTGGTTTTGCAGGGGACTTTTTTCGTGCACACGGGCTTGAGGACTCCCAGTAATGGCTCTCTGCAGAGTTAAACTGCTTTTTTGCCCCGTGAAAGTTTTGGGCTTGCCAGCTGTACACTCAGAGCAGCCCTAATTTCTGACTTAAATCCAGGCAAAGCAGAATTGATGGATGTGAGCATCAATTTAAACTGATGTAAAATTGATATAAGCAGAAGGGCAGATTATTCCTAACATATTGGATGGGAGCAGAACAGAAAGATGAGTTCAACACCAGTTCTGTCCAAAGCCTTATGGAGTTGATGGTTTAGAAATGTCTCCAGAAATTATAAAACACATAGATGAATGATTATAAGCCATACTCATCTCTCTTTCTAGAATATCAGGATTTTTCTGAAATTTTTTTGCTATTGTTGAGTTAAAAAACAATTTTTGGTTGCATATAGTTTTTTACACGTATATATGTATATATGATATTTGCACAAAGAATGAAAGCCATTCAAAATAAAAATCACCCTAAAAAAATATAAAAAGTATATCCCAAGTTTACAACTGGATAAATAAGGTATCTAAAAACTGCAGGAGGATCATCTGCAGCTAAAGCACCACCTAAAAAATGTAATTCCCTATTCTTTTTAAAGTCAGCTTCAACTAACCCTTAATATTTCTATAAAGCACAATTCACAATTCGGGGTTTTGCTGAGATGTTAAATTACCCTTTCAAAATATTTAAGATTCATTTCCTACTAAGTGCCAAACTACATCTCAGGCAAAAAAGATGTAAATTCTTAGCGAGAATTTAAGTAATGTATTCCATGAGAGAACAGCAGAGTGCCACATTTCTTTTACAGTGACACATTAACCTCCTCATATCAGTATGTTGAAAGGAAAAAAATCCCTTCACTCTACAAGACCAAAGAGCCTTATTTTTCCCCATTACTGTTTGTTTGCATTTTTAAGATTCCTTTAAAGAAAAAAGCTTAATGCATCCATGGGAGGCGGACTAGATAATTTCCATCCCAGACTTCTGAGGGAAATGGCAAAACAAACTGCAGGTCTGGCAATTTACTGCTCAAACTGGTACGAGACCAGTGTGACTGGAGAAAAGTAAATAAAATATCATGGAGGAAACAGGAGGTGCTTTTATTTAACCCAGGACAGCAAACCATTGGTTGTTCAGTCGAGTTTGGTATGCAGGATAATTTGGGTTGCTACCAAGGAGAGAGAATTACTATGCTTAAAAAATATATGTCTTTGTCACAGCAAACCCAAAAGATTCCCCATTACTGGTACAGCCTCTGCGTGAGGTTCAGAGCTAATCAGGGTGGAAAAAACCATTTTGTTGAGTGGGAAACAGAAAATGCAACTAAGCTTTGCTAAAAATAGCCCATGCCAAACTATCCTGATATTTTGTTTGAAAACAAATCCCCAAAAGCAATAGATTAAGCAAGGCAAGGCAATGCAGCGGATCTGATTCAGCCCAGTGTCTCTGAAGCAGCTGGGATAAGGTGTTCTGGATGCTGGGAAAGTGGGGAGCTTTGAAGTGGTGCTGATTTGTCTGAATAAAAGCAGACACGAGAGGAGGAGGGCGACTAAAAATAATTCCTGCCATGGGTCCTGCTGAATTTTCCTATTAATGATACGGGCACAAGGAGGAGAAGTGTGTGGATTATATTCCCTAGAGACACACGGTGGAAAGTGCTGCCAACATGGAATGTAGGAAGAGGGCTGGAGGACAGCGGGGCTGAAGGAGATGGAAAGAAATTCAACCTTCTGCAAGGGCACATACATGGAAATTAATAAAATCTTCAGCTAATAGCTAGAGGCTGCTCTTTTAAGTGCTTCATCCAAAGGCTTTCCCAGTGCGAGATGAGAGCTTGGTAACGAGAGCACATTTGCCTGCAGCTGCCATGGCTGGCTCCTCTCCACCACCTTCTCCCTCTTGCCCCATGGCCTCTCTCTTCTCATGTGGCCTGAAATAAATTTTGCTCATGATCAAAGCACAGTTTCCTCTTACCTTTCCTCTTACCTGCTGTATTCCTCTTACATGACAGAGGTGAGTGAAGCCTAAAGCTCCGTGTCCTTGCGGGCGGCTGAGGCTCCTCACTTTGCAGGTCTGCGGGGAAGGGATCGCGATGCTCATTTTGTCTGCCACCCCTCACCTGGGTGTCCCTTCCCCATCTCCAGCCCCACTGTTATTTGCTGCCCTGTTACTCCAAAAGGCGAAAGGGAAAGTGGCTCCTGAGATTTATGTGTGCCCTTCTGGAAAGGAAAGGATGTGGTTTTGCCTCTCAAACTCATGAAGGAACTCAGACACAGGTTTTCGCTACTCTAAAAGTAGACTGTGGTTACAGCCTCCACTTCCTGCCCCATCTGTCTTCTAACCTTGGCATTAACAGCAACCAGAAGTCTTTTACTCAAAGTTGACAAATTAATTCTGGAATGGGGTTATGGGCTCTGAATCCCATTTTCACATCATCTCCTATCTCATGGTTGTGGGTCAGTGCTAAACCTTGGATCTATGGAGGATTTCAGATACACCCCTCTCTTTAGTCTTTCCTAAGGCAGGCTTAAGTGTACCCTGCTTTACTCCTGCCTGCTTTGAATCTCATTCTGAGGCACTTAATCCTCTCCTTTCACCCCAGAGGGAATTCAGGCATCTCACTCAACTCTGTGAACTCTGCTCCTGGAACAAAGCCTGCAACGGCCAGGCATCGCACGCTGCAAACGCCTCCTTCTGTTTATGAGGCCAAGTTTTGGGTGCTAATGGCACCAATCATCTGAGAGGGCAAGGCCCAACCACTTGCCTGACGCAGCTCCAGAATTGCCTCAGAACCTCGTGTCAGGGTCTTGATACAAAACTGTGGGATAAGTACTTTTCTCCACTGGAAGCTGCTCATCAAATCCTTTAACCCAAGAAAGGTTCCTAAAAGGAGCAACATCCTGAGAGGCAAAGGAGGAACAGGAGAGTTTATCTGCGCTAGAAACAGGTTTTATAGCCCTGAAATTATGTGACTTTTTTATTTCCCCCTGATAATTTCAAGTCTAAATACTGTGTAAACAAGGGATCCCCTGTAAATAAATTTAAGGGCTGGGTAGTGATTCTGCAGGTGTCTGAGAGAGAATTGTGCCTAAGCAGGAAAAGGAGGCTATTCCCTGTCAGACAATTTGGATCCTGGCATGGTTTCTGAATTCAGGCAGTCAAACCACAGCAACATGAAATGCAGTTGGACAGGACAACAATCTTAGCAATACTTAAACCAGTTCCTTCCCCACAGGAAGGCAAACACTTGCCTTTCAAAGTGTGTAAAATTTAGAGTGGAAACCCATCACCAGCCTCGAACAGGGATCCCAGATGATCTCACAGCATCACTGTGTCCAACTGCTCAACACATGTGGATCTCTATAGCTTGAAGGCCATGTTTTCCATGTCTGAGACTGGCAGTAAGGTGACTGACTGCCCCTGTCTGCTGCCCCATCTCCCCCCCAGTAGCTTTCCTCTTCACGCACCTTTCACTGTGCTTCTCTTTTTTGAAATTACTATTTTCTCTTCTGGTATCTTTCACCTGTCATGAAGGTTTAACTGCTTAAACTTTTCCAGAGCAGCTCTTCCACAAATGGTGCTCTGCTGAGTGAGAAGTGGGAGCTTTGCCCTGCTCTGGTGCTCCTTCCCACTGCACCGGCTTTGGGTCCCAGCTGCACACCAGAGGTTTCCTGGCAGTGCACCTGGCTGCGTCTGTCATCCCACAAACACTAAGAATCATCCCATTTTCCTGGGTTCTGAATGCTGTTACAATTAATTCTCTGCCTTCCGTAACATCTCCTTGTCCCTGAGTTAAATGGACTAAATTTAAGTGCCAAGAACCCAGCTGGGTGAACAGAGCAGGACTGAGGTTGAATGGAGAAAATCCTGGGAGCTATTGATCCACTTGGTTTTCCAACATATTCTACCATAGCCCAGGCTTTTAACACCACCCAGGAACACAAGGCCTGACTAATGGCCACTGAAATTCAGCACTGAAGTTTTGAAAAGGTTTATTTAAATGAATTTTCCTTGGCATTTTCTTTCCAAGTTATAAAAAGCCTCTTTCTTGCTTCAGTAGTTATACTGTGTTCTCTTGGACTTTCATACTCATTCTTTCTTGTTTGGAAGCCAAACAAATTTATCTCCAGCTTTCATCTACTTCAAAAAGGGTATTTATTTGCTGCTGTTATGTCTGTGGTACATATCAAACCCGTGCAGGCTTATCAAGTGTTAACAGTATTTATCTCTAAATTTTGCAGTTGTTTTCAGACACATTGAAATGTGTTTTTCTCATGTTCAGCCATATTTCATTAAGAGAATGCTATGGCTTTTACAATCTTTGAGTGCTAGTTTTAAGATAGATGCATGCGAATATCTGTCACATTTAATTATCTCCTCCATCAAATTCAGTAAGTGGCCTATTAAAAGCAAAATGACTGGTTCATACACTCATTATAAAAGGGAGATTTCATGGTACAACAAAGAGGAAATGAAATTTTTATTTCTGACTCTACGAGAAAGAAAAGAGAAATCACAACGCTTAAAGAGGGATGTTTAATCTCTTGTATGAGCTAAAAGAACCCAGAAGATTTGCTTTATGCTATTGGTACAAGTTAAAGATCCTTTGATCACTGGTTCAAACCCAACTCTGTACAAGGAGAGTGAAAGTTATAATTAAATTACTAATAACTAATTGGTGGCCTATATAAACGAGTTGTTTTCAGCCTAGTTTTCAATGCACAGGCCAAAAAAATCCACTTGGGCTCACTCCTCACAACACAAACCAGGCATGATTTTGCACTGTGATTACTGATTGGAAACAGTTGAACTCTGTGACAAGGCACAGAAGTAATTTTTCCTTTTGCTGTGTAGTCAAGGACAGCACAATATTCCCTGTCTGGACTTGACCTTGAGCAGCGGGGATGGCTGGCTGGCTTTCTCTCCACTCAGGAGCAGTGGTGTGATGGATTTCTGTGCACCAGGAACAGCTCACTGGTGCCACAGAGGCCCTGGTCATGTTGCCATTGGTCCTGAAGTCCCTTCTGCTCAAAGATGCTGAACTTCCCTGCCCGGGTGGAGCTGCCTGGTGGTGGCTGTCCCTGGAGCCCGGGTCAGAGGCTTTGTGGCACCACCCCTCTCCTCCACTGCTCCTTTCAGGGTCATTCCTCTGGTTCCACACTTCCTCCCTGCTCTGGAATTTAAGGTCTGAACCACACTGTACTTCAGTGGCTGGGTCTTTCTTCTCCCAGCACTTGCTCTGTCTCACCTCAGAATCTGTCCATGAATATGAAAAAAGAGGAGATAATGCCCATTGAATGGATAATGTCCATTTTATAGAAATCATAACTAAAGTCATTAGTATTTTCCACTCCAGGTAACCTCAGCTTCATCCCACAGCTTCCTATGACTGACCCCAAAGAAGAACAGTTGGTTTATCACTTTATTATTTTTATAATTGGATGCTTTTCCAGGATGATGAGTTGTTCTATTGTTCTTCTCTTCTTCCTCTTCTGCTTTCCTTCCCTCTGGCATACTTCTGGGAATACCCTGGGTTCCTCCAAACTCCTGTCTTGCCCCTGCCAAGTGGGATTCAGCTCGAGGACAGAGGAGGGACCTGATCTGACAGCTGTGGGCACAGCTTGAGAGGAGAGGCATAGTGAGATGTGTAGTTCTGGGTATGTGTGTGGGGGGACATAGACACCTTTAGGTTTATTTATGGCAGTGAAGCCCCTACCTACTATATTTTCTTTCCTTTTAAGACCTTGAAAAGTTTAGATGCAAAACTTCCATTATTATGTTCTTGCTTTGTGGTTTTGTGCACTACATGGTGACACCTCATCACTATTTATCCCCGTGCCATGAGCTGTCACAAAAATACAGCTAAAGATGTTCATTTGCACCCTCATCCTTCTTTTCTACTCCAGTTTTTTTCTCTTCCTTCTGATCTCCGTGGCCCAGTAATCCCCATCTGTCCTTCTGCTCAGTCCCTTGGCATCATACTGCAGGTTTTTCTGCAGGCAAATAAACTCACTTTACAATTTAGGCATCTGGGCTCACCGGATCAAGCAGCAGTTCTGCTGCTGAAAATGGTGAATACAATTTTTCGTCATCACCAACAGTGAAGTGTGTTTTCAAGTACGGGATTTGCTGCTGTGCTTCGGCGTGGTGGATTTATAACCTTAGAAAATCAGGATCTGAGGATGTACATAGATTATCTACAAGGAGCACAGCCATCTGTAGTAACAGGGAGATTTTCCTGCAGATAGCTCATAGTGTGAGCCTCATAAAGGTTTCATGTAACAAAGCTACGCCAGGCTTTAAAGCCAGATCTCAATACAAGTCCTAATTTATATTTCTCATTTAAATAAATGGCCAGATTTTCAGAAGTGTTAGTGGAAAAGTTTGCCTCTTTTGGGCTCATGAGCTGGGTTCAGAAGTGAGAATATGAAAGACGTGCACATTTCCTGGGAAGCAGAGCTTGCTGGCAAGAGCAGAGGGGCTGCAACAGGCAAGTACATCCCAGCTCCTTCCTATTTCCCTTTGCTGCTCCAGTGTGTAAAAAAACCCCAGGTTTGGTTGGTGCACAGAAAAAGTAGGTGCAGAGGAAAACTGTTCTACTCTCTCCTCTATAATTTTTTTTAGAAAAACCCCCAACCAGCCAAAACCAACAAAAGCAACCAAAAAACCTAATAAAAAAGCCCACCAAAAACCTTCAAGCTGACATCTTTATTTATTTTTTTTTTTTAAATACAGTTCTAACTGTCCAGAAGAAATCAAAATACAATGGTTTGTATAGAAAACCTACCTGCTGCTCGCCCTGATAAAGCAATACCTATGTGCTTGCAGGTGTTCCACAATCTGCTTGGAAAATCTGTGAAAGAAATATCACGTAACGTATTTAGCTACTAAGAGGGAGAAATTGCTGCATTATTTCATTTCTTTATTGTTAGATCATTTGATTATTTTGCAAGCCTTTCACCATATGTTGCTAATTGACGTACAACGGATGTGTGCTCTGTTGTCTTTATTAATTTGTAGAAACCAAATATTTTGTTTTCCACTTAAACTCACTAAGATCCAGTCTGAAAAAAAAGCCATAATTAGGCTCATACTGTTTGCAGAGTGCAGCAAGGGCGTCCTGGCTCTGTCAGCTGGGGAGGAGGAGGAGAAGGGAAAGAAGGATGAACTGCGTGAGTGAAATCTGCAGGCAGAAGAGATGTTGGCACGAGCAATTACACTTTGCAGTGTCCCTCAGCTAACTGTGCTTTGGGAAAGGGAAAATCAAATCAACTGTTAATATGCCTTCCTGTAATGAAGATATTGCTGGAAACAAATCAGCCCAGCTCAGAGGAGGGCACAGGACTGGAGCTCTCGGGAGCCTCCATTGCCTTTGGCACTGGTTTGTGCCAGAAGGACCTCACAAAACCTCACCCCAGCCAGCCCAGAATATCTTTCCTGTGTATGATAATTCTAGTGAGTGACTGGTGTTAATTTCCAGTGTTAATTCTGGTGGCTGGTGTTAATTGCCTGTGTTAATTCTGGTGACTGTCCTGGATGGTGCTGCCTGCTCCTGATGTGCTGTGGAGCAGAGATCCTAAACCAGGTAGGACTTCTCAGCCTCTCCAGAAGATTAATTGGAGTGAGGTTGACCAGTCATGGTCTCTTCCCCATTCCTTTTGGCCAATCCTCAGAGCAGAGGGGAGGCTGGAATGCTCAGCATTGCCATGGAGCCTCAGGGAGCTGCTCTGTTCCTTCACTTAAATCATGGTGATTTAATGGCTAGTTTAAAAGACCACAAGTCTGGGCTGCCAAACTGTTACCCAAGCCCCACTTTTGCCCTCAGCACTCTGACTTTCTGCCACATATCTCTGGAAAACCTGAATCCATCCTCCATAAGAAATTCAATAGTGCTATTATGTTTCAGGGCCTCATTAACATGAGTAAAATCCTCTCGTGAAAGGCACCATAGAGCGACGGGATTTTATCTTTTCCCTTTCTAGCAGTGATTACTTTTCCATCCCTGTCATGCAGCGAAATGAGCTTCATATTTATTTAGAACCTGAGAATTTGGATTTACTATGCAAAAAACTCTGCAGAGTTGGCAGCCCACTTTTCTTCTAGGGGACCTCCAGTGAGTGCTCGCAGACACTCCACCATCTTCTCCAATACAAATTCTGGGTCGTGTCCAAAGTCCTTGTAAATTATCATCATCTTTTTATGCCTTAAGAGCAGGAAGTAATCAGTGGTCTAAAAAAAAAGGAGAAAATTGACTGCCCATCTCTCTGACTAGATATACATCCAGAAAAAGAACTGAACACAGCAAAGCAATAACAGAAGTTGATCAATCTTAGATGCTGTGGCACTCACAGATGTATCCTCCCAAAGATGAATTTTCTGTCACAAGTCCAAACCACTAAAGCATGAGGAATAGCAGTAGCAGATACCACTGATTGTAAGAAGCAGGAGTCTCTGATAGTTATCTAAATATCTCATAAAAAATGATTATTTTCTGTCTCCAGGCTTGCCTTCCAGGTAGAAATGGAATATTGCCTCTAAACGTTATTAAGGAACAGATGGGTCTGCACTCCAGATCAGCTTTTCCCCCAATAGCAGCAAAGCTCTTCATCACTGAAACGCTGAACGTTGCCTGAAACTCATGAATTGCTACAAACCAGCTCTGCTCAGGACAGGGCTGTGTCAGTAGATCTCCAAGAAATAAAACAAAAACCAAACTGTAGCCCTGCAAAGCCACCCAGACAGATTTTTGATTGCAGCACGAAAATACAGTTTGAATTCTTGCTAAGTTGTCTAAAGTAGAGTCAAATCAGCTCAAGTTTGTGCAGCTGAAGGACACTGACGACTTAGTGGCAATAACATGCAAACAAAAGCAATAACTGTTGTAGCTGGCACTTTTGCAGAAGTTTCAGCTGTGGCTTCGCAGCATGACTGGCACATCTCTCAGATGTGCTTGTCCTGGCAGAGAAGACAGAGGCTGGTTTTCCTTGGCTTTGCCCACAGCTGGTGGCATGTGGCACGAGGAAGGAGCAGGGGGAACGGGCTCCTATCCTGGACCAGGGGGGTTGTGTTGCTGCTGCTGCACTGAAAGCAGTGCTGAGGCTCCCGTCGGCTGGGTTGCATCATCATTAACCAACACCAAAATCAGACAAAAGGTGCAGGTTCTCTGAGTCCTCCTCAGTGCTTGTTGTCCAAAACCCCTCACTTTTGGCTTCAAAAATAACTAAAGTCTTCACAATTAAATGTGGCAAACAATGTCCCCTGATAGGTGGCTTTATACGAGTTTTAGAGAGGACTGTGCAGAAGCACACTCAGCTCCCATTCCAAAGGCTGTGGAGATTAATGGAGAAACTCCAGCTGGAATGAGTAGGTGTCACACCTTTTCCTCACTGCATGGTATTTCCATTAGCCCGTTCTAAGTCTGCAAATTGCTGAATCAGGCTTTTGTCAATCCAGGTAATGACTGCAGCTCCTCCATCACCAGACATAGCAGGTCAGCTCTCACACACTTCTCTCAGAAGATGAGGGTAACAGAATTTGGGCTGTTGTAATCATGTGCTGCATCCTTTGATGTTGTCCTCACCTGTACCATAATATTTTTGTTTTGTTTCATGACAATTTCTGGGACTTTCTTTCCCATTCTCTGTATAACCACCAGGCTTCTTTCTTCTGAATATTGTACAGTAGAACACATTCAGTTTACTGGTTTCTCTCTGTCAGCAGGGCACCTCAGTTTCCAGAAGGAAACACTACTGCATATATCATTGGAGGGGAGAGCTTTTGGTCTCTCAAGTTATCTATGCACTTAAAAAAACCCCCAACCTGTCTGAAATCAAAAGGGTACATAGTCCCCCATGTTCTGAAATTCAATTTTGAAATCAATGGGGCGATTGATTTACAGTTCAAATTGAAAGCAAAGTCCTGAAACTGCTCAAAAGCCTGGCAGTATGTCAGCCCGAGCCATGATGCTCTAAGGGCCTCATTCATCCCATGGACATTTTGTGCTGGACAATCCATTACAATTTTTGCTGTTCTATTCTTCTCATAAAACCATCAGGACTCTCTCCTTCTGTCTGTCTTTAAAAAAAAAAAAGAAAAAGAAAAAGAAAAAAAAAATCCAATTTTTCCAGTTAAGTCATTTTTTGGCACTGGGAACACAGGAAGTAATTTCTCACTGTCAGCTTGGGAAACCATAAAATCTGACTGGGTCAAGCAGTTAATCCCTCTCCAGCATCACTGGTTGCATTACCACCATTACAGCAGGGCTCTGTTATAGGGGCAGGACAGGGGGGATGCTGCTAACACAGCCTTTCTCTCCACACAAGTGACCTCAGACAACTTTGCTTTCAGCTCTTAGACCCTAGGGCAAGATTACACCTTTTTGTCCCCAATACTTGATAAGAAGAGGTTGGAAGAAAAAAAATACAGTTTTCAAGCCCTCAGAGCAAAAGTTACTCACTGAAATACAGTGTCAGGTAAATAAATGAGTTGTACAGTCTGCAGCAGAGACAAATAATGTTGAAAAGTTGCAAAAAAAGGAAACATTTTGACTTACGGGGTCCATTTCAGGTCCTGTTATTTCTGTAGTTTCTTCGCCAGTTACTCGGATCCCATCAGCTGAGACTGACAGTGTTTTACACACCACAGATTTTAAATATCAAAATGACAGTTTCTCACATGTTGTTGTCCATCAGTATGAGCCATGATTGCTGTTTGGAGAAGATGTGATTGCCAACCTGTGGCTGGTGTGATTGCTCTTTGCAATCTGCTGTTCCTGAATGATTTTTTGGGGGAGTGTGGGGGAGGTAAGCGGCTGGGCTGGAGTGCACTTCCCATATAAATGTTTCTGCCCTGGTTTTTCAGTGTAGTGCTTATGCAATTACAGTGTGCTCTGTGTGCATTTTGAGCTATTGGTCTCTTTTAAATATTTTCATACCCATTTTATACCCATTGGCTAATCTGATAGCTGTTAAGATCCTGTAAGTTTTCTACAGGTAAACAGGGAGAATAGACAATTAATATTCCCATTGAGATAAGGCTTGCCAGTGGTCAGGAATATTTTCCCCGGGATAATTAGCTCTTCAGAGAAACAGACATTAAAAATGCTTTTGTACTTGATGAAAAAAATGGTATTAAAAGGGAATTCACAGAGCAGCTGTGATTTAAGACAGTTGCGTGGAGCTTCATTGGTTCCACTGTGCACAGAATTATTTGTTTCCAGACATTGTCTTGGATGTAGAGTATATATGCAAACTTTGTTCCACCCTCTGACATAACCATATATCTACAGTGAAAAGCCTGGCTGTAATTGCTGGTAGAACACAGAAGTTATTGGCTCTTTAGTCTGCCTAGTCCAGAGGAAAATGATCCTGGGGAAAATTCTTCTAAACCTTATTAGTGGCAGTTGACTTATGACCTATATCACAGTAATTTTTACTTGATATTAATAAAACCAATTGTGTTTCTCTGCAGTGTAACTATCCACTTTCACATTATTTGCATATCCAATCTGGTTTTGGATTGAATTTAGCTTTTGTCCTCAGTGATATTTCGTTTTGGTTAGTGCCGCTATGGATCACGCTGTGCTTTCTTTTATTTTGTATCCGCTTTTAATTTGTCGCCTTTCAGATCAATTGATTGTGACTTCATTAAGTGAGAGGGCAAATATCAGTAACAGATACATTTTTTCCTATCTCCCTGACTTTGTTTGTCACCCTCTGTTCCTTCCATGGGGTTTCTCTTGCCTCCACGTTACGTGGTCTGTTCTGTTCCCGTCTCCCTTTAAGCAGGAGCCTCTTCATGCTGCTAATCACTTTTATTGCCTACATCTGCATAGTGTGTCTTCTCTCAAACAGGGTGGACAAGTTCACAAAATTGGGCAGGGGAGAGCAGGAAAGGGATGTTGTTGAGCCAACATTAATGGAGAATCTCATAGGCCAGTGGTTCCAATTCAAGCTGCAATGTCACAGCTGAAACAATGTCAAGACCCATTTCACAGCCTATTACGAAAGAAAAACCACACAACAAAAGCTCATAACCCTTTGGATGTGGCCCTGAGACCCGTCCACACTGACAGGTTCTGCAGGATATTGGATGTTCTCATCTCACTGAGCAGAAATCATTCGGTGTTTCACAGGGAGGGTTGGGCTTCTTGGAAGTCAAGTCTCTTTCTGCTGCTGCAAAAACAATTTGAGGAGAAGGTCCAGAGTGTTGGGTAAATGCCAGGCAAATGGGATGAAAAAACCAGAAGGAAATATAAAGCTTACTGCATCCAAGAAGTAAATCTGAGCCCATTCCAGGAAAGGAATGTCAATACACATGTATGGAAAGGAATGTATGCTATGTTTTATAGCAATTTAGAGTGATCATTTACCAGATGTTTTGGTTTGCCACTGAAAAATAATAAATATATGAATAGCAAAGACCTTCTTCTTTCAAGAGAGTGAAAAAGAATCTTAATTAATATCACACTTTTTGTCCATTTGGTGGCAGATCACTTGTCCTAGAAGGTAACAGGCAGGGCTGCAGTGCCACCAGTTGCTTTTCTGTGCACATTCACATATTGATTAATGTCCATCTTGTTTTATTTTCAGAGGGCATAAGCAATGTCCTATAACAGGCACACACTTGCACTAAGTAACTGTTGATTCATTTTGGACATATGATCAAAACCACTCAGAAGCTTCAAAGCACTTTCTGTTTCATTTCTACACTTCCCCACCTCCCCCCC